>JAWNPG010000020.1:14625000-15035000 GCA_035045145.1 Drosophila meridionalis | reverse complement strand
TCCCTCATTTATCACATCCGCCATTATTTCAATCAATGGATTTTAAACACTTTTTATACTTTTGATAAGTCAGTCGGAGGCATTCGATTTAAAATCTATATATTATATAACGTAATTTTCAGAATTTAGTTTTAAACCACTCTGCATCTTACGAACCTTAAAACTAAAACAAAAACAAAAACCAAAACAAGCAAATCAAGACTACATTCGCAATGAATTCAAAATTTTTCCCAGATGAAAGCAAAACAAAAAAAGACAAATGCTTAAGAAGTATTACAAAAATAATATTCATAAATACATAATCATATGCGGTTTTGTAAACATTCTAAATGTTCTATTGAGCCTCATTGGCATTTGCATACTCTAATCAAATGTGTCTCATAAACGATTAACCACATAACAAGCATATGCGTACTAACATACATAATGCATTCATTGTCGTTACTATGAAACTTATAATTGTAAACCCACAACAGAAAACAATTCATGGATACAGAAAACGTTGCTTAATAAACAAACAGAAAATGATCTTTTAATGTATTAATTGAGAAAATAAAAATAAAGAATGCTTAACCGTAAAATACAACAAATACATGGAAAAATAGTTTTTATTGTTTATTTATTTTTTATTGTCCATGACTTTAGCTCAAAATCAAAAAATATGCCGGTGTAAACATAATTGTTGATTTTTAGCTGAAATGAATTCGAATAGATTTGCAGGGTATTGCGAAGTCGGTACGATGTTTGAGTTAACTCCACCAACGGAGCTTATTTCATGGGCAACTGATTTTCGGAACTGGAACTTGTGAATCTAATGAACAGAGTGGCAACTCTGCAATCTGACTCACAGGCGGCATTTATAAACAACAAAGCAGCAAAGCTCAGCCGGCAGTGCTGAAATTTACGATTAATTGAATTAAATAAAAAATTCGAACGAAACAATCTACATTGACTACTATAAATAATTTATAGCTGTGCGAGTACTTAGTAATCAATATAATCACAGATATGGCAGATCCACGCATAAGACAGCTGGTTATAAAAACGGGTGTCGTCAAGCGGCTGACAAAGGAGAAAACCGTTTATGAAAAGGAAGTTAAAACAGAGTTTGCTCGCCTTGATAAATTCAAGACCGACGGCGCTGATGAACATGTAATACGCAAGCAGGAAGAGGTGATACAGGAATGCCAGATGATGATACCAGACTCAAAGCGAAGGTGAGTCATTTATTGCACCACCAAGTTTTAATCAATACTAAAAATGTTACAATTTACATAGACTGCAAAAGGAATTCGAAGTGCTGCAAAAATATCTGCAGGATGAGCAGGATCTCAAAGAAACAGAGGAATACACAAAGGCAGCTGAGATGTTGAGCGAAGCAGAAGCTGTTCTTAAGGCATAAGGCATCAGCTGCTCCAATGCCGTCAACCACATTCTTCCCTGTATTTTATTTTAACTAAGCAACCCACTCTCAATATATGTATTTTGCAACGTTAACCAACACTAATATCAAATATGCCGCAAGGTCTCAAACTAAGCGAAATAAAGGCAAATGTTAAAAATGTCATTGAGAATTTACAACTTTTGGAAGCTGCAAGCAATGCGTCACCAAACGACTTCGATGTGGAGCAGTCTCGCCAATTGGAGGCACAAACCACAAATTTACTAGAGCAACTGAGGGAAATGCCATGCGAACAACTTGCACGGACTCAACTGCAACGCAAACAGAGACGCCAGAGGGCCAAGAAGAAGGCGAAGTTGCAAAAGATGCTGAATAAATCTATTTCCAAGTCTGCCGAAGTTGCCCCTTCAGTACCCATAGTGAATGCAGACGACGAGACACGTTTGACAGCTCCTAGGCAAGCCGAACACATCACACTCAGAAAGCATCATGATGCCTCCAATATGCTGCACAGATTGGACTTGCTGGAGAGATTGTACAAGGCGCGTGGCGGCAAAGGGGGCTTGAGTGAAAAGCTGGCCAGACTACGAACAGTTTGGCGCCGAGTGCAGCAGGAGAGCATCAATGCAATCAATCAAGAAGATCCCACCAACTGTGATGCGCAGTGGTCCAAAGTTATTTTTGGAACTTCTGCGGTGCCACTGAAACAGGGATATTTAAAGGAACAACGTAATGCACAGTTGGTGGAGCGACGGTAAGGCGGTTTAATATCCTTAAATGGTCACCCTAATAAACTTGTTAATTTTGCAGTTCTATTTGGGACTCGTACATAAGTTCAGGCAAACTCGGCAGCAGCATACCCCACGGATGGGTATTGCCAACGGAGACGCCATCAGCAGAGTGGGCTAAATATAAATGTGAATAAAGCACAGTTAGGAATATATGTGTATAATGTGGAATTTTTATTCTTTAAAAGAACTGCATTACGCCTTAGTGAGTAGCTGACAGATCACTGCATTGCACTTGGAATCTATTCGTAAATCCAGTCCTTGGCAGCTGGGGCCCAGGTGACAAGCTCCTTCTCGTTGAACCACAGAGCGATCTCCTTCTCGGCTGACTCAACAGCGTCGGAGCCGTGAATGATGTTGCGGCCGACCTGAATACAGAAATCACCACGGATGGTGCCGGGCAGGGAGTCAGCTGGGTTGGTAGCGCCCAACATTTGACGGCCGGTCTTGACCACATTGAGACCCTCCCACACCATGGGAACCACTGGACCGGAGTTCATGTAGTTGACCAAACCGGGGAAGAAGGGACGGGCAGACAGATCAGCATAGTGCTTCTCCAGCAATTCCTTTTCGGCCTGCAATTAAATATGATGTACAAATTAATACCATACTAGTGTGATGCTAACATCTTCATGACCTCTAAAATTAGATGCATATATAGAATATAACCTCAACCGGTCATTTGTAGCATCAGCAAGGGCAACCCCATCGCGTGTTGAGGTTAAGCACGACAACTGAACACGCGTACTTATTGATTTCTTAATCTAATTAAGCGGCCGGCTTTACTCACCCACATGAACTTCATTGCTACCAATTTGAAGCCCTTCTGTTCGAAACGCTCGATGATTTTGCCGACAAGTCCTCTTTGGACTCCATCGGGCTTCACCATGATGAAAGTGCGTTCCTTGTTGGCGGCCATTGCGTACGAGAATAGGGAATAAAATGCCAAGAGCGAAGCAATCATCAGTGTTGAGTTTTTCATTGAAGAAGTGTGCCCATGTTGGGAAAGTCTGAAAATACTAAACATTTAGTGTAAGCAAAAGTAAGGAATATTATTTAAAACTATATTTAAATGAATAAAATCTATAAGTATTTAATTTCTATAATATTAATATTGTTATTAAAATAATATATAATACTTGTTTACATATTTGACCATATGATTTTGAACGCTTGGAGCTTGTTCAATTGAGCAATGATTGGTTCCAACTAATTGTAACCGATTTCACCCATCTCTATCGTAAACTCAAATTGCCAAAAAATAATTTTAAGCCAGTGCATTTAAAATGGTAAATATTTTAAATTTGAAGTTCTTACACTAAATAAAATGGCTATATTTTGTAGTTTTCATTGTTACACAAAGAGGAGAATGCACATGACAATGCACTCTGGGCATGCGCCTGGGGACGCGACCCAGAACCGGCAACTGAAGATGCGAGCGCCGTGGAAGAGGAAGAGAATCCATTCGATTTCGACAAAAAAGAGAAGAAACCAACGGATTTCATAGTGACCGGTGGTCTGGACGATCTGGTCAAAGTGTGGGATATACGTGAGGACAGTACCCTGAAACTACGACACAAACTAAAAGGTCATGCCCTTGGTGTCGTCTCTGTTGCCGTTAGCTCCGATGGCCAAAGTATGAAGTGCTAGTTCCTAAATTATTTAAGCTATAATTCCCTAAATATAATTTGACAGCAATTGCCAGCAGCTCGCTGGACTCTAGCATGTGCCTGTGGAATGCCAGAACTGGCGATAAGAAACATATGCTAACATTCGGGCCCGTCGATTTGTGGACCGTGGGCTTTTCGCCGTGCAACAAGTATGTCATATCTGGCCTAAACGATGGGAAAATCTCAATGTACAGTGTGGAGACGGGCAAAGCGGAACAGGTGCTGGACGCACAGAATGGCAAATACACACTTAGTATTGCTTATGTAAATAATTAAGATATTTGACAAATGCATAGAAGTTAAACTGTTTGAAATTGCAGAGTCCTGATGGAAAATACATTGCAAACGGCGCAATTGATGGCATCATTACCATCTTTGATGTGGCTGCTGGCAAAGTAGCCCAAACGCTGGAGGGTCATGCCATGCCTGTGCGCAGTCTCTGCTTCTCGCCCAACTCGCAAATGCTGCTCACTGGCTCAGACGATGGTCACATGAAGCTCTACGATGTGTAAGTTGATCTGTGGCCTCCTTGGCAATCGAAGTTTGCTCAATATATGCTTAAAATTATAGTGCACATTCCGATGTGGTCGGCACATTGTCTGGCCACGCCTCCTGGGTGCTCTGTGTCTCCTTTTCGGAGGATGGCAAACACTTTGCCAGCTCTTCCAGTGATCGCAGCGTGAAAGTCTGGGATACAGCGGAGCGCAAGTGTCTGCACACCTTTAACGAGCACACGGATCAGGTGTGGGGAGTGCGTTACAGTCCGAGCAACGATAAAGTAATATCTGCTTCAGAAGACAAATCTTTGAACGTCTACAACTGCCCACCGAATGCCATTGTGTGATACAATAAAAGATCCAACGCAGGTTTTACAATAAAAGATAGGTTTAATTTAATAACAAGCATTTGAACTAAGAAGACTGTCGATTCAATCGCTACCTAAATTTGACTATTCTGTACTTGGCTTTTCTGGGATCTGTTTTTGACTGCTTTGTGTCAGCAATTTGTCCTTGTACTTTTGATCAGGTATATGGATGTTAAACGTCTTGAAGTAGTACAGAATATTTGCTGTAAATAAAATCAGTTAGTTATATATATTTCAAGGCAGAGATATTGTAACCTACAAACATGCGCCTCCTTTAGCTTGTATTGATCAGCTATTTTGTTTGCTGGCCACTCTTCGGGATCTAGCTGATGGTCGTTGATGAACTGCATCGCCTGTCGCAGTGTGCAACGTCCGGTCGATACTTTCATTGGCTCCATGAAGCCATACTCAAAGTCATCCGGAGTGGTTCGCTGCAGGGGCAGCGGTCTGTCAGCTTCTTGGCGTTGCACTACTCGCTGAATCTAAATACAGTAATTATAGTATTATTAACATATTTCGCGATACATATGTCGCCCGTTTAACCCACAAATTGATCCTTTGATGTTACATAAACATCTTTTAGTCGCGTATCCAAGCTGGCGTCCTTTGTATTTAGTTTGTCCACGAAGTTGGGATCCACTTAAGTTGCAGGGAATAAACGAATATGTAGCAAAACTATTTATTGCAGCTGCATAAAATGCTTACACTCTAGAGTTCTTTCCATGTCGCGCAGATTGGACTCGTATTTTGGTGCCGGTGTGGGCTTCTCGCGTTCCAGCACACGATGTGCACGGTTCTCCGCATTGAAGCGATTGGCCTTGCGAGCCACCATGGACATGACCACGCCCATTTCGTGTTCGTTTCTATTTTAATTAACAATTAAATTAAACTTATTGACTTATCGCCAACACAATTCAGACATTTACAAATTGGTTGCAATTTGTAAACATAACCAACAAAATCAGTGTTGGAAAGGAAACAAATACAGTGCTGCACAATACACGCGAGCAGCGAGTGCTGTAAACAAAAACAAACCGTTTGAACAGCGCAGACAAGACTGATTTATTATTTAATTAAAAACCACGAAACGATAGCAAAATGATTTCACTGCGTCGCAGCTTCAGGCTGTGCAGTGCGAGAAATATTCAAAGGCTGAGCTGCAGCTATCAAAGCACCAAGTCCAAGCGGGTCGTACAGGCGGAGCGGGTGGCACGTTATAGCGGTGAATTTCCCGAGAAGCTGCTCAACAAGAAGCAAAGGAGTGTTTCTCACATGTATGTGGCCAATGCGCAGATAGCAGAGCAGATCAATGATTACCTAGAGCCGCATCTGCAGCAAACCAAATGTGACACCGTGATGGAGCTGAATCCCGGACCGGGCCACTTCACGCGGCACTTGCTCGACCGGGAAACGCAGTTTCGTAAGCTCATTCTAATCGAATCTATGGAATACTTTATGCCGCAACTGCAGGAATTGCACGCATTGTATCCGGATCGCGTGAAGGTGCGTTTCGGTGATTTCATTTCTCTATGGAAGCTGGCTTTCATGGATAAAATGGACAGTGGAACGCGCCTGCTGGATATGTTAAGCGATGTGCCCCGCACCGCATTCAATGAAGGCAAGAGATTTTGGCTTGAGACTAATATATCCTAAAGAAATATATATTAAATCTCTCTCGCTCTATGCAGATGTCAACATGCTGGTTTTTGGTGCCGTGGGCTCCTATCCCTTCTTCAAGCATCTGATCAACTCGCTGATATTCCAGACGAGCCTCTACAACTTGGGTCGCTGCGAGATGATCCTAGCGCTGCCGCCACCCATATATATTGTGCGTACATCTATATGTGATTTGCTTTCACTTAATTATTAATATCTAAAATTACAGCATTTGACCTGCTCGAATAAGATCGGTTACCTAATCTATCGCTCCGCCACGGTGCTATTTCAAATCCTATTTGAACATCGTTTCATAGCCAAGGTGCCGCGCGAGAGTTTCCTGCCCGTGCAGGCGGACTATAATATGACCAAAAGCAGCAAGTTGGGCAAGGTCAGGTCCATCAATCCAGAGTATTTGTATTTGGTTAAATTTGTGCCGCGTCGCAATCTGCACGAAATATGCCCCGTGCAAGATCTGCCTGCCCTGTGGTTCTTTATTAAGCAAAATTTCGTCAGTCGACGCAATCGAATCATACCCAATCTTGAGTAAGTAATCTGGAAATCTATGGCAATTCGTCCACTTACTAACTGACTGTCTTTTAGAAAGTGGGTTCCTGGCTGTGGGCCAAGGCTGATAATCAATCAAAATGCCCCAGAGAGAGTGAAACCGCTCTACGCAGATGAATCTACCAAGCATTTACCCCCGTATACGATGCAGAGCACCAGCATGAGTACACGGGATTATTATCCCGGCATTAATATATATACCCAGTTTGGCGATCTGACGCCAAGTCAAATGCTCACGTTGTTCGCACAGTTTCGCCAATGGCGGGAATACAGCGAGAGCTCGTTTCTCGCTTCCATGGAGAACACATTGCTTAAACTGGAATCTGTAAACGATGAGCAGGACTTGGAGGATGGCGCCAATCTAGTCGAAGAGGATGACATTAGCAGCGAAGGTGTGGATGAAATACCCGAGGTCACAGAAGCTCCAGCTCCAGCTCCAGCTCCAGAGCCATCAAAGACTCGTAGGAAAACCAAGTCAACACCTTAAATTCGAGAACAACTCGATTTACACACATGTATATAAGTAATTGTTATTGTTGCTTTAAGCTAAAAAGTTTTAAAATCATGTTGAGTATTTTATTGGGCGTGACCCACTTTCATAGAGCCGCCGTGCAGCGCCCTTGGGCAAAGAGTCGGCTTCCGCGCCCGCATTTCTTTGCCAAATCAATGTGGTAATCTGGCGGAGCAACTGAATTGTTGGACTCATCAATAGAGATGCGTGTTTCCAGCTGCGTCGATAGCTGCACACAGTCGACCATGAGAGTTCGTGGATTGACGCCCAGCACATAGGTGTATTCCTTGTTGGGGCAGGGATTGGTATTTTGGTCCATGCTGCCAAACTGGAAGCACTTGTCGCGTATCAAGAAATGGCCATCCTGTTGACAGGGATTGTTGACGCATTCGGGAATAACTTTTTCCTTGTACAATACTAGAATTTGGCTATTGTTGCAGGGCCCCTGTCGATATGCTGGGTAACAGGCATCGCTTTCCGGATGATAAAGTGCCGCTGGTCATGTAAAGTAGATGCGCATCAACATACGTTAATGAATAACATTACTGATATTATGTCATCGCCATTTTAATGGACTCATACCTGGTGCGCAATCGCATATCCAGTCATTAAGCTGATCTCCAGGGTAAAGAAGCTGGTAGCGGGCGCAACGAGCGGGCGAGTACAGTGGCTTTCGACCCTAGAGTGAGAGTAAGAGAGAGAGAGAGGGAGAGTGCGTGAATCTCATTTGTGTAGATGCTCTGGCCTTATCAGCTGTTGAGGTCTTGTTGGATCGCCTACCGCCAGATTAACTTTCTGCTTATCGATGTCACCGTCCTCCACATAGGCGACCTGAGCACAGCCTAAGCCAATAATAATCGTAAATAAGCCACAAAATAACAAATAATGCAACTGGAACATGTTTTTGTTATTGTTATTTCTTTATGCAAATTAAAATGCCTCTGTTAATCGTCTTTGGCGCGCGCGCTTAATGAAATCTCGAGCTTTGATCAAATCTCGATTTCGACGTCCACTCGCTACAGCGCAATGCATTAAACTGAGCTGAAGCTGGGGAGCACAGAGAATCAGCTCCAAATCTGAGCTCCATTCATACATATGTTAGTATTCAATCGGTACACACATATGTTAAAGATCATGTTAAAGGGTCAGTGTACATGGCACGGATGTTATTGCTCGCTAGAGTTGCCAGCCTACTGTATAAAATTACGCATCACTAGCAAAGGCAAAAAAAAGCAATTTTCAACTTGATAAAAAAAAATACCACAGTATTTTTTTGAAATATTCGCTAAATTTATTATAGTATTTGTATTTTCTACAATCATAATTAATTAATATTAATGCAGTGTACTTAGCACGGTACAAAAAAAGTTGTCATACAGTGTGGACGTAAACTTGGCAACCCTGTCACTGCACCTTCAGCTGTATCTTTGTATACATATCAATAACACTGAAAACGGCAGAAAAATCAAAAACTTTTATTTTCCCAACCAACAAAATATATACAAACTATACTGAATTTCCAAAAAAATGGATGATGAAGAGACTGCAGGTAGGTGGAGAGATATTGTAGGCATTGTGAAAAAAACATCTAAATGTCAATATACACAAATGCGCAGAAATCGATGAGACCAGCTCATCCAGCACAAACACCAACACAAACACAAATACAAATGCAACTGCAACTGCAGCGACAGCTGAAATGCAGGTTGAGTTAGGACAGGATGAGGAAATTCCACAGAGCAGCGTAAACGAAGCTGGAATTGCAGCTGATGATGGAACGAGGGAAGAAGCTGGAGCAAGTGCAATATCGGCCGCCACAACGGCACATGTGAGTAGTCGTGCGAGGCTTGAGAATATGATTGAGGAGGTGGATAATATGTTTGAGGAGGTGAGTGAGCTGATGGTGGATGTAACAGAGCTGATGCGTCGCGCCAACCAACTGAGGGAAGACACAGGTACGGGCGCAGCACCGCAAAATCCAACCGTGGCCACAAACACAACGCCTCCCGCTGAGATCGAGGAGGACGCGGAGAGTCCAGAGCAGCAGGCTGAACAGCCATTGGTGAACGACAGTCCGAGTCGGGCAAGCGTCAGCTCTAGGCACAACGGTAGTGACATGTCACTGGACAGTCCAGGCAGTGAAGGTTAGTCGCAAGACGTAATGTCTCATTAAATCACATTGTGTTTCCCATCGTATCAAATATAATCAATTTGTATTTCTCATCAACTATTGATGCAGACGATTCGGATGCGGAGGCTGTGCCACGCTGGATGATACCGGCGAATCGTGTCCGTTCGGCGGTGGACATGTTGGTCTCGCAGGCTCGCAATCGGGATGGAGGTATTGCAACACTGTTGCGACGCGAAAACTTTTTACAGCGCGTGCGTAGCATGGTTTTTAGCCAGGATCGCATTCGTGGCAGGGCGAGCGATGATGCTAACAACGCTGATGTGATCAATACTGTTCCAGATGATACATCCGAAGCATCGCCGCCGCCACCCCTGGATGTTGACATGGAAGAGGGCGTACGCTTTGACACAAATCTGCCGGCGGAGCATTCGTATTTCGGCACGAATCTGAATCGTGTACCCGGCGTGGACTACTTGGAAGTGGGCAGCACACATCGTATGCTGATATTCATGCACCAGCATATACTCTTCCCCGGCGAGGTGTTGCCCTTCATGATCGATGGCAGCATCATCGACGAAGAGATCGAGGATACGGGTCGTGACGGCGTCATCTTCGGTGTTGGCTTTCCCCTTATGCAGCCCCCGGACGACAACCCACATAAGCTCTACGGCGTCACCTGTCAGATCTACGAGAAAGGCGAAAGTGGACGCCAACATTTGTTTTACAAGTCCCGCGCCTTGCAACGCATCGTCATCAACTGCGACGATATTCAGGGGTGAGCATGATGGGCAAATACTAGAGCTATATTTTCTTGTTAATCTTAACATTTCTACTTTAGGCCGCCGCAGTACATAGCACGGAATCCGACCATGAAGTGCTACAGCAAGGTTAAAATATTGCCAGAGTACTTTCTGCCCGAGCCGCTCAAATGCATTGATATGGGCTCATTGAATCGATTTCGTGATATACCTTCCATGCAGGATAAATTTCGCCGCTTTCAACTAACCACAACGCCGTGGCCCATTGAGGCTTGCGGGGAATACTCCTTTGAACACATTGTGGAGAAGGCACGCCAAAAGCTAGAAATACATAAAATCGATACCATGCCAAAGTGTCCCATTCAATTGTCCTTTTGGCTAGTACGCAATTTGCATCTCACGGAGAAAATGATGCGGTTGACATTTCTCACGGATTCTGTGAATATAAGACTGCAGATAATTGGCACCACCTTGAAGCACGAGTCGCTCTTCTATTGCCGCTACTGCAACAGTAGTCTGGCCTATTGCTCCGATCTATTTGCCATGTCCAAGCATGGCGTACAAACACAATATTGCAATTCAGGTTAGTTAATATATCTTGATGCAGTGTATCCATAACTGATGTCTTGTGTTTTAATTCCAGCTGGCTACATACATGAGACAAATACGGTATATAGGGTCATTGCGCATGCCATTGGATATAGTGGGGAACCATCCACCGAGTTTAGTTGGTTTCCCGGCTACCAGTGGCATATAATCATATGCAAGTTTTGTGCACAACACGTGGGCTGGGAGTTTAAGGCAGTCGAACCGAATCTGGCCCCCAAAGTGTTCTTCGGTCTGGCTGGGTCCAGCGTTCGCATTGGTAAAACCAGCGAACGAACCCCAACGCATGGCAGCACATTTGTGGTACGAAATCTGTTGCGCCTCGTTTCCAGAGAACTGGAATGAGGTTGGCGACTGGTGAAACGTCTTGGCAGCTACTGTTGTGGTTGCTGCCGTCGTCCTCGACGATCTGATGGAGCTGCATAATCTCTATAGCTAAAATGTAGAACATTCAAATTCGTTTCACTCAATCGTCGAAATACTTTAACATTAGGAATGCAAAAGACATTGTCGTCAGTAATGGACAGGCTTGTACGCGTGCAAACATTAAGATTGATTTACCAACTTATATTAAAACTAATTCATATTTAAGATATCGGCGTGATTAATGTATTACTCTTTATTTTTTTTTAAATCTAACTAATTGTTGTATTCTACGTAAATACATATATGCATCAAAATCCCAATACAGATTTAATTAGTTATTTAGTTCTTCAGCAGCACAGCAAAGGACGTGGACAGTTTCTGGAAGGTTAAGCAGACTGTATATTCTAAGATATCTATGACAATGAAGGTAAATCCTTACCGCTTTGCAAAACGGACACAGGCCGAAGGATACTTCCAGAAAGGTTTTGCCTTCGACCAGCGTGTCGAACCATTCCTTCAGACAAGCCGCATGACATTTGAGCACACATCGAGAATTATCGCAGGAGACAAGAGGTACCTCGCCGTTCTCCAGGCGATATTCGAAGCATATATTACATCTTTGCTCTTCGTCCTCATCTTTCTTCGCCTGCAGCTCAGGCTCTGCAGGCATGGGAAAGTAACACAAGTCGAATATATGCAAGAGATTCTTGTGCATGTCCAGCTCAATGTCCCAATTGCCGAGTCCATCGCTCAGTACATGTCGTAGATGTGCCACCTCCTCGGTGGGTCCTATGATCTGCACGGCCATGGAGGCATAGCTGGCAAAGGGATCGGCTATGGTTAGCTTGAGATAGACACGCTCTTTGAGTGGAAACACACGTGTGTTATGCTTAGTGGTAATTGGACACGGCTGCAGCACATCGCACAGCTCATCAATACTGGAGAAGCTCTCATAGAACGGACGCAGTTCCTCCAACAGTTTGAGATACAGGTGCAAAATGTCGGCGAGTGATTTGGAGCTACTTTCTAATATATCTTCCAGTTGTATGCAGTCGGGCAGGCTGTGCGAAATCAAACGCAACGACGGCAGCTCCAATTCCAAATAATGTGCCTCATGCTCGGCAAAACCACAGAAGCGAATCCGTGTGCATCTGTCATTCAACTGCAGGCGATATTCTTGCGGGTTGTGCAAGTCCAGCAATTCCGTGTATATATTAGTTTTACGTTGATTCGAAGAGACATCCAGCATTGGTTCTTCGGGTAATAGCTTTACCATATGCAATAGCAGATCATCAAGTTGCCAATTCTCTTGAATCTGTATATTATTGGTATTGTAGCGTTTATACTCCAGGTGCTCCTGTATGCACAATTGAAAGTCGCGCAGTTCTGGAAAATGTGGTAAATAGAGTTTTAATCGTACCCATTTTGCATTGATATAAACAACTCCGCTAAGAAGTACGACGTTGTCTTTTATGTGTTTAAAATATAAGCCTGGATATTTTAATGCCAACTGCCGCTTTATCTCAGCGTGTTGCATCTTTATTTGAAATTTGATTTAAAAATATTTATTGTAAACAAACGACTGTGCTGTCACATTAAGTATGACCGTGTTTAGGCGCCAAGGCAAACGATAACATCGATGCGATGTGGTGGCTGTTCGATAGTCAACGTTCTGTTTCGATAGTCGTGCTAACCATTTGTCTGCTAATTTGAAATCTTAGCTTATCTTGTCGCTAATGATTCACGTAATATTACGCACGCATTTGATCAGATGTGCCAGCTGTATTTACTTACCACTGTACCCTAATCAAAACCTTTTCCTAACTATCTTAACGTCCCACTAATAGTTGCTCATTGCCACTAAGTAGCTGTTTACCCAGACTTATCAGTCAAATTTTACGTTATATACTGATTTTGACGAGACCCGGCGTACACCTGCAGACTACATTGTATGTTCATTATTATCATTATCATTATGCCTATGGTTTTATTTCTTCACCCATCTACCTTTTTAAACACCTGGCCATCGATAGCAATCTGCGCCGCCTTTGATAAACCTCACACAACTTGACCATCAGTCCCAAACATTTGCTATTTAATGTTCCCCCATTGAGCCTTCAGTTTCATTCACTGCTCTCAACTGCTAGTGGTTTTGTGTTGTGCTGCCTGCAGGAGCATATCAATTTGCAATTTGTAGTTTCATTTTTTCTCACAATGTTTCGTGTTGTTTTGTTGACACTGGCCTACCTGTGCATCACCTGTGGCGCTACCCCGGTCAAAGAATGTAAGTGTATTAACCAAAAGAGGAGCAAGCACACAATTATATTAGTTTTCAGATTAGATGTTGTATAAAAATTTAAAATTAAAAAAAAATTATTTAAATAATATATGTATTTGTTGATAGTTTGGAGTTTCTTCAGACTACAAAATAATGTAGTTTTTAAAACAACAAATTTTTTTAAAACATTTTTGCCTATTAAAGTTTTTTTAAATTTTTGAGTACTCAGAGTATTTGGAGAACTAATCAGTTTGAAGGTATTAGTCACGTCTTCAGTTTCGACCTTCGAACGTTACAAATTATAGAATTTCTAACCTTGAAAACTTAAAAAATTAAAATATATGCCGAATGTATTTGAATGTTTCTAACAAACAATTAAATATGACTTAAATTTGTTAAGTGCTCGTGAACTCGTTATGTACATGTGCTCAAAGCAATTCTACCGGACTTTGCGTTATTTTTAATCAATTATCTATTTTTTTTTTATTGCTGATAAACAAATACGTTAATCATGCAATGAAAGCAATTAAAATCGGAATGTATATGCACATATATGCATATAAGTGTCTATTCAAAATATTACTCTGCTTTAGATAACGCTTATCAAATAAGGAACGAAAAGCTTTCAGGGCACATTAAAAAACTATAGCATACTTTTGAGAGTTGTACTGAAATTGAAATAATCTCGCTTTGCAGGTAAAAATAGACCAGCTCCACTAAGTGTTGATATTAAAGACTGTCCAGAACCACCCTGTGTGGTCTACAAAGGCCAATTTGCTATTATGGATGTGCAATTCCTGGGTGGTGAGTAGATTTTCCCATTTTCTCGTTCCACAAAATAATACCGTTACTTTACGTTTACACAGACAAAAACAATATCGCGAGCATTACGACAAAAGTGACGGCAAAAGTATTGGGCATGAATTTGCCATACGATCTGCCCGAGGAGATCTCCAATGTATGCAAAAATCTGCTGTACGGCGCCATGTGCCCCATTGACAAGGACGAGGATGTTACGTACAGATTCAACTTTTATGTGGAGCCCGCATTTCCCGAAATCACAGCCGACGTCACTGTCACACTGAACGATGCCAACGACAATCCAATTAGCTGCTTCATGGTCAGCTGTAAGATCCGCAAGGGCGCATCATCGCGACTCGAGCTGGATGCGATCGCTGGCGACACATTGATCGTATAGAGCAGTTGTACTATACTACGCGACACTTCTAGACTAACTGACTTGACCGCTTGGTCGTCTGTTCACATTCTTGTCCAATAAATATCGAATGCTTAACTTTGTTTACCACCATCGACGTCACCGTTTCGCTTCGCCTTCCAGTGCACCGCCTTATCAGCGCGCTTGATAAGCAATTTTGGTGTGTTTGATGACGTTGTGATTTGCACTCAAATTATAAATTAATATTAATTGCCTGGGTAGCTCAAATGCTAATCAAATCGGAGTTGATAATCATTTATTGACCGGCAGCAAGCCTCATGAATTGGCCATATGGTGCTACTCGAATGTGCTTGATATGAGGCTACGATTTTGATTGAGTGCAAAACGACACTGAGCGAAATTAGACAAGGTATTAATTGATTGCTTAATTTGTCTGGAAATTTCTCTTATATATATTTAAATTATAGTTTTAAGTGTTGATATTGTTAACATTATTATTAAATTAATTTGTCAAAAAATAAATTATATAATAAATAAAAAATATTTCAAATTAAAATTAAACTAATACTCTTAAATATAATATAACATTTTATTTAAGTATTGAAATTATTCTGATTGATTATAAGAGGACTATATAACTTATAGATCTAAAATGTTGACTTTGTAGAGAATGTCAATAATCATTCATTTGGTATTTAGAGCTCTAAAAACAGGATAGATTGTTTAAAAACTCATTCAGATGGATCATAATTAATTTATCTTTATATGTAAATGAGCAACTAGCTGTTATGTCTAAAAATTCCTTTACCTTCTGTAAAAGTGGACTAAAAGTAAAAAAAGAAAACTTATATAACAAAAATCTATATTAATTTCATATATATAAAAAAGTTGTATTGAAAATAAATATGAAAATAATATAAATAAATAAAATTTATTTTATATATATATAAAATTTTTTATGATATATTATTTATTTGTATTTTATAGAATATATATACATATATAAATATAATTTTTGTATCAGTTATAATTGGAATTCCGCATATAGTATGCTGACATTTTGTACAGTGTATGATGATTCTTACTCTTGAAATGTACTTTGATAAGGTCGACAGTCAATCATCGCCTATTCTATTGATAGCCTCCGGGTACATTTCTCTATGCGGCCTTCACGTTTCTATTCCAGTGGTTGAGAACCAATACGCGAACAGGTGTGCTAGGACCATATACGCTTACCTGTGCGAGCTTATCAGTGTGCAGTATTACGTTTATTAAGTCTCAAGACACTTGAATTCACTTTGGAGTACGTCGAACCTTTATGATCGATTGCACTTAAATCTTTCCTGATTAATTTGATGGCAATTTAATGCGGTTTTTATGAAGCAGCGAACTATTAAAAAAGTTTTTGTCTTTTCCATATATTTATTAAATTTCTAATTACAGTTAAAAAAAAAACATATCACAGTATTAATATGCCAATATATAAGTGAGTTTAGTTTGAGCATCTCTTTAGTTCAGATAGTTGAGCTCGTAGAGAGTGCCGACTGGGCCTTTCTTAACTTTGATGTCGCAGACAAAGCAGGTGGCTATATCTTTGTCCTGATCCACCAAATAGATTTCAATTTTGACACCAACCTCAGGATAGTCACCAATCGGGAACTTAAACAAGTAGGTAACATCCTCCGTGGGATATAGCGGACAGTAGGCACCATACATAAGATTGGGACAGACGGCGGCTACATCTGGCGGCAGTTCGTAGGGCACCGTTATAATGCCCAGTGTTGTGGCCTTCACAAGGGCTGTGAGTTTCGTTATGAATTTATCAACGACAAAGTCTATTTCAAATATTTGCGTTGTGCCCTTGATGATGTTGCAGGGGGGCACCACACAGCCAGCGACACGCACCTCCAGCGGAAAGGGTTTATTGCCGGAGCCTAGAAAACAAATCGATTATTAATATACATTACTTTGTATATATCATATATGATTGTTTTATAGAGTGTATTTCAACGATAACCTACAGCGTTTGACGTCCGTGGCTTCCAATTTCTCGTCGGCTTTGATGACATTTAGAAAAGAAATCACAAGCAAAATGCTTAGACTGATGAGCGCCTTCTGTTGCATTTCGTCTTTTGTTTTATTTCGTGAACTTCTATGGAGCAGTTGCTAAAAAAATATTTAGAAATTGTTAGAACGACTTCGTTTTTATAGCCAAAACACACGAGTTCGATGTGAGTGAGTGAA
The DNA here is from genome assembly GCA_035045145.1 of Drosophila meridionalis. NCBI lineage: Eukaryota > Metazoa > Arthropoda > Insecta > Diptera > Drosophilidae > Drosophila > Drosophila meridionalis. Next base: position 15,017,981 of record JAWNPG010000020.1, on the reverse strand, counting down.
TCGAAGTGTTTATCTTATCAAGCGAAGGCGTTTTCCAATTTGTTAACGCGACAATTTGGTTTGTCAGCGTTTGAGCGTTTTTCTACAAAGGAACACCAATCAATGCCCAACTTTGACTTGAGTTACAGCAAATTCTATCTAAAGCTAAAGAGCTCTCTCATATAATATTTTAATGGCTGTATATAAACACACATATATGTATATAACTGTAACGGTTCTAAGATTTCCATTAAACTCGCACTCTAAGCACATCAATTATTTATGGATAGTATTTTTGAATGTGTGGCTCAGATTAGAACAACTTTTTGTTTATTTTACTGTGTGTGTGTGAACGAAAATAGAGATTTGATGTAATATAGATTATGTTTATATATACATATATTAAAAATACTCTGACCGGCTTTAGCGACCCATTTAAAAATACTTGTAAGTGCATTGGGAATGACACGAAACATTGTTGTCCCAAGAACTGCGTGGAACCACAAAGCCAGTGCGAAATAAATCCCTGAACAGCAGAGAATCAGACGACCAAGCTTACTGATAAATGTACAAAGCATTTATATATATTTATATATATATATATAAATATATGTATATACATATAGGAAATGAAACCCAGAAACAGAGACATTTGTGCTGCAGCGAAAGCCATTGTCAATAAAACTTCAAATAAAAATAAAAAATTACATGAAACCGACTAAAAGTAAGCTGAAACATATAATTTGCCCGCAATACAGTGAAAATTCGCCAGCGGAGAGTGCACGAGGTGTGCTCAAAAAGTTTGTGCAAATAAAGTTATGCAACTATAGAAGTATAAAGGATAAAGTTTAAGTTATAAAATAAAAAATAGGAGAATAAAAAAATAAATCATTTAGAATGTAATCAATTCATCACTGATAAAAACTAGATTCTGTCTCTGTTCAGCTCGAACTTAGCCCCCGGTCAGTATGACTCAATCTACAAAATATTTCACCTTGATACAATCTTGATTCAGTTATCAATCCGCCGTAATTCAGTCTGTATTCAGTTAGAATTTAATTTTCCCTCTCATCATTTACTCTCGATTTCTTCTCAATCAAATTCTGCCTTAACGCTGCTTATAATATACAAACTCCTTCGACAGCCCTCGCAAAAAACATTTTTTCGCAAACTGAAAGAAAAAGGTAGAAAAATCTCGTAATGCTACGGCGGGTGGTGGTTGGGTCGTTCTGTGGGTTGACATGTGGCCAGCGCAGCATGAGATTTTCGCGTCCGTGCTGCTGAAATCTGTAAGTCTTGCCCCCAGCTCACGGCCGAGGCCGTGTCTTCTGCCCTGCCACCTGGACGCCTTGTGCTTGATGTCACATGCTGCACAGTTGTAATTGTTGTGGCATTATTTAATATGTCAAAGCAATGGCAAAATCCTATACAAAATGTCCCCATGCTGTACCCTCACGTGTGTGTGTCAAGGCTTTTAGCTTCTTATTTTGCGAATGGAACCGCAATATTTGATTAACATCAAGCGCCTGGCATTGATTTCTGCCGTACTTAAGTACATATACACGTACGTATGTATGTATCTATATATGTTGCGAGATTTTCTATTTTCAGTTCCCTCTAATGCAATTATCTGAACCGGAAAATCTGAGCAGGGCGACCAAGCGGCATACTTTTACAGTCACAGCATTACTTACCCCATTTGCCTTTTGCCATTTCCGTTTGCACTTTTCTGTGCATTTATTTTTGGATGCTTTTCCTTCCCATCCTACCTCCTGTTTTTCTTCTTTTTTTTGCATATTCCCCAAAGTATTACCTGGCTCTTTTCACTGCCCGCTTCCTTCGAGCTAAGCTGATGTGCTGCCTTTTGAAATCGATAATGCGTCTCGTCTCTTTTATTTTCAGCTCTTTATGTTTTTTATGTCATTTGGATTAATGATTCAGCGAATGCAACAAGAAAAATCTTTGAGAATTCGTTGCATACGTTTGAGCGCTATGAGTAAAGTGAAGCAGTAGATACAGATACAGATACAGATACAGATACAGATACAGATACAGATACAGATACAGATACAGATACAGATACAGATACAGCTACAGATACAGCTACAGATACAGATACAGATACAGATACAGATACAGATACAGATACAGATACAGATACAGATACATATACAAATAGTATATATTACAGATACAGATACAGATACATATACAAATACAGATACAGATACAGATACAGATACAGATACAAATACAAATACAAATATTCACATATTCACTTAGATTCAACTACAGATTCCATTTGCGATTCAGAAACAAACATAGCTACAAATGTATGTGACATTTTTCGGTCTATTTTTGGTAAAATTTGACAGGTTTTCCTCTATCTGCAGCCAGGAACTCAATTAAATTGTCAAATCAAAGCTGACAGCGTCGAATGCCAACGTTCGAGCCCGGCAATTTGTCACGCCAAGCCCCTGGCCGGAACGCAGACTGTCCGCAGCTGAGCTCAGGTCAACTCACCTCGGCCTGCGACCCTTTGGGCCTCAATCAGGACATTCCCAGTGCGACTTTTGTTTACACGTAATTTAATAGCTGCAAGTTGGTTGCATTGTGTCTCAATTAGGCGACAATTTGATTTCTGTTGCTGTTAATTTTTCATTAAATTTCATAGGAATATTTGATGATTCGGTCGTGTGCTGTCAATTAATAGAGGAATGCTTCATCCGGCACGCCCAATTGTCACTGTACGGTCACCCTGTCAACAGGTGTGCTAATTGAGGCGCGAACAACCCTTCTTATGCAATCAAACTACCCCCAGATGGATTCTCTGTGCTCTCCATTGTAGTTTGTCATAGTTTGTCATAGCGTCATAGCGTCATAGCGAGTGCATTCAACTGTTTGTATTTTAACAATGTAGCAAAACCAGTTTTTTGAGGTTTTCATATTCAGATACCCTGTAAAAATTGGAAATGTGGGGAGAGAGGGTATATTGGTGACAAGTATAGGTGTGTAACGGGCAGAAGATAGAAACAAATATTAAACTAGTGTTCTATTTTCCTTCTATTTTATAACAGAACATCTTAAAGTGAGGTATATTCTATATAATATAAAGTCATTACTTTATACAGGGTATCTCTAAGTCAAACACTCTTCAAGTTTAGGCACTCTATTGCCATTCTGGTCAGCTGACCAACTGCCCTTGAGCAGCATTTTCTTTTCACTTGCAATTTCCAGCTGCGTCCCTTTGCATAGTTTTCCGCCCTGGCGCGCACTTTGATATATTTCAGCAGCAATTTGCATAGGCTGTCATGCAAAAATTATTACATTTTTTTTTCTTCTCCGTCTTTCAAGCCAAGAGCTCTAATTAATTTGGCCAGCTAGCAAGCTGCCTGGTGATTGGGGCGCTGTAATTAAATGAATGCAAAATTCATGTTTCCCGAAATCAAGAGAACATGCGTTTCGACAAGTTTGCTGTCGAGCAATTTACCTTTGGCACAAGGCTTACGTGTTGGCATTTAATGTAGACCCCCATTTGACTCGGCTTCTTGCCTTCTCCATTTTGTTGGACCCAAATACGTTGAGACATTTGCTGCACAAAAATATTACTCTATTTTGCATAAATATGTGGAAGTCTCACTCCCGCTCCATCCTTCCCCCTCTCTCACCCACTCTCTGTGTATTTAAAGTGCAGTCATGCATAATTAACAGGTAAGAGCGTTGCAGTTGAGTAGAATATTGACTATTTAATACTCGTTCATGTTCTACAAGAATTTTTGTAATTTTTAAGGAATTCTTAGATTTTTTAAATATTAGAGTTTAAAAGTCTACAAAACTTGAATTTAAAAATTTAGTATATGGAAAATTTGGTAAATTATTAATCGAACATATTTCACATTTTCAGTTTCTCAAATGACCATTCCATATACCCCTTTCGACCATTCCTGAACGTGTAGAAAATTGCACTTTGAGAATTTTGCACATAATTCGAGTGGTTTGGACTTGTGCTGCACTATAATTTGAGTTTAAACTTAGCTCAATTTTTAGATTTTTCGGAATTTGTCGCTGCAATGTTGAAACATTTGCAGTTTTACATGCAATTCTCTTGAATACGCACTTCAATTGGCTTGAATGCATAATTTATAAGAGCAAAGGGCTCAAGTTGATTCTAAAAACTATAAATGTGCAGTTAAACTTCAGTTTTAAAATTTATTTATTTATTTAAAATGAAAAAATTCGTACTTAACCTCAAAAAAAAAACCCAATACCAGCTATACGCACCATTCCAAATAGCAGTAGAGGAGAAAAAAAAAAACAAAAATTAAGAAAATGCAAATTAAAATAATTGCTTGAGCTTCAGCACTTCAATGTGCAAGGGACGCCAATCATTTAGGCATTTTAATAAGCTCAACGTAAACATTTAAAAATCAATTTAAAAAAAAAAAAAAAATCTTCAACAACAACAACTGCGAGTACAAAATCAAGTTACTCGCAAGCTGTGGAAAATCGCTTAGCTAATTTGCATATAAAACAGTTGAAATTTAAAACACAAAATATGAGAATATTGATGAAATTTGGATGCGAAGTGCTTCGCTGAGTTCACCCCTTGACAATCTGGTAATCCTGTTGCTTCTGTTGCGTCTGTCGGTGGTGCTGGTGGTGCTACTTGTAAAGTCAAGTGGGTGTAAGAAATTCTATAAAACTTGCTGCAAATTGCCTATGCATATAAATTGATGTTAATGTGACGGGCAAATACAAATACAAATATATATATATATAAGCAGGCATATCTTCTCTCTCTCTCTCTCTCGCTCAACAAGGGTAGATTTCTTGTCGCCTGAAAATATGCAATAAAAACTGTGTTTTCTTTTACTGTTTGCTATTTTTTGCTAATCGTTTGCTAATTTTATCAACGCCTTTGATTGATAAGCGCAAATAGCGCGTTTGCCTGCACCGACAACAGTTGAACACCAACAGGTGTTCGGTTCGGCGACTTATCTAAGTCACCTGGCAATTGAGTTCACCTGTACTGGCCTTATCTCTTTGGGTACTTGGGTGTGTGTTTTGGCAGTGTAAGTGCACTCGGTAAAGCACGCACAAACAATTAAGGCCTGAAGAGGCAACTACACTGAGTCATAGCACAGTCTATTGAGTCTCTCAATAGCTTCATTATGCTAGTTATTGAGATTCCCCTGAAGTGTGTCTATAAAGTGTTTAGTACATAAATCACTTTTAAAACACGATAAAGTAATAAGAAAAAATATTTATTGTTAGGTTTTATTGTTGCATTCAGATTTCTGATTGACTCGATTGAAAAGTGGAAAATATTTAAGACTTCTTACTAAGCCAAAATAACATATTTAACTAGATTATAAAGCTAAGCTGAAAAGGAAATATGATTGTTGAAACTAATAGTAATAGTTGTTATTCAAGCTGAACATGGAACTTACTATCAGTATAGTTATCTAAAGTCCCACTTATGTCCTTGTGCTTCAATTCTACGCCGTTTGATGAAAACGAATATTGATTTGTAAGAAAAAATATTCGTATTCAATATAATATTAAATAAAAGCTAAAAAGAAAGATTAAAAATATAGAAGTTTTAATATATAGAATGAACTTCTGGAAGCCCAGTTTCAGTGGTCTCTTTCTGTCTAGAGAAATATTGTTAGTTTCTCAGCTATGTTTGAATACCCATCAATTAATAAGCCAACCAATAAAAACAATTTTCAATGAATTTTAAGCTACGTCAGTCAGTTCCATAGTAAGTCTATCAGTCTAAGGGCTAAAATAGGTATAACATTCAGATCGAGATATAACAAGATAATTTCCCGAAGGTACTACTATTCTTGAGACTATACATTTATAATACTATATGTCTTATTATATATTTATGTTTTCATATTATAATTTTCAGTATTTCAATATTAAATTTTATAAACTCAAATCTTTTTTCTGTTCTGCCCAAATTAAGCTGAGCAACAATTACATAAAAAACTTTCGATTTTATTGAATGTTTATTTAAATCGTAGACACACCATTAAACGAATTTCGCCAATAGATTAGCCAGATCCCACTTTCGATAGCCACCTACATTGGCAATGGTACAATAAAATGGTCTATTTAGTGCGCCGATTAGATTAGGCAGCAAGTGCGACTGAACTCAAGCAGCTCCCGTTGATATAAAAGGCAGCGATTGCTCTGCAATGGGCACAACAAACCCAAACACCTTTGGATTAAGAGTTAAGTTCAAATACCCTCAAAGAGAACTCCATAACGAGGAAATACAAAATGTCTGCCAGCCAAGTTTTTCTATTTGCGTGCCTGATCTGTGGACTAATGCTGACATATGTCAACGCCGATACGCCTATACGAGAATGTGAGTTAATTACAAAGAATCTGCTGAATATCATTTGCTCATTAGGGGTACTCCATTGCAGGCGCCAATAAAAAGAGTCCGCTGCCTCTAATGGTGCAGATAAATGACTGCAATGCGGCGCCCTGTGATTTGCTCAAGGGTCAAGAGTCCAGCATAGCCATACAGTTCGTAGCCAGTGAGTATTGCAGATATCTATATAAACATATATAAACTAAGATCTAATCGATGATATTTACTCATTCATCTACAGCTCGCAACGCCATGCATCAGCTGACGGCCAAGGTTCATCTGACCTCGCTGGGCGTTACGATACCCTTCGAACTGGACGCGCAGCGCAGCAATGTTTGCCAGAATCTGCTGCACGGTGCCTACTGCCCTCTGGACGCTGACGAGGATGTCACCTATCGCCTGCTGCTGCCCGTGGCCAGCAATCAGCCGGAGGTGCCCACCCGGCTGCAGGTAACGCTGCACGATTCGGAGCGTGGCAACGAGGTGGTCGCCTGCTTCCTGGCCGATACGCGTGTGCGTAAACCTTAGGCTAATTAACTTATGCTTTAGTTGTTAATGCTAATCGTATTATTTATGAAACATTGTATCAATGTTTGCTATTAATCGCAACTAAGCTGCTAGCACATAAGCTGCTCTTGCGGGCGGCACTATTAGAGATTATGAATAAATAATTAAGCCAAAACATTATCAATTATTTAACAGCAAATGTTAGTTAATTACCGCACATATGGGACGGACAGGCGGACAGACGGATGGACTGTAAGCTGCCTAAGTCCAATCGACAGTTACGTTACATGAACTCCCCATGCTCCTCTCCCACTCTCCCACTCTCTTTCTCTCACTCTCACTTGCCCCCACAGAACTCACCCAGTGAATCGGCTTAATTAAATGACGCAGAAAATTACACAACACCTGCTCAGAGTTGGACATGTGGGGCTGTTTGCGTGCGTGACACGAACATGCACGACTTTAAATATGTTCTATTTGTACTAGAGTGCTCTATTTAAACTCTGGCTTTGTCTGGTTTTGTTTAGCTTGTAGTCCGATTTTCAGAACAGCGTAAAGTATTGTATCTCATTTGAGTATTATGCAGCAAACTATTTTGAATTGCTATGCTTAGACTGATGTTCTCTTTATAGAATATATATACTGAATTTATTATTGCTAGAATTATTTCACATAATCATTTCACATACTAAATGTCTTTACTATAGCTTAGAGAATGTCTAGGTTTGCTCTAGATACTCTAAACAGACCCAGAGTATATTTAAATTTTGAATTCTATTTTTTTAGTGTTGGAAAATGTTGGCAAACGCTCATCTCTACAGTTGGACTGCCTGACTGACTAAGTGAGTGTTGACACTCGCACTCTCTGGCTTATTGAGGTGTTGACGCTGCGTGCGGTTTTTCATAAATTTGTAACTTTTCATTCCAAACAGTTGCCATTTCCACAATTACACGCACATCCACAGCCACAGCCACATCCACATCCAGCCACTGTGGCTGCAGTCGCTGCTGTGGTTATGGCTTCCTTCCTGTCATTTGGCAAAAGCAACGCTAATTGGCTTTTCAACACTTTGCTGCTTCCTGACTGACTATATATATACGATATATAGTATATATAGTATATATATAGTGTATATATTTATGAGCTATGTCACACAGTCGTTTGTTGCTTGTTTCGCTTAATGAATGAGCCCTGATTGCGCACATATCCGTCGGTTAGCTAATTGAGACGTCGACTAAGTGGTGACATATAAGTACCCCCTATATATGTACATGTATCCCGTATATATCCCATATATATATAGTTGACAAATTGCTTATAAACTATGTTAGAAAACTGACGCACTTAACAAAATGTGAAACGATAAAACATGTCGAACAAGAAGTTTAATTACCTTAAAATTCTGCAAAGTTAAAGGAACTATAGAGGAGACGAATATTAATTAAGTAAGTAAGCTGAAAAGAATATAAATATGTAATAGAATTAGTCTTAGGGAAACTTTTAGTTTTGAGTGATACTTTAATTTCCTTCCAATAGTATAGTATACAGAATAAAACATAAACAAACTATTCCTACCATAATGATGCGCAGTATAACTTCCGATTTACCACAACAAAATGTAACTAAAAATTGAATTTTGTAAATCTCTCTTTGCCTACCTCATCCATTCCGTTTTGTACATAGGGTAACTTTGGTTCAGTCAACCTTTAACTAAATTTAATTACAAATTAAATTAGGCACATTAAGTATTATATTTGGCTGTCATTTCATACAGACTGAATATGATATCATTTCGTTATGAACCGTCTGTTCGTTCTATTGTGGCTTTGCGCTTTAGCCCATATGCAAAGCTTGAATAATTCATCCGAGGAAGAAGAGTCAAAGGTAAAAATATTTCAGTGCTGAAAATGAAATTGAACTTAAACCAGAATTTCAGGTCAGTCTGTTTTTTCAACGTGTTCGAATTCGCGGTGATCAGCACTTCATGAAGGCCTTTGCACGCATACACGAGGATCGCAAGCACTTCGATGTCTTTGTCAAGCTCGATCGGAAGCTGGGCAGCAACTATCTCATTATGAATGTGAATATGCGAGTGAAGCGCGAGGATAGCAATAATTTCACCAAGCTCTTCGAATTGCGACATTTGGATTTTTGTTCGTTCCTCAACAATCCGAATTTGCGTCACTTCTTCATGAACACCATTCACATCAACAAAGTGCTCGAATGCCCCGTGCAGGTGGGAAACTATACCATTAAAAATATAGGTGTATTGAACATAGTTAGCGAGAAGAGTATGCTCAAAGGTACTTACAAGTTCTTTACCGAAATTGTCGAGGCCACCGGCGATATACCCAAAGTATTTGCTCTGCAAGTGACCACGCTGGTAGTGTAAAATCTGGAAAGTCCGATTTTACGGCTTATCGAAAATACTTGATCGGAGCATATCATATAAGTAAAATGTGTGAAAATAAAATAAAATCTCACATATATTATTTACAGAACATGTTTTCTTCTTCGATAACTACTTCAGTTTATCGAAATAATATATATATATCGATCCTTTTGAAAAAGAATATATATAGCATATACCTCGATAATTATCGATTTAAAAAAAATACTTTTCATACCTATTTGTAAAGCTCATTATATCGGCTGTTCCCAAATGAGATGTCATGTATCATATCACATGTCATATATGTTCGATAAATATAGATAATCTTTAATAATATAAAATATGCAAATAAATATGCAAAATTTGATTCGATAAATATTGAAGGTGAATATTGAAGACACACAATTTCAGAAGTTCTATTTTCCTTTTTAATAATTCTATAAATACAGCTTTTAAAGACATTATTTTGAGCTTACATCAGCTTGGGACACCTAGTTGTAGCATCAAGGTTACATAGGGTACTCACTCACTCTTGTGAAGACCTTAACCGCACACCCTCTCAATACGACATCTTGCTACCTTAGTGCACATGCACATATGAGGCAACGAACAAAGGATACGTAATTACAGCAAGGACACGGACACGGACGCCGACGCGGTCACCCTCGAGGCTGTGCTGCCGGAGGTCAACCCCCCACAGCGTGCACTCTAAGCCGATTGTTGGCTTCGACTTGCTTCGATTTTGTTTGCCCATCGAATTTTCCATTGTGCGTCATACGTGAAACGCTTTTCCCTTGACATATTGAAAATCGTTTAAAGCGACCGAGTGCAGCGTCCGATTATTGTGATTATCTTTCGACTATCGCGTGTTATGCCAGCTCCTGTTGCGGCTGCTGCTGCTTCCACTGTTGCTTTTTGCATTTCCCGCGGGACATTTGCGGTTTTCCCTCGCTAAGTAGAGTGGAAGCCATATGCGCGCATTGTTGCTGCAATTTTCTTATGTCATTTGTCTATAATTAATAGAAAAACAATATGTTCAATGCCCAATCAATGGGGGAGGAAGCCCGCTATGAATGAGCTACTTTTGAGGTAATTTAAGTAATTTAATGTAGAGCATAGGTTGTTTGATTAAAGAAATAATTGTGTTATTATTACAAATTTCATGATGATTTTGCTTTTAATTTAGATTAGTTTTAACTGATGACATTAAATTTATAGCATCAGCCAGGAAATATTTAAAGTTTTTCCAGGTGACAAACAGTGGATCATTCAGAATATGTGGAGAAATATATATATTTGTTTGTGCACATACTCAGAGATAGACTTTTTATTAAAGAAATCCACATAGTTTGAAGTTTCTATCTAAACTCAAGCTACATATTGTAAATCGAAATCAATTATCAATTTCTATCGATAAGAGAATAAAGAAAACTAATAATCTTATATATCTTATAGTATTCAGGAATATACATTTACAATTTCGAGTCTCTAGCTTTTGTGGTTCTTCGGACTAATCAAAAATACATACTCTATGTAGTCCCTTCAGGTCCTTAGGCATACATTCTCACAGCACCCTATTAAATTAAATGCCTATTTCGAATAAGTTCAGGGTATACATACATATCGCACCTATGTTCCTAAAGATAAGTTCTCATGGAAAACTGTTCAAAACTTCACTTATTTTGCTAAGAATAAAAAATTTCAGTTTATATAACCCTTACCAATAAAAAGAAATACTTTTCCAGTTAATCTTTAATAAAAGTAAAAAAAAGCATGTTAACAGCATATCAAAGTCCTGCGCTGTCACTGGCCCGTCGTGCTTAAGTCACTAAAGTCCTTCCAACCCATTAAGCTTTGGCAGTTGGGCGTAAAAAACGTTTTTAGTTTGTGTAATTTGATATTTTAATGGATATATTCGTATATAGGTATATGTATGTATACATGGAACCATTTTGGCAGTTAATTAAAATCCCTAATGCGGTTTACCTTGGCCTCTTTCATAATAGATATCAGAGCATCAAAAGGGGTGGCAGTTCGGGTCACACCCTGTTGCGAAGGCTTTTCAATGCACAATCAAATCATTTCGCAAATTCAATTTGCCAAAAAGAAAAAAGTGAATCTATAGCAAATGGAAATTCAAATGGAATTCCGGCAAGGAGCTGCGTGTCCTGCCTGAAGTGCGTGAAGTGCGAATGCCTGCTATCAAGTGTCACACTTATGTCTGACCTTTGCAAATTCAATTTGTCGCCTTTTTATCTATAAACATTTTTCTATTAGCCTCGATGAGGGCACGCGCGCGTTTAAGCTTATTCTTTTCAATTTTCCTCAACCTAAACCTTGGAATAGCTGAGTAGACGGCATTGGGTATGGGCAAGCAATTTGGGTGCCAATAACTAGTCGAATCTTTTTAGCTAGATTTTTGGGGTGGTCAAAAGATTTAGGTAATGCAAACATGTTCAGGGTTTATGTGACTAACTAAGTGATTTGTCTTCAACTGTGTATTATCTTTTGTTGTACTTGATGACATAGTTCAAAATTTGTAGCTGGAGCACTTGTATAATATACATCAGAAGAACTCTCTTAGATGAACTTTTATTCAGGCTTAGATCAGAGGTAGTTGAGAAAGATTTCTGCATAATATATAATATATACCTCGAACGTATTACAAATGGGTAAATAGGAAGTCATATTTAATATTAGTTAAAGTACAATATCAGAATACATATTCTAGATTATAGTCGAAGATAGTCAATAGGTTATTGAGTTTATCGGTTTATTCGTATATCTATCTGTCCATATAAAAGTCTTGAAAAAAGAGAAAAGCAGAAAATCGTCGGTGTTCTATGATGGATATTGATGCCCCAGAATACGCGAATAAAGTACAAATCATTTTAATCGTTAAAAATCGATATCAAAATTCAAATATTTCTAACGTATCATAGTCGTTTAATGAGCTTATCTAATCAAATTATTTTTATAGATAGATTGAAAATAACGATCTAAGCTGTTCAGATGAGTGAGCTATAGCAATCTATAATGATGATGATTGTCGCTTTGTAGACCTGCCTTCTTTTATTTGAAATTCTTATATAATAGGAACATTCTGAGAATTAAACATCCATTTTCCTATCAATTATTTAATTATAGTCATCTGAGAGTCGCTCTCTTCTCTGTCTGTTTATCTTTAATTCTAATAGAAAATCAAACTTACATAAACTTATTTCTTCTACTTGAACATATAATATCTCTTGGCTCTCATTTGATAGAAGCTTCTACAGAAACTGCTTCCACTGTGGCTCTGTATCTAACACACTCTATAGTGCGAAACACTCATGTATCTATACACTCTGTATCACATCTGTGACATGCTATCACACGACGCGCAAATTGAATCAATCAAAATCGATTTTGCTGGCTACAAAGTCGACTTGAAATTCAATTTTGAGCAGCATAAAAATAAGAATTCGAATGGAAATTTGTTGGCCCGGCTAAGACTGAGTGCCTGACTGAGGACTAGCTGGCTTGGCTGTCTGACTGACTGGCGTCAGTTGGCAATTTGAAGTTTGTTGGTTTGTCGGCGCCTTGGCCTCAAGAGGGATTCGCAATTAAAAAGGCGTTGAGTTCGCCAATTAAACACACGAACTCCACTCGAAAGTAATTCACTAAAATAACGCAATGTTGCGTAATTCAGTTTCACAGTTTTGTAATTAAACGCATTTGCATAAGAATTGCACCAGCCTCGGGGCATACTTCCATGCGACTCTAATTAAAACTAGCCCCTAGACTGGACGAGCACAAAAAAAAAACCAACAAAAAAAGAGAAAAAAAAAACTCTACTGCAACAATTAATTTTGCGCCTCTATTAAAGGTCATCAAACGTTGCCCAAACGCGGCAAAATGCCAGCGATTCAACTGCGTTGGGAAAATATCGTTTTGTTCTCCACCTGCCCCACAGGAAGTCTCTAATGTCCGGAGGAGCCAGCAACGACAACTTGTAGCGGTGGCATTGAATCCAAATTATAAAGAGCGGAGATTAAATTACGTATATTATTAGATTCATTAAAGGTATGTGTTTATAATTAATATTTATATTCATATCTCTAATCTAATCTTTACTTTTCATATTGATCAGCTATAACATTGTCTCTCATAATATATTTAAACACATTTGTACTATAAATTCAGAGGATACTTGAGTTATAGTATAGAAACTCTGATCTGAAGCTTCACCTGAATTTAAATTGCCTTTAAGTTTTAAGTTTAAAAAAAAACGAAAATACATTAATACAAGGGTGCTCCATTAATACTACCTCAACGTCGTATTATAGTAATCCGAAAGACTTGGTACTCCGTAGAATTCATTACAAATGATTATTATGTATTTAGTTATAATATCTGGGGCATCTGATTGGAGAATCTGGAGTAATAGTGCCGCGATGGTCATCTGACATCACTGCAAAGCCCAGCATGCACAAGTATATATATAGGTGGGATACTTGAAGTCCATTTATGATGCCAGAGGAGTATGTGTGCATATTGGATCAATGCCATTATAATTCGTATAACATTTTCTTTCCTCCATCAAACTATCCTATTGTAACTAGCTTATCAGTGAAGAAGTCTAGATAAGATTTGACATACAGATTTGATCGTTGTCATAGGTACTAGATATCGCGAAATTAAACATATTACTAAGATAATACCCATTTTTTAAAGTTTTTTAAACATATTACTAAGATAATACCCATTTTTTAAAGTTTTGTCTCACTTTCAAGTAACACTTGAATAGACTTTCAGCCATATTCAGTCTACCTTATTTTTTATGAGAGAGAAGCATTCGCAAAAATCAAGCTGTGATTAATCCTCTTACATATTTGCGAACTATCTATATCTAAAAAAATATCCATATCCTATAGATGTCAAACAAATGAACACTCCACTCATATATTTTATATAAAAAAGCGAATCACTCTCGATCAGATACGCAATCCAATGAACCGGAAAAACCCTCTCAATTTACCCACGCATGCTTAGCTAATCCTTGAATCTGAACGATCTGCCGCAAATAAACATATCGTAAATGTGTTTGCCACAATATCATATATGAGCCTAATTAAGAGCCCATTACCCACCCTCACTCTGTGTAAATAGATATCTAGCGAAAAAGTGTGTGAGAGTGAGCGAAAGAGAGAGAGAGAGAGGTAAAAACCGCAACCCTGCGCCGGGCTAAGGGTGGCGCAACATAACGTGTGGCAAGGGCCCAACCTCTGGGTTTAGTTGTGGTTTTGATAGCTGTGCGGTGTAATTTGACACCTTGAGCCATGCGAGCGGAGCAGAGCGCGACGCCAACCTGCGCAATTAGCCTTACAAAATCAACGCCGCTGACGGCATGCAAATGAGTGAAAAATGTTACTACCAAGGCTAATTAGAGTGCAGCATCCCGCTGTTTCAGCAGCAGCAGCAGCAGTAGCCTCAAGTCAAGGCAAAGCAAGCGTCTGGTCTGCAGCATCTTACAAAAGCCGCAGATATTTTAATGAGACAACGCGACCGGGTTCCTTCATTGAGAGACTCACACTTTGCCGTTGCCAAAGGAAACCACAAACTGGAGCTCGTTGTTGACCTGGCTAAGAAGTCAACAACGAAAAAAAAATATAATAATAATGCTAAGAGGTGAAAAAATGTTAAAAGAGCTGAAAAGTTATTAGTTAACTTTTCTTCAGATTTTTTATTCGTATATCCTATATAAAGAAAATCGTTCAAAATGGGCGTATTAGATCTTAGATTTGTTGTAGAGGTATAGATATATAGTATATTAAGTTCGATAAGTGCAATTATAGACTTGCACGATCAATATATTCATTATAGTATATCGTTGTCATAGTTGATAAGAAATATAATATAAATACTTTTAAGTTGGTCTTATCGAACTCATATATAGATTTATATGATTTCTGCAACAAATATATATATAATATATATAGTTGCTTTAAATCTGATCGATTGCATAAACCAGTTCATGCATTAAATATATTTTATTTAGGAAATATCTTGACAGGAAAAGATTTTATATGGTTCCAGACTGAATTATTATTTACAAAACTGGTTTGAAAAGCCTACAACTGATATAGATGAAAAAAAAAAATAAATAAAATAATTTTGTTTAATAAATATGATTTTTATTAGATTAGATTCTCTTTTTTTTAAATAATTATTTTTATATTCCAAAACTAAGCTATTATATTTGAACTATATAAAAACTAAAACTATCATGCCCTATTTATAAAGGTGTAACAAATCGCAGCACAATTTAATATAATGTCATTAATTCATACTTGTGTTTGCAGTCTTAACTATGCGAATCAATAGAATTTGGCAATCAAGATTCAGAAATTGAATTCAAATCTGAAAAAAATGTTATCTAAAATACAAATGAATGTATAGTTTTCAATGGATAGTTGCGATATGTGAGAGTACAATAGTTTCAGTATATGCAAATGCATTTTAAAATGCTTATAAGAACTCCAAAAAATAGTTTTCCTGAATGAATATATCACAGGAGAAGCTTAAGAAAGACTACGATATTGTTACAGATGTAATAGTATAGGTACAATAGCCAATGCGAATTAGTATAGTCAGATTCCTATTGGACTTTCTTGATTTTGCTTATAAATAACTTAGAATACTCTTTGCCTTATTTCTCTCACATACAGGATATCTGTTAGTCGTGTTGAGCCAACTTCGCTGCTTAAGTTTTCATTTTTTCATTTCCAGGGAACGCGACCTCTTAATTTGGTTATGAGCTGACACAAAATGTTCATAATTGCATTCCTGTTCATTAGACGTCCTTGTTTTCGTGCAGCAGAAAACTGCGTTTAATTAGGTTTTGGTATTTTCCTCTTCCTCTTCCTTTTTTTTTGCCTTCCAAATTTAAAGCAGCTTTAAGGGACAGCGGGACTGACGCCATTTTGGAATTGCATTGCCCACATGCGCAGGAAGTGGCATTGAAAGGATGACAAAAAAGAAAGAAAAAAGCACAACGAAATCACAGAAAATGGAACGAGAACCACCAAAATAATCCTTTGGCTCTTAAAATGTCTGCACAAGGCTGACGGTCAGAGTAAGGAAAATGTGGGCAACAACAAAATCGGGCTTCCGGCTAGGACAGTAGTTTCTGCTGCTGCTCCTCCACATTCAATACTTTTCTCTCCTCTCCCCTTCCCCTCGCCAGACGTTCGAAACTCCAATGCATTGCATTGAAATTCTTCATTTGCAATTCAATGAAATTCCGTTCATGCTGTGCGACAAATCCTTTGGCTGTTTCGCAGTGGGCGTGGCCGCCGCTCGCATTGTCCAATGAGCGCTGCGGCGCAACAGATGCCCAGCGGCTGTGGCGCCCTCTGGCGAGCAGAAAAAAACCAAAAAGCAAATTCAAATATTCACTTGGCTCTCGCAACCGGTGCGCGTGGGCGTGGCAGCGCATGCGCATCTCTCTGCACTCGTGGGCAGCAGGTGCGGGCCGAGGTGGTTGGAAGAGTCCCGTTATGCGCTGCGAGCGAATCCAATGCCAGTTCGGGGGCATTCCACAGCTGTGTGCGAGCGAGAGAGCCTCTATTGCTGGCTGCTGGCTGCTGGCAGGGTGTTTGGGCGAGTGGGTGGTTGGGTGGGTGGTTGGGTGGTTCGCTGTTGTCCTGGCATTGCGTGGGCTTTCATTGGCTTCGCTACGCAAACCCAATTTTCGTCGCTGGCATTGCGACAGGTGAGCCAGCAAGGCACACTCACATATCCTCGCAGCGCAAACGAAGCCTCAGTCGAGCTCGACGGGTGCGACGAGCAGGTTGCGTGCATCGGTGAACTTCAATCCGTGTGCAGATTTCCATATATTATATATGATATATACACACACACAGATACATATATAAAGTGCTTAAGTGCGAGCGGCGTTTCCTTGAAAGTAATTAAATTTTAATTAAAACGAATTAAATTTATGTGTGAAAAAAAGCTTAAAAATAAAAACTATAATTTATACATGAGTGGAAAAATTGTTTGACAAGTATATACATATTTATTAAAAAAATATATATTGTATTATTAAAAAAAAAGAACTCTCATTGAAATATTAAAATAGTTTGTGCATTTTTGTGTTTCTTGAGTTCTTCTTGACTTTAATTAATAAGTTTTTTACTTATTTAAAAGTTTTCTATCTAAAATTTACACACTTTTAGTAAGTGACGTCATTAGAATTGACTAAATGAACTGCAACTTTTTAAAGATTAAAAACATTGTGAGTGTTTCAAAATTTGTCGAGTATTGAGTGGAAAAATGTTGTCAGTGTATCAGTTTTAGTTTCATATGAAAGGAGAAGCTTTGAGCTTCTCTATAAGTTTCAATATTAGGAAATTCAGATTTTTATGTAATATGTGAAGTTTTTTAACTTAAAATTTATTTTAATTTAAAATTTAAAAACTCTTACGTTTGTTCTTTTTAGATGACATAAAATTTCCACTCCTACATAATATGATTTTATTTTGAAGGACTCTGTAATTTGAAAAGTATACTTTAAAAAGTTGTACAAAAAAAATGTGTAAGACATATATAAACAAATTTTTGAAAATAGAATATCAAATTTTAACAACAATTTTAATAAGTAATTATTATTGAATTTTCAAATACTATAAATATATTTATTCTTTCTTCTTAAAATAATAATAATAATATTTTTTTTAATAACAGAAACTATTTTCCAATATTTTGCTATGCCATTCTTAAGCAAAGCTTAAAGCTACTTTTGAAAATTTAAATAAAAAATTTTAATATTTTAAATTTAACAAATATTAATATCTGAAAGTATATTTTATATACTCGTACATATATTTTATATATTTTTTTATATTTTATTTTATTATTATTTATTTATTATTATTATTATTTATTTATTTATTTTATTAGTTTTTATAAAAAAAAATTCGTTTTATTTTTTAAAAACAAATAAATATTTTTGTTTACTGTTTTAAAATTTTTTAATTTATTTATTTATTTTTTTTTTCATAAGTATATATAACATTTTATTAAGGGTTTCATTTCATATTTTTTTTTAATTTTTTTATTGTTATTTTTTTTTTCTAATTATTATTTTATAGATACAAGTATACAAAATAAAAGAATAATTATGACAGAATATTTTATAAATATTTTACAAAACTAAAACATTTTTTTTAAGTTAACTTAAATAATCTTAAGTCTTTAAGCAGATATTTATTTTAAAACAAAAAATTAAAAATCGATTTATAAATTAATAGAAATTACAGACTATTTAGAAAAATTTTTATTTAAATTTGCAGTTTAATTCAAATTAAAGAAAACTATAATCAATAATAAAATTTTAAATATAAATATAATAAATCTTAACGTAATAGAAAATCAACAATTGTTTAATTAAATACTAAAATATACTAAGCAATTCAGCTTAAAGCAAAGAAAAGAAACAATCTGAACGCAAAAGTTGCGCTGAGTGTGAAAACATGTTGAATATGAACCAATTGAGCCAGACGCCGCTGCCGCTGGTGCCACACCCACAAGTCCATTACGGCGACTGCCGCCCGCTGCCGGCAATCAACGAGACATTTGCGCAATTTAGCCAGCATAGCAGGTCGGCTATATCGCTGTCGCTGCTCTCCCCGTTGGATCTGTCGCTGCGCGCCGCGACGAATATGGTGCCAATTACGCCGCCATCGA
Source organism: Drosophila meridionalis (assembly GCA_035045145.1). Lineage (NCBI taxonomy): Eukaryota > Metazoa > Arthropoda > Insecta > Diptera > Drosophilidae > Drosophila > Drosophila meridionalis. Next base: position 14,998,982 of record JAWNPG010000020.1, on the reverse strand, counting down.
CGCCCTCGCCGCCTCGCAAGCGTCAAAGATTAATGTCCGAGGAGAATTACCTGTGGCGGCCGCATGCGGCGCTCGTGATGCAGCCACCAGCAGCAGCAGCAGGAGCAGCAGCAGCAACAACTGTGGCTGCTGCGGCCACAAGCTACTTCCATCCACTGGGTGGCTACGGCTTTGAGGGTACGGCGTATGATAAAAGTAATTTTCACGGCAAAAGTAACTTTGCGCAAATTCCGGCAAGTCAATCGAGCGTGACTAGGACGGCAGCCAGCAGCAGCAGCAGCTGCCAGGAGGATGAGACGATTGTGTTGACCGAGGACGAGGACGAAACAGTTGTCAGTTCCCATGACTACAATGACTATGCCACGGACACGGAGGCCGATGACGGCGATGGCGACGGCGATGGCGATGAGGAGGACACAATACAAGTTCATGACGTGGATGAGGAGCAACAGGATGACGATGAGGAGGTATTTGTGGACATACTGGGCAACGATGATGATGATGAGGATGATAATGTGGTGCTGCTGCCGCAGCAGAGCAAGCAGGCGCTCAAAAGGAACGAACTCATCTATGAGGATGAGGAGTTGCACAATCAGGCCATCAACGGTCTGGACAAGCTCTTCAAGCGCGACTTCGCCCAGTCGGCCAAGGAGTGTCTCGACCTGGAGGCAGAGGCCGCGGCAGCTGCCAACGAAGAGCAGCCGGAAAAAGTCTACATGGACTTGAGCGTACCGACTAATCCAAGTGAAAACCAACCACAGCCCCAGTCCCAGTCCCAGCTCCATTCCCAGTCCCCGCCTGAGGCACATTCTTCGCTATTGCGCAAACACAAGCCGGAACGACGACGCACCAAGTTGCGCAAACACGCCGCAAACGTCGACGAGGAGACAATCAGTCCCGTCTCCGGCACCATCATACGCAAGCTGCGCGACGATGAGGAGCTGGTGGTGCGTAAAGGCGACATTGATCCCGCCTTCAACGTGGTCGAAATCACCGAGGAGGCCAAAGCCATCTTGGCCAGCATCGAGAACAAAATTGGCGACTATCTCTGCCAGCTCTGCCGCACCGTCTACGACGACGCCTTCATGCTCGCCCAGCATCGCTGTCCACGCATCGTTCACATCGAATACAAGTGCTCCGAGTGCGAGAAGGTAAACTCCTCATTATCTTTCTGATTAAGTAACACAAAACTTTGATAAACTTCAGCTTATACTTTTATTTGATCTTAAGAAATGTTAAGAAGGTTAAGAAACTTTTCAATGCTTATTTGTAGCCTAAGAGAAGGGCAGTGGAGCTTTTTATTATCAAGTTGGAGCTTTAAGTGCAGTTAATTGAGTTACTGCATTACAAGTTCTTTAAGCAGCAGCTTTAAGAAGAAAGCTTAAAGCTTAATATTAACACAATTAAAGATTTTAGTGTACTTTTAGTTTCGATTAAACAACGTTTTCAATTGTAGTAGTAAGTTTTTTGTGTTGGCGCAACAGAAGCTCTGACATATTCAGCGTTTGGTAAAAAAAAGGAAAGAAAATTTGGTAAGAAATTAAGCAGTTTTTAGCTTAAAGTCAGATTCCTCAAGTTAAAGCAACTAAATTTTTAAATTAATAATCAAAACCAACTAATTAGAATAGCTGTAAATTTCGACCTTTTGACCTTCAAGTCTATCAATAATCTTTTTAAAAAATCACAAAAATCTTTGTAAGCAATACTTTTGCTTAAAAAGCTAAATCTTAGCTTTAAGTTTGATCCGTATTCTTGAGTGAATGCGAAAGCTTCAAAGAAAGATGTTTTGAGCATTCAGTCGAATTTCTTTCATAATAGAACTTTTGAGCAAATTGCCTTATAAATTAAAGATCTTGAAATATTCAACCAAAACTCTACGGGTCACATCTGAGATCTAGTGAAACCACAGCCATGACTGGGTAAGATAATAATAATGGAAGCTAAAAGGTGGTCAAGCAATAGTGAGACAATTTCCAATAATTATATTTCAGCAGCTATTCAATTGATTGATGATGTTTAGTTGCTTCAATATTTTATAAGCATTGCCATTTGATTACAAATGATCCTACATCTGCCTGCCTCAGCACAAACTTATCTTTCAGCTCTTGCCTTTGGCTACTTTTCCTTATGACATTTTCAGCTAATGGAAAATCTTTGCATTTGCAGGTTTTCAATTGTCCAGCGAACTTGGCTTCGCATCGCCGCTGGCACAAGCCCAAGTCGGAGATGCAGTCCGGCAAGAAGCGAGCAGCGAGTGGTGCCAGCGACGCCCCCACTGGCAGCAGCAGCAACAGCAGCAGCAGCGGCAGCAGCGCCGCAGAGGCTGGACACAAGACAGGAGGCGGAGGGGGTGGATGCGATGCGGATGCCGGCGATGGAATTTACCCATGTCCGCAATGCGGCAAAACCTTTCGCCGGTAAGCAGGAGACTAGCACTAATTTGATTCTCTATTAAAGCCACGCCCCCTTGCAGTTACGCCTATCTGAAGAAGCATCAGGCCTCGCATCAGATGCTGGATAATCTAAAGAGCATGGAATTCTTTCAGCAACAGCAACAACAACACCAACAACAACAACATCAGCAACATCATCAGCAGCAGCAGCAACAACAACAGCAACAGTTGCCGGCGCAGAGCTATGTGCTGCCACGCCCACCGCCACACTGCAGCGCCCTCTATCCCACTGTGCCGGCCACGCCCAAGAGCTATGGCAACCCGGCGCCACGCTTCTCCGGCTTTCCCTTTCAGCCCCGTTTCTACTCGCTGGGCGAGCTCTATCTCAGCCAGCAGCTGGAGCGCTCCTCGGCCTTCCAGTACGTCCATGCGAACCACTTGCGGCAGCTGTCCAACGTGGCCCACAACATGCTGCCGCCGCTGCCCGTCAAATGACCCAGCTCGCACGTGCTGCGCCCGGTGCCGCGCATTGCTGCCACCTCGACGGCAACATCGACGGCAACGGCAGCAGCGGCTGCCCATCCTGCCACGCCCCCCTTCAACTGGATGCTGCCCACGGAGCCAACTGGCAATGTTGTTGTTTAATTTCCAATTCGATTCTATAAATAAAGCGTTTACTAGTTAAAGTTTAAATAATCCCACAAATATTATCGAAAAATCAGAAAAGAAAACGACTTTTATTTGAGGGGATTCGAGAGGGATTGGGGAAGTGATTGATATAAATATATAATATAGTAAATAATAATAATATTTGAATTTAATTTGCTTTTTTGAGAAGTAAGGTTGTAGGTGGAATTGGTAACGACTGCGTCATACTCGCTCAGAGTGTCATACAAGCTTGATAGAGTCTTGAAAAATGTATTTTGATCATAAAAATACAAAAATAAAATATAAAATGAAAATAATTAATATATAATTATAATATAATAAAATAAATTTATAAATGAAAACAAAACTTGAAAAAGAAATAAAAAATATAATGTTAAATAATAAATAAAATATAAAATGTAAACAAAAATAGAAAAATTAATAAATAATATAATATTAAAAAAAAAAAAAAAAGTTGGAAATTCCAATAGAAAAATATAAATATTAAAATACCTAAATAAATAATATTATTAAATAATTTAATACAATAAAAAAATGAAAATAAAAAATACATTATTAATTAAATAAAAGGAATTTATGTAAATATAAAAATTATTAATTATTAAAAATATAATTGATTAGTTAAAAATTATGAACATTGAGAATTAATCAATAATATAATATTAAATAAATAATTGAAATAAGAAAATTAAGCAAGCAAGAGTGCTCCAGTTGAAACTGCTCGACTAGGAGATACCTAGTCTGAGCCCTGTGAAGTGAATGGGGCGTGGCACCAAAAATCCAAAGATAACGTAATCTCCGTAAGCATTACACGAAACTCCGCTATGTAAATAACATTTTATTACGTTTTCTAGTTAATTTATACAAATTATATACCTAACTATAAATTACTAAAATCACAACTATATTTAAACAACTCAGAATTAGCGGGGAAGTCGAAGTGCTAGTCGGGCATGGCTGACTAAAAAATAGCCTTAACGCAGATACGGACTGCTATTTATATGATATTTTCACATATGACGACTTGCTTTGCATTTGCTAAATGATCGTTATCTTAATTATCATTATAATAATTAATAATATTTAAATTTAAAAATATTATTTATACATTAAATAAACATTAAAAGTATAACTTTTACATTTTCACTTAACATACTTAACTATTTTAATACTCACCAATAGACAGAAGAAGAGGAGAAGCACCGCACTGCACTGGACGACTGACCACCAAGAAATGAAGAATACGACTGAAGCTGCGCTGCAGCAGACTTGCCTTTATATAGGGCAGCGACAGCGACAGCTCCACTCAAGTCAAGCTCTGCTCTTGCGCCCTTTCTGAGTCAGACCTCACACTCAATCATTAGGCGACCAATCAGAGCACTTTCTGCTGCTGCTGCTGCTACTGCTGCTAGATGCCGCTCTTCTGATCTTCAGCTGTCTTTATATAGGGCAGCGAGACTACCACTCAAAGTCAAGCTCAACTGTTAAGCCACTCTCTGAGTTAGCGTTAGCTAAACTCTCTAGCAGTTAGCGACCAGACAGAGTATTTTCTGCTGCCTCTGCTGCATACATATGCAAACTAACATCTCCTCTTCAGAACCTCAACTCTTTTTCAGCTCTTCTTCTTTCTGGTCTATTGATTAAATTTGAAAACTCTAGCTGAAACGATGTACAAACCAGGCTTTAATAAGTAAGAGTGCTCTAGTCGAGACTGCACGACTAGGAGATACCCTGAGCCATTTGTCTGCATACATACAAACAACACATACACACACACACACACACACACACACGAATGCACGCACACATAACCGCGCGCTCTGCCAACTGACAACGGACAGGGCTATATAAACTCGACTCGTCTTATGGTCTTGCTGATCAAGAATATATATACTTTATGGGGTGTGGCACGCCTCCTGCTGCCTGTTACATACATTTTCACAAAACCATTACAAACTGATTTCCCATTTTTGATGGGCTCAGGTAATATCAAAATATGAAATATAAATACAATATAATAATTAATTATTTAATACATTTGTATTTAATATAAAATATAAAAAAGTTAAAAATTTAATAATTATTAATAACTATATTATAATATATATATGGAACATGAACGAGTATTAAGCAGTTGATCAAATCCGACTGCTCTTACTTGTTGTATAGCTCATTTCCCTTAGCTTCAGAGCTGCCTGTGGAAGACATCGATGCCCAGGGCATAGGACAATGCTTGAGCCAGATAGGTTTCATCATGCACGCCATAGAAGAGCAAGGATTTGGGACCTATAAAACATGAAGAGTTAGTCAAATTGAAACACCCTGTGCTCGCCTCACTCACCCTGTGCAAAGAGCAAACTCTCCGATGGCATCTGCTGCAGTCGGCGCTGCAGCTCCAGCTCTGGCCCCTGGAAGGCCTCCTCCAGCGTGCTCACCAGCTGCGTCTCCTCGCTCACATCCCGACTGGCGCTGAGGTAGTTGCCATTGGTCAGCAGCACCAGCGTGAGCAGATCCTTGTGGCCCAACAGATCCGAGAGCGTTGCATTCAGCAGCTGCAGCTGCTCGCTGGCCGCCAGCTGAGGCGGCACATGGTGCTCCACGAGCAGCAGATGGCCAACGCCTGGACGCCGGAGCACCTGCAGCGTTTTATTGAGCATCAGCTGCAGCGTGGGCGCCTGGGCATTGCCACTCAGATCCCCATTGGCCAGGACGCCCAGCAGGTAGTCCAAGCTGCTGCAATTGATGGAGCTCAGCTCTTGGGCTTGCTGCACCAGCTCGAAGCGCCGGCTGGGCTTCAGCTTCAGCTTCTGGCTCTGCCAATCCCGCAACAGATTGCGTCCGGCTCTGGCGCGGCACAGCAGCTCATCCACCGGATCCCACTCGAAGCTGGGTACCTTGGCATTGAACAGCTGCCGCCCGCCGCCCAGCAGCACATTAAGAGATTGTCCCGTGGCGCTCGAGATGAGCTGCTGGGCCACATCCTGGCAGCCCGCCTCGATGGCGCCCATGGGCATCAAGCCATCGCACTCCCAGCTGCTGGGCGTCGCCTGGGCATAGAGCGAGGCGCCCAAAGCGCCCGTTAGTCGTTGATTGGTCACGAAACCAGTGCGAAAACCCGCCAACTGCGCCTGGCGCAGCACGCTCAGCAGCTCCGACTCACTGCTGCTGCTGCTGCAGTTGCTCCGCAGTTGCTGCATCGCTGCCAGTGGCACGCCCGTCCAGAGAGCGCGAAAGGCGGCCGCCGCATCACAGGGCGAGCTGCGGCTGCAGCTGTTCTTCAGCCGAGCCGTGTGAGGAAATCGATCCCAGATGTAGTTGGCGTTCGACTTGGCATCGGAGCTGGCGAAGCGCGCTGCGGCCAGAGCTGGAGCATCGATGCCCTGCACCATGAGCACCAGCACCTGGCGTGGCTGTCGCTGCTGGGAGTGCACGCGCATGGCGCGCTTCAGCTCCTCGATGCCCCGATCGTACCAGATCTTCTGCTCGATGGCCACCCAGTCCTTCCAGTAGTCCACGTCAGCCCCATTGGACACCTCGTGCTGCACCTCGAAGCGAATAGTGAACCCGATGCAGAGCAGCGACACCAGCAGCGCCAGCAGCACAGATCCGGCCAGCAGGAACAACTGCGTTGACTTGAAGCGCAGCTGAGAGCACAAACTCTTCACACGCTGCGACTGGGCCATGTCTCGAGATTCGACTGACTGCGTCGGAGCTATCCATCTTTACCCGAGGCTTATCTCTCGGTCTATCTCCGCGCTTCAGATAAGATTCGTTTAGTCTATTTGAAGTTTTTATGTCCCGTAATCTGCAATTTACGGCTGTAATTAGTTGGAAAAGGCATGAATAATTCACACATTAATTGACACACAAACAACAATGCAGAGTACACTGAGAGAAAATGCTTGAAAAGATTAATTTACTTTATAAATAAATAAATATTTCATTTAATTCAATTTCCTTTTACTTTATTTTGTGTGTATATAAGACAGTCAGTCAATCAAGTCAATTAATCATTCTATCAATCAGTCAATATATTGTCAGTAGTTAGTCAACAAGTGAATTACTCCGTCCATCACAATCAATCAGTCAACAAGTCAGTACATCAGTCGGTCATTCAATCAGTCAGTCAACTAATGCTCATTCCACAAATAAATGCCAATTCAATCAGTCAGTTACTCAGTCAATCAATGACTGAAATACTGTCAATCAGTCAGTCAACAAGTCAGTCCAGCAATCAGAATCGGTCAATCATTCAAGCAGTCAGTAAATGATTCTGTTTACCAGTCAATTAATCAGTCTGTATATCAGCCAGTCAATCCCTGTATATCACTCGCCATTCAATCAATCATTCAGTCAACAAGTTAAATACCATCAATCAGTCAGTGAACAATTCAATCCATCAGTTCGGCAATTAGAGTCTGTCATTCAATCACTGTCAATTATTCTATTGTAGTCAGTCAATCATTCTATATATCAGTCACTCATTCAGTCAATCACTGTTTATCAGTCATTAATCCTCTCAATGATTCCACATATCAATCAATCACTGTATATCAGTCATCATTCAATCAGTCAACGAGTTAAACGCCATCAATCAGACAATCCACAATTCACTCCATCAGCCAGTCAATACTGTCAATCACTCAGTCAACAAGTCAGTGCACTGGTCTAGTCATCAGATTCAGTTAGTCATTCAATCACACAGTCAATCAATCAGTCAATCAATCAGCATTCACTCGTCAATCAGTCACTCAACTAATTATTCAATCAATCACTTCAATTTGCCACTCCCTTTTGTATATCATTAATCTACTTACTTAATCAGTCAATCAATCAAACCAAAGGATTGATCAATCAATCAAATGATTGATATGCTACTCAATAATTGTAACTTTAACTTGAAATTCGAATATAATAGTCAATGTAACACAAAGATATGCAACATCTTGTTTGACTCCACAATATTTATAATTGTTGCTCGCCATTTCGCTCAGTGTACAGATATTGAAATTCCAATTGGAGTTTTGGGTAAACCCTTTGCATGGGTCAACAGCGCGACGTCTCTGTTTCGGTAATTAAATGTTGCGCACATTCTCTGCCATTGTTTGTGGGACGCCGCAACTGTTTTATTGCATGGGCGTGGCACACACTCACACACACACACATACATACGCACATCTAATTGTCATTTGAATATTGCAAAACCTTTGACCAACTATTCGCTTATGAATTTTCAATTAAACGCATCGAACGCCGTTTGGCATTCGCCACATTTGTCGTTATGCGAACTGCGAACGAATTGCGAATGCAAATGCAAAATTATTGTCGCAATTACCAGTTGTTAACCTGCTGTCACGCCCCATTGACCCTAAGCGGCTAACCCTAGTTACCCCACTTACACTTAGCGAAAGCTCAAGCTAAGAAAGATTTACACTATAAATCTTATAATATTGCCTACAAGCAAAAAAAAACCTTGTAGGCTCTCTTTCTACACTTAGCAACAAAATGCAACAACAAATTTTATTCAACAAATTTTAGTTAACAAATATACTTTTCAAATCAATACCAAATTTTTCGCCAAGTGTAGCTGGCAGCCGTCATTTCGACGCTTTGAAGTTGCTTTGCATTGACATGTGGTCAGTTTTCCCTGTCACAAGTGCAACAGCAGCTGCCACTTGCCACTTGCTGCCTGCCGTCTGCTACCTGCTACCTGCTACTGTGCTTTATCAATTTGTCATTTTATCTATTTGTCTGTTGGCTTTGACAGCTGGGCTCAAAACATCAAACACGCCCCACGGCATTCGCAGACTTCGCTGTCTCTGTCTAAATTATATCCGATGGCTATTTTCCAATCATGCTGTGAACGGTGTCTTACGCATTGCGTGCGGCCCACATTTAGCTTCTATGCCCATTACACCCTCAGATTTACCTGTAAATAGTTTGGGTTATGTTACTTAACATTTTCGTTGGGGCGTAGACAGTGTGAAAGCTTTAGCATGACTTTTCGGTTCGTGTCTTAGCTAAAATTTTGACTAACGCCACCTATCGGCAATTTAGTGAGTGTGCCTGGCTTGCATGGAACACATGAATCTAAATCTGTATTTACACACATACACACGCACACAGATGCACGCTGAATGCATGTGCGTGCACATGCAGCAGTGTGTGTGTGTGTGTGTGTGTATATACTTGTTTATATAACTGTTGTGACGGCCGACTTCCTGTCAACTGGAACATGGAGCATGGAACGAGATAGAGATAGAGATAGAGAAAAGCTGTCTGGAAGGACAGTGGCTCAACGAATATAAAATACTTTTTTTTTTTTTTTTTTTTTAATGATTACTACTTTGTACTTATTTATTAAGTGTAGAATCTGTACAATCATAATTATACCTTAACAACACAATTAAATAAAAGTTTAATTAATTTAAAATACTAAAGCTGTATTTAAAGTGGAATTGAAATTTAAAGTGATTTTTGTAAACAAGCAATTGTACTTAAATCAAGATAAATAATGAAGTATCTGTCTATCTATAATAATATCTATGTATGTATATATGTATGGTTTGAGAGATATAAAAATATATATATAGCTGAACATACATCTATACCATTATACATGTACATACATGTGTATCTGTATATATACAAAATCAAATAGAGTTATATCTGAAGACATATATCTATATCATATATCTAGATGTATATGTATGTATAATAATCTATATAGAATCTACAGTCAGCCTTCGACATTAATTCATATAATAATTACATCCATAGATAAGTAACACCATATGCTTAGATAGTAAGATGAAATTGTGTAAATAAAGATACAAATGTACAGATACATGTATCTACAGACATGGTTTCTTCAGATATAAATAATGATAGATATGTATCTACAGATAGATAGGTTGACATATGTATCTGTAAACAGACATAGATAAATATGCATATGTACTTATAGACGGACTGAGATAAAGACACCTATGTATCTATAGACAGATACATATGTAAAAATACATATGTTTCTATCGACAGATATGTATGATACAAATGTATCATAGATACATGACAATGTATCTATCTAGGCAGGCATCGATAAGGATACATATGTATCTATAGACACATACATAAAGATACATAGGCATAAATAGATACAAATCGATACAAATACAATTGTATCTCTAGGTACAGATACATATGTATCTATAGACAGTATAAAGATAAAGATGTATCTCTATAGATACAATGTAAAGATAGATAGATAGACAGATATATATATAAAGGTACTAGCATATATAAAAATAAACTTGTACTTATATGTATCTACAGAGATACATCTTTATCTTTATATTGTTGTCTATAGATACATATGTCTAGCATAGATACATGAATAGATATGTGTCAGTAAATAGGCAGAAACATGTGTATCTATAGATATAAAAGTACAGAAACATATGTATCTATATGCTATATTTGTATATGTATATACAAATGTATCTGTAGCTGGATCTAAATTTAGATGCAAATGTATCTGCAGATAAATGCATGCACATATTCCTAGTTGCAATTAGTGTCGAGTGGTTATCAAAATGCAGTCAACAAGGAATCGGGCCGAGCTTTTTGACCATCCCGCGGCTGTGGCGTGGGGCATGTGGCAACGCAGCTGGTGCCGTCAACTAATTGAAGGACACGAAGAGGCGGCAGGAGCTGGAGGAGCTGGAGGAACAGCCGCAGGAGCAGCAAAAGCAGTTTATGCAGTTCAACAGCTGCTGACGCCCACGCAGCCAAAGTAACTGAAATGCCAAGGCGTAGGCGAAGCCAAAGCAAAGAGAGAGACAGAGAGAGAAAGAGAGCGAGAGAGAGAGAGAGAGTGAGACTGGGACTGGGACTGAGAGAAGTTTCGAGCTATGTGCAATTGGGCTCTGCTCTGCTCCGCTCCGCTCTTGACAAACAGTTGACCTTGTCCTCTCCAGCAGAACAGCGAAAATTCAAGAGACTTTTCCATTTTCCATTTTCCAGTGCATTTCCATTTTTCACATTTCCATATGTGTGGCCAGTGTTGGAAACTGTGCTTGAATATGCACTCACGCTGCTGCCAATCAATCAATCAATCAATGAATCAATGAATCAGGCACTCTAACAATCTATTCTCAGTGGAAAATCGTTTCCCCATAAATGAAACGTAATTTTCTAGCTGTTGTTTCGTCTCTATCTGTGAGTGGGTGTGAGTGAGAGGGAGGGAGAGAGTGAAAGAGCAAAAGATCATTCTATTAAACATCTATATTTTAGTATAAACAAAGGCAGAGGCGTAGCTGAAAAGGGTTTATTCGCAGAGACGGAAAGTCAACTAAGTACTCTTAATGAACTAGTTCCAAAAATTGATTACCTAAACATTTTAGTTTCATTAAATCATTAAATCAGCATTGGAACTACTAAAGCAATAGTTTTTCTATACCAGCATTGGAACTACAAAGCCTTTAGTTTCTATTAATGCCGGAACTAGTTCATTTTGTATATACAATATTTTCGTATCAAAAGATTCTTATTGGTGCTGAAAAATTTTATAAGTACCTCCTATGATATTAAAAATTATCGTTAACTAGTTCATTTATTGCTCTTTAGTAGTTCACATGAGCGTGTTTTTTATTTGGTAGTTCATTTCAGTTGTATCATCATCATGGTGTACCAATATTTCTGTCTTAATCTTTTGTATTTATTTTGTAATAGATATAAGTTAAGTTTAATAGTGAACTAGTTCATTGCATCCTACCTGTGTTTAGTGGCTTATTTGAAGTTATAGATTTTAGCTCACTTTTACCTCAAATGAAACATATACCTTAGTTCGTGGCTGATACTATATTTGTGTAGCTCATTTGGTTTCCCTACGTTTCCTTTTGTAGTTCATGAGCTATTATTTTTTTTAGCTCTATGGTTCCTCAACTCTTAAGTTTAATTTTTGAGCAAATAATGTTCATATGAACTACTTAACAAAATGTATACTTTTATGAACTACCAGTTCTTTTCGTAAGACAGACACTATGAGACTAAATCCTATATTGAACCGGAACGAAAAAGTTTTGAAGCCCTTTTATAAGGTCTTTGTAGACGTCTCTGATTAAATTGCTTTTGTTGGGGATTTTTTTTTTTTTGCTCAGCAATTATTATACTTATATATGTATATATATATATATATATATATATTATATATATTACATTCTCATATATTTATAATAACAATAATGACAATTTTCTATTATAAAAAAAAAATTGTTAATTTCCATATTACACACACGCCCACACAAACATATACACACACACACTCACGTGATATTGTGTATTGATATTTGACGGGCACTGTAATTTTCATGCCTGATTGCATTTCCATCTCATTCGACAGTTGAAGAGCAATTGCATATGAAATATGTGGAAAATTCATAAGATGACATAAGAAAACATTTACATACACACAAATCTATATATATGTACATATGTATATATGTACACCGTTATATATCGCCTGTAATTCCATGTAACGCAATTGAACTTAATCGTAATTCTATGCAATCTCGTTTCCATCGAATTCATGCAAAGCAATTAGATTAGATAACAATTTAAAATGATTAGATATGCCCGCCGTTGAGTGAGCTAAACTAAATTTAATCACACTTACAGTAGTCACTCGAAAATGATGAATATAAAAATATATATATACTAAAAACACAAATTATTTATTTTCGATTTCCAAAAAATTATAATTAATATTTTTAAATTTTAATTTCAAGCCTTTCGCTCACTGCAGAGTGCCCACTGTACTTCTCTCAGTTGCTGCCTAGCTTTGATTTGGCAAACACGAATCAAGATCATAAAAGAAAATAGAAAATTTGTGCCCAACGGCTGGCACTAGTCGAGTCAAGAAGTTGCGAATTATTGATTATAAGTACAGCTATATACAAACACATACACATACATACATATATACACATCTATGTACATGCATGTACATATGTGTATATAAAATAGTTTTCTCATCTGTTTGCATCTCTGCGCCTTACAGCCAAAGCAAATATAGTTGACAACTGATGACACAACCGAACCAATACACACCCTCTCTCTCTCTCACACTCACACACAGCTCGTGTGCGTGTGTGCGCTCTTATACTAATGCATTTTGATACTGGCCTTGAACGTGAGTTGCATTTCGTCGCAGGCAAAAAAAAAAAAAAAGCACCAAGTCTGGCAACGAGCGAGCGAGCGCAAAGAAGATAGAGTGTGACAGCAGGGCATCGCAAGAAATTTGTACCAAAGCGAAAAGCTTGAAGTACATACAAACACACACACACTCATACGCGCGCGAGCAAACAAACAAACAGAACAAAAGCAACAGCAGAAAGCGAACTGCAAGCTGTTCGCCTGCATTTCCCGCTCTCTCTGGCTAGAGCGCTCTCTTTCTCTTTCTCTCCCTCTCTCGTTCTGTTTTGTGCCAACTAAATTCAAAGCAGTTTCAAGGTTATCGCACACACACACACACACATGTGCATGTATATATAGGTACTTGCATACGTATGTACATATGCATACATAAGCGCGCTCTCTCTTGCACTCAGCTGCGCAATGTCTAGCTGTGCGCTCTCTATTTGCAATTTTTGTGTTTTTTTTTGCCCTTTTTCTTTTTCTTTTTTTTTTTTTTTGGCCATTTTATAAGCTCTAAAACTTTCCAATTGCATTGCCGCCATATTAAAAAACATAAATTCTCAGCTTAATTTACTTTGCGCCTCACGCCACAAAGCATTTTTTTCGCCTCGTGCATACGTATGCATCTTTATAACAGTTTCCTCAGAACAGCTGCTGTGAGCGTGAAGAGCTCTTCGAACAGTTTTTATACGTTTACCACATAGCATTATCTATGCCTATTGCTGTGACGTTGTATAACGGTTTCGTTGTAGCTATAAATAGACATTAGCTACTGGCTGCAGCTGGTCTTATTCGTATGCCCATCACTGTCATTACAGCGTAATTTCATTAATATGTTAAGTGTAACGGCTTTGCTGCCTTTAAGCCATGTTACTGAACTTGCAACGCCCCTGTGCAGCTGCTGACGTTGTCAATTGACGTAAGTGACGAGCAACTGCACTACGTTAGGGTGTGTATATGTTTATATACACACATACACCTACATCCACACACACACACACACACACACAGTGGCAAATGAAATGGTAAAGTTGAGAATGTACGAAACTCAATAAATTCCAATTGCCAAGTGCGGCAAGGGTCGAATGAAATCGAAATTACTTTTATTCCAATATCCAGAGAGTCACACACACACACATACACTCATACATAGGCGTGCAAATGCAATACACAAAAGCATACAACATGTTTGCCGTTAGCTTTGGCAGCATCGCATAAAAAGCGCCGTTCGCCATATGCGAAAGTGAGAAACATGAAAGCGAAATTTCTGGCACGAATTCCAAGTGTCGACTGCAGACAATGGGTCTCACTCGTTGCGTTTTCGATGATTCATCGCGAGAGAGCCACTGAGCGTGAGAGCCAGAGCGCAAGTGAGAGCATTTCGTTTTATAGTCATTTAAGGCACACACACAAGCGCACAGTGGTGGCCCGCCCCCATACCAACTTCTCAGCTGCAGCTGCAGCGTGAGAGCTTCTAGCAAATTCAGGCTGTTGTTCTTGTTGTTGTTCGTGTTTGCCATTTCGCCCGTTCGCTCTCGCTCGCTTGCTCGCTCGCCTCTTTATAGTTTTTCGCTGCGTTTCTGTTTCGTTCCCAGTCGTTTCACACAACATACTTACATATGTTCAGTTGCTCATATACAGACAGCAGCACAATCCTTGTTGCATTTGTTTCAAGTTCACTGTCAAGGTCACCTACTCTTGACATGCGCTGCGACGGCAAAGGGCGAATTTGCAGCAGCGCAACAGCAGCAGCAGCCTACACTGCTTGCGAAATGTATGCAGCCAGCGGCCCCTCGCGCGCCCTCTTCCCATTCGCTGCGCAACGAATGCTCCTGCGCTGGCCGAGTTACTATTTCATCACGTTCGCAATTGCGCTTGCTTTTATTTCACTTCAATTTCAGCGTATACACAATTTATAATAGATATGAAAATAGTCAATACTGTATATATACATGTATGTATATATATATGTACATATATACTCTATATGTTTGTATATTTCTGAATATATCATAGGGCTGAGCCAAGTTTCCCGCTTTTTGTAATAATTTCTGCTCGCTTTGTATACAAATATCAAATAAATATAGTTTTTATACGAATTCTCTTATAGTAAACAAAATATATTCGTTCAAAACTTCTCAGCTTGCCCGATCTGCCATGGAATTATTATTTTTGTATATAAAAAATAATAATTATCGCATAATTCCGCTTAAAAATGGGGAATATCCCAATTATTACATGGCCACGATGATCACAGTGACTCCAAGCAAGCAATGCACAACTGGGCGTATGCGTAATTTGTGATTTAGTCACAGAATTTTAAAAAATACGGTAATTATTTTCAATTATATATAATATTCAAATATTTCAAAATAAAAAAAAAAATTCTTTATGTTCCCTTTGCATGCAAAGGGAAGTAGATATTTCATGACTGATTAACTTGATTGATTGACTCACTGCCTGACTGCCCGAGTCTGAACGTATACCAAAACTTTTGCATTTCACTGTAGAAATGAGTTTGTTTATCCCAAACAGAGAAGTGCAGCTGAGCTATTCAAGCACACATCTGTGGTTGTAGTTTTAGCAGTCGCTATAAATGGATATATATCTGAGTATATAAGTGTGTGTGTGTGTGTGTGTATCTAGGTACCCTTAATAAGACTGCGCTGAGCATGACATAAGAAAGCAGCACAGCAGCAGCGAAAATTTATAAAACAGAAGGTTTGCAAATATCATCTGTTGCACAAACAGGTGCACATTCGCATTCAGATACACAGATACACAGATACAGGTAAATACAGATACACAGACAAAGATACAGACTGAGATAGATACAAACAAAGCTGTAGATACAGATATTCATGCATATATAGATACAGATACAGATAGAAATACAGATAGATATATATACATATATCTCTACAGATACAGAATGTGATTTAGATACACATACTGATACAGATACAAGTATAGATACATATGCAGATATAGATGTCAATGGAAATATAGATACAAATAAAAATGCATAGATACAGATACATTGTTTATAGACATTCAGATACAATATATATATACAGATAGATATACAGATACAGATACAGATACAGATACAGATACAGATTCAGATACAGATACAGATACAGATTCAGATACAGATACAGATACAGATACAGATACAGATACAAATACAGATACAAATACAGATACAGATACAGATACAGATACAAATACAGATACAAATACAGATACAAATACAGATACAGATTCAGATACAGATACAGATACAGATACAGATACACAAACAGAGAAAGATACAGATACAGATACACAAACAGATACAGATACAGATACAGATACAGATTCACATTCATCTACAGCTACACATACAGATACATATAGAGACCCAGACCCAGATTCAGATACAGATACAGATGCAGATACAGATACAGATACAGATACAGATACAAATACAGATACATACACACAAACAGATACAGATACAGATATAGATACAGATACAGATACAGATACAGATACAGATACAGACACAGACACAGACACAGATACAGATACACAAACAGAGACAGATACAGATATAGATACACATTCATCTACAGCTACACATACAGATACATATAGAGACCCAGACCCAGATTCAGATACAGATACAGATGCAGATGCTCTGCTTGCCGATGCACACAGTGCAGTTGAAGCATTTAATTAAATTAAACAATTAAACAAACAAGTCAAAGAGCGTGGCGCACTTAAGTACATACATACATACACCTATGTGCATATACATACATACACACATACGTGTATAACTGTATTCACACACACACACACACACACACACACAGCAGCAGCAAACCCAAACAAATTCAATTAAGCAATTCAAAGGCGATGTAGGTGGTGGGAAGGGGAGGGGGTCAAAGAGTGAAGACGCTCGCAAATTGCAACACACGCACATTTATCTGTGGGATAAATACATACATACACACACACACATTGATTTGTATGTGTGTCGCTGCTAATTGTTGTTGTTGTTGTTGTTGCTGCTGCTGTTGCAGTTAGTCAGTAAATGCGCTAATTATATACTATTTGCAACCCGGTTAGCCCAGGCCCAGGGCGCTCGCTGCGCGCATATACGTATGTACATATATACAGTACCCACTGTACATATGCGCATGCACACACGTACACATATGTACACACATGTGTGTATAACAGTAACTAAGGCGCGGTCAGGGTAGACTGCACAAGCTAACAGCAGCAGCGACGCTGTGTATGTGTGAGATCAGCGGCGAATTGAAAGCGTGCGAGCAGCGCCAGCAGCAGCAGCAGCAGCAGCTTCCTTTATATGCAGCCGCCTCCATATATGTACATACACCTATGCCTGTGTGAGTGCATGTGTGTGTGTATATGGATACCTCATGTACGCTCTTGCATGCGCTTTATTGCATAACATCCTTGAACTTGAACCGAGCTTTGGGTCGCTTTTAGAACTACTGCGCTCTGGCTGACTCAGCGACACACACACACAAGCACACACACACACACACACACTGTGACACTCGCGCACACAACTGCACATGCAAAGTTCGGATGAAAACGAAGGCAAAAGCAGCAAACACACGAAGGCAAAAGCAGAAACACACGAAGGCGGCAGCAAAAACGACGGCAATGTCGGCTGTGACGACAGCGACGACAACGTCGTCGAAGGCCTGTTTCGCTTCCACTTTCTGCTGCGCTTGGCATTGAACGCGCGACAGGCAAGCAGCGAACAACGTACCATTCCCAAACACTCCCATACAGAAATCACTGCACACTGGCAACAGGAGTCAAATACTATATAAAAAAAAAAGAAAATAATATATAAAAAAAATTGATTTCGATTCGAAATAAAAATGTTTAATTAGACAAGCAAATGACATCAATTCAAATTGCCAAACTCAATAGAAATTAAACAAACAAGAAATATTAAATAACAATATAAAATTAACAAAAACAATAACAAATTAAATGTGCAAAACAAAAAAGCAAAAATGGTTTGAGTAGTGCGCAAAAGTAGAGAACAAATTCCAATACTCTTGATATTTATGCAAAAATTAAATATGAAAAAATAAAAAAAAAAATTAAATAGTGCAATTAAATGTCTATATAAATATTTCCACTTGAATCTCTCCTGCGAATATTACGTGTCAAACATGTGATTCCGTTCTGCTTTACTATAAAAACAACATTTTTAATTATGCATGCAAAAAATTTATAGTGAAAATAAAATGAAAAAAAATGGATATGGAATGGATATTGCATCATCCAAAGAGGTGAAAATCGAAGGGAAAGGCAACACCTCCACGCCTCATTGATGGTGTTCTTTAAACAAGGTATATATTAACAATTAAAGTATTAATAAGTACTAAAAATGATTTTTTAAATATATAAATAAAAATAAATATATATTTATTGATCAATATATATTTATATTCCAAAATCCATCAAAGCGCAACAGGCGAATACATTTTTTTCCAAGATCTATAAATATTTGGGATCTAGAAAATATATAGTCGTACGTTTTTGTTTCAGAATTACATTATTAGATACGTATACGTATACAAAACAATAAAAACTTCGAATTTTCATTCCTATTCCGAAATAAAATAAATATTAAAAAAAATTATTTGTATTATTCAAACACTCAATATCTTAGAAGAGTTTCTGAATATAATAAATAATAAATAACAAATTTACGAGTTTCGCTCAGAAAAAAGCCCACTGTACTTTAAATTCGCTGCAATTCTTTGCTAAGTGTATGCAAGTGTGTGAGTTTGCCTGTTGTGTGTGTGTGTGTGTGTGTGTCTAGTTTTTATTCTGGAACGAAAGCGAATCGAAACGAAATCTAGTTACAGCAAGACATGTTATATGTCCATACGTATACACATACATACATATGCATGTATATATGTACATATGTACATATTTATTATTTAAGTACTAGTAGAAGCTGCTGTATTCCGCGTAAGACTCGTGCAGAAACGGCCAAAAAACGTGCGTTGCAGCAGCAAGCGAAACAGCCACAAAAAGCAAGAGTAATGCTCATAACTCACACACATACACACACACGCACAGTCATAGATAAAAGTGCTAGTGCCGAAATGTAAAAAAAAAAAAATTAAACGAAAAGCACCATCAACGATTGAACACCAACACAAACGTAGCAACGCGCACACGCACACGGATAAAAATACACAAACAAACACACACACTCATGCGGACAAAAATGAGCAAAGAGCTTGCAAACATTGGGCAAGGGACAGAATAGAATATATGAATGAAAGAATGACAATGTCAGAAAACAGCATATAAAAGAAGAGCGAGAGAGTGAGAGGGAGGGAGAGAGAGAGAGATTCGGTGAAAGAGAGAAACACGGCTGAAGGCCACGACGTGTTGTGTGTTGGGAACGATGGAAGCAATGGCAGCATCGGTGTGTGGGGCAGTAGGGCAACCATGGTGGTGTGGAAGAATACGGGAACAGGAAGAAACGTCAAAAACTTAACGAAACTTAGCTGCAAGTGTAAGTGAACGTATGGCGACGAAGAGCGAATGCTGCTAGAAGCTAGAAGCGACGACGCAGCACACGCACACACACACACACACACACGCACGCAAGCATCGCGGCTTCCATGCGGCCTTGCGTCTAACGGCGACGACATTGAGCGGCGGCACCTTTAACCGATCGCAGCACAGCGCAGTTCCTGTTCGGGAGTCCGCGTGTCCGTTGCGCAGTTCGTGTGCGAAATGCGGAAATAAAAGCCAGTTAAAATTCGGTATAAATACATGTGTGTATAAATACATTTGTATGTACGTGTGTGTATTTCGTATGCATATTGCGTCGTTCTTGTGGTCCTGCCACGCAAAATGCCGCAAGCAACCCTCGTTTAAGCCGTTAGCGACAAAAGCCCAAAAACAAAAACACAAAAAAAAAAAACAACACAGCACAAAAATCTGCGCTGAGAGATGTGAAGAATGTGGCAAAGAGTGTGAGTAAACCGAATTGCGTCGTAGTTACGTTTTTTCTTTCTATTCATACATTTTGTTTTTGTTTTCGCTGCGATAACTGTTCTGGCTGTTGCTGTTGCTGCTGCTGTTGTTGTTGTGCGAGAGAGACAATTGTTAAAAGAAAAGCTTGCAAACATTTCATACTGCACATACACATAGACCTATCTGTACTTACAGATGTGAGTATGTATGTATGTGTGTGTGTACAAACGCTTGCATACGTGCGCGTCACTCTTTTTTTTCAATTCTGTGTTTTGCCGCCGCTTTTGCTGAAATATAAAAATATATTTTTATAACATAAACAAAAAAAAGACAAAACGGAGCGTAGAAAATTTAGATTGAAAACAAAATTCGCAACAACGAAATAGTGGAGGAAGGAAAAAGTAGGCATTTTTTGTGTATGTATGTATGTGTGTGGTCGTGTGTGTGTGTGTGCGTGTATATAGAAGTGCAAAGCGTAGCAAAGAAGAATAAGCAACAAATCGTTAGAAAGAAATAATAATATTTATTTCTTTGAAAGTCCAGCATTGTGTGTGTGTGTCCTGTTGGATTGCAATTGTTTAGAAGAATGCACAACTTCTGTATAAATTTAAAAAGAAGGAATGAAAGAAAAACACGCGACATTTAGGACTAGTACGCAGTTCATATTCACAGTGGGAAAGGTTCGTCAAAAATTTCATCAAAAATTTGGAATGTGTTAAATAAGTAGTGGAAGAAATATTTAAGTTTATTATATTATATACTACAAAAATGATATATTTTCTTATATATTTTCATATATATATTATATACATATATATTTTTTATTATATTTTCATATATATATTATATACATATATATATTTTATTTATTGTATTTTGTATGTCAACAAAAACTATTTAAGGAATGGAATTCAAATGAAAATGTTTTTATATTATTTGCTGTTATTTTAAACTTTTAGTGTTGTAAACTTATTGAAAGTGTTTCTTTCAGTGTAGTGTTGTAAACGTTGTTAGTATTGCGAAATTATTCAACGAGTTGTTTCCCTGTTGATAATAATAATAGTAATGCTCAATGCTAGCCGTTATGTAGTGTTGCAATTGTTAGTGTTGTAAAATGACTAAAGGTATTTCATCCTAAAGCTCAATATTAAAAGTGCTGTTAAGTGGTACGTAATAGTGTTGCAAAGACTGTGAGTGTTATCAAATTATTCAAAATATATTTTATATATGATATATCATTCCTTAATATCTCATTATTTAGTTTTATTAGTAATGCTTTGCAATGTGAGCTAACAGTATTGTACAATTATTCAACTTGTTCAGTAGCGCAGCTCATGTCATGTTAATGGTAGCTAAAATTTCTGAGCACTCTATGAAAGTGGTGCAAATCGAGTGAAAATGTTCTCGTTTAGGATTTATAATATTTGAACTGTTAGCTTATGGCAGTTTTGAATGTTTGAAGTGTTGTAAAATGATTGAAAAGATATTTCGTTAAGCACATGTGAGTAGTGTTGAAAAATAGTAATATCAAAAGCGATTGATATACATATTTACAATAATCTAACTCCTGCTCACTGTTACAACACGCTTTCCAACATTGTTTTACTGCATCATCAGCTTGACAGATTTTGCAACACTTTAGGAAGTCGTCTAACCACAAGGGTTGCACATACAACACGCACGCAATTTGTTAGGTTACGTTGAAATTGTGAAATTGCGAAAATGAACTTTCGCAATCAATGGGAGGTGACATTTAGAATATTTTGAAATACAATTATATATAAATATATATATTCTATTGTTAAACTTAAAAGTTGTTAGAATAGAAACTGTTTATTACTTGAAATCATATTTGTAATATTCTATAACAGTAACTTTGCAAACATACAAATTTCACAGTTTCTTCTCTATGTCTCCAGTATAATACCTACAAAATAAACTCCTCCTCTCTTCTGTATGTATTGTGCAATGGGTAATTTAAGAACTGGAATACATTTTGTTTATGTAGAGAATATGAGAAGTGTAACACATTTTTAAATTATTTATTTTGGACATTTATTTATTTTGTATTCCAGTTCTATAAAAAGGCATCACGTGACTTAACCTCAAAGCGTAGCCGCGTTTTAATTGGCCAACTGTGTTTTTGTTTAGCTGTTGTCTAACATTCGCGCTTATTATATAAATGCGAGTTGTTGATTGTTGAACAATTCTGTGAAATTGTAAACCCCACTATATACATATATATATCGTATATAGTATGTGCATATACAGATAGACATATGTACATATGTATATGTGCGATATATGAATAATACAATGGCATACAATGTGCTTTGATGCAATCGCCAACTGCCCACTCATCTACAGATACTGCCCTAGTATATGTAGTATGACATACATATATACAGTGGCGAGCACATGTGGGTACATGTTGGCCAAGTTGACCTTAAAATGCCTGTAAAAACTTTAAAAATGCATCAATCGCTCTGAAATTTTTGAATTAAATTCATTAAGTTTATTTAAATAAGGAAAAGTAATAACATTATGCAGTTAATGTTTAGAAACTAAAGATTTTCAGCTGAATACATGAAATGCGGTATGTATCCACTTTTGCTCGTTTGGTTTAGCTTACTTTGCAACACTGGTTTATGGGTTAAAAATGGGAATTCCCCCGTTTTGCAATTTCTACAAATTAAAAGAAGCTTTTTACTTTACAAAGAAAGCCAACTCGTGTAGTTCTGGAGTTATTTTGCCCTTCTCTAAGCTAATTCACTTAAAGTAACAATTTTTGAGCAAAAATGAAGAAAATCTCGCTTAATTTGGAGAATAAAATAATTGATATGACAAAAAATAATGATTCTGCCCGGGCAATTGCCAAATCATTGGGAATTTCTCACCGAACAGTGCTGCAAGTGCGAAAACGGCGTAATATAACTGCTCCTGAGCAAGTAAAGTCTCGCCCAAAACTTTTAACGGACAGAGATGCACGAGCTATGGAGCATATAATGGTGACTCAACCGAAGACAACACCAAATGAAGCCTCTATGGCCATCAACAAGCCCGTAAGTGAGTGGACTGCACGGCGAGCTCTTCGAAGAATTGGATTAACAGCCTCAATAAAGCAGAAAAAACCAGCACTTTCGGACAAAAACATTGCAGCTCGTCTCAAGTTCAGCAAAGAACATAAAGATTGGACTGAAGATGACTGGAAAAGAGTTATTTGGTCAGATGAGACCAAAATTAATCGATTCCAGTCCGACGGAAAGGAATATTATTGGCACCGCAAACATGAGAAGCTCCAAAAGCATCAGGTAAAAATGACGATGAAGCATGGTGGAGGTGGCCTGATGGTTTGGGGCTGCTTCACATGGTGGAACATCGGCCCACTGGTTAAAATTGATGGGATCATGAAGAAGGAAGACTACCTGGATATTTTGAAGACCCACCTTCCAGATTTTGTGGATGAAAGTGCATATCCAGAAGAGGAAGTTGTATTTCAGCAGGACAACGACCCCAAGCACAAGGCAAAAATCGTTAAAAATTGGCTTGACAGCCAAAAATTTTTGATAATGGAGTGGCCTTCACAGAGTCCGGATCTGAACCCCATAGAAAATTTATGGGCTTTGGTGAAAAAACGGCTCGCGAAGTATGAAACTCCACCGACAGGATTGGATGAGCTTTGGGGTCGGGTCCAAGCGGAGTGGAGCAAAATTCCGCATGACCATTTACAAAACTTAGTTGAAAGTATGCCTAAGCGCATTACTAGTGTAATAAAAGCTAAAGGTCTGTGGACCAAATATTAAATAATTGAAGAATGTTTAAAAAAAATTAAAACGAGCAAAAGTGGATACATACCGCATTTCATGTATTCAGCTGAAAATCTTTAGTTTCTAAACATTAACTGCATAATGTTATTACTTTTCCTTATTTAAATAAACTTAATGAATTTAATTCAAAAATTTCAGAGCGATTGATGCATTTTTAAAGTTTTTACAGGCATTTTAAGGTCAACTTGGCCAACATGTACCCACATGTGCTCGCCACTGTATATTGATATATATATTTATATAAACATGTACATATAGGTATTTCTATCTTGTAGTTTTTGCAATCAAGAACTGAGCTACGTCTCCCGGCTGTTCCCTTCCTCCAGCCCTGACAATTTCAAACCGCAAACCCGACAAAGTACACATAGTACTCATATAAGTGTGTGTGTGTGTGGAAGTGTATATGTATGCTTGTGTCACTGT
This sequence comes from Drosophila meridionalis, assembly GCA_035045145.1. Lineage (NCBI taxonomy): Eukaryota > Metazoa > Arthropoda > Insecta > Diptera > Drosophilidae > Drosophila > Drosophila meridionalis. The sequence goes on along the minus strand of JAWNPG010000020.1, from coordinate 14,974,432 downwards.
GCATATGTATATGTATACTTCGAGTCAAGTTGTGCTTGCGTGCTTTGTTTTGGTCTTGTTTGTGCAAGCTGTGAGATTTGAAAAACTTTTACGTAACAGTTCGGCATGCGAATATTGAGAGCAACAGGAGGAGGGAGAGAAATAGACCGAGAGAGAGATAGCGAGGTACAGAGTGAGTGTGAGTGAGTGAGTGAGGGAGGGCAAAGTCATCTTACAAAATAATGACGTCATCGAAGCGGGGAAATAATTGTAAAAGTTAATAATATTACAAACTATTCTCAAATTAAAATATTTGCAGAAAATAAAACTAATTCGTACGCATACCACTGTGCACCACTGTGGCATTAAAAATTTAAAGTACCATTTCAGGTACATTTGTGCTTGGGATATTTGTTGAAAAGTCCCCATGCTCTGGTACTTTGCATCAAATTCAGTTGAGATAATTCGCACCAGTATTTATTAACATTGTATTGTAATCAATAGCGCAGTTAACAAATTCTCATGTAAAAATGCTCAACAAAACAAACATGGAAAATACCAAAGAAAGCTGAAAAACGCTAAACTCACACACAAACACACGCATACAAGCAGAGATACACAGAGGGGCGCATATTAAAGCGCAAACACATGGCACGAGTGAAAAGAGGAACACAGAAGCAAAAAAAAAACAAAAAAAAACCTAAATACTTGTGCTGAGATGGCGGCGCGGCGCTGCTGGCGTCGACGCCGCCGCCGCCGTAGTCGTCTTCTTCTTCTTCATTGCTGTTGTTGTTATTCAGCAGTGTGTCGAGGTGGGTGGTGGCGGTGGCGGGCTGTATGTGTTTCAAGTTCAAGGTTAAGATACTAGTTGTGCATGCGACCGGCGAGTGCGAGCGAATAGGCAATAGTTGCCACAGCTTTTGCTTGTGTGCGTGAGTGTGGAAATGTGTGATAAACCAGTTTGGCACGTTTCGCTGCGCAAGCGAGAAACGAAACAGCAGGTCAGAGCGAGAGGACGCACGCCAAAGAGACATAGCGAGAGCAGCGTCAAACAAAGAGGAAGAGGAAGCCAACCAAAAGCACAGCCAAACACAAAATTTAACGAAAGATTACAAAAAAAAAAAAGAACATTTAAAATCAACGATACGCACGCTTGAATAACTACAGTTGTGCAGTCGCTTGTCTGACTGCGTGTGCTTTCGCTCTCCGTCTACCTTTCTCTCTCTCTCTCGCTCTCACATTTGCTCAAAATAGTTATTAGCTTTAAATTTGCCGACGGCAATGCTTTTGACTTTTTAACGCTCATTCGCATTTCTATTTGTTTTGTGCCATTTCCACTTCCATTTCCATTTCCATTTGATTATCTATCTGGTTCGCTCTCGCTGCAATCGAAATGCTATTGCTGATTGTCTTTGCCGCTTGCACGCCTGCAATCGCGCAGCCCCTCCCCCTCGAGGTTCTGTTATGGCAATAACAAAAATGAAATGAAAAAAAAAAGAACTGTTAGCTCTTCATTTAATTAAACGCCTGGCGCCGAGTCGGCTTAATGGATTTTTAGCTTACGAAATTTGACACAAAAACAAAAGCAAAATCAATTTTATGCCCGCCCCCGCATTACACTGCACAAAATTTCCAAGGTTAATTTACTAAAAACGAAAAAAAAGTGGAATTTTCTATGCGATTTTCAAACATTTGACTTAAATTTTGCTTGGCATTTTGCATAGTTTCCGAGTTCGTTGCACCGCAACAATTTGTATATTCACAAAGACCTTGGCACAAGGCGTGGCACCATAAAATGCAATTAAAAATTAAAAATTAAAAATTCAATATGCACCATTTGAATTTCAACGTTCAACAAGTATTTTTCAGGCAGATTTCTATAAAAAATAAAAGAAATAAATAAAAATATTACATTAGAAAGTTTGTTTTTTTAAATTTAAGTAATTTAAATACAACAGAAAGTATTTTTCATGGATATAAATAGATTTTAAAAAAATAAAATAAAATAAAAGAAAACTAGATTAGAAATGTTTCGTTGATTTTTAAGTAATTTAAAAGATTTAGAAAGTATTTTTCAGGAAATTAAAAATATTTCTACAAAAACATAAAAATAATACTAAATTTGATTCGAAATGCAATTTGGCTTATAAATAACTTTAACAAATTATAAATTACGCAATTTAAGCAGTTTTTTTTTTATATATGCAATGAACATAAAATTCTAGAAAAACTTGGCACATAAATGGAACAATTCATTTTTATTCTTATTATTCAATTACTAATAAGAATGTTGAACAAGTTTATAATTAAAGCTAAACAAAAACTAATTTTGTAGCGGAAATTGTGAAGAAAAGTATAATTTAAACAGTTTTCATTCATAATTTATGAATATATTTGACTTCACAGATACTGTCATATATATGTATGTACATATATATACCCATATATCATTTTCTCTGATATTTTTGATATAGAATTTAAAATTGTATTTCGCTGAAGAATGTGCAATCCACTGAGAGTGACCTTCGTTTTGTGTACTGTGCAACACATTCACATACCCTACACTCATGCATACCCCGCATTCACACCTCTATACATCATACACTGTATACATACATACATATGTACACATTCGAATTCACATACATACATACGTTCCCAGAGACGGTTGCCAAGTGTGAAATTTGCACGTGTGCCGCCACATAAATAAAATGCAAATATTTTTGGGTCTTCAAACGAAATAAACAAATTTTCAATTTTGGCACAAACGAACGCGCAATGCCCTAACACACAAAAAAATAAGTGAAATAGCAAGCAAATTTTGCACAGTGTATGGCATATGCCATCGATTAACTGTGAATTGACAAATGTTTATGCCAAAGCAAAGTGCATTATAAGATGTTTATAAGAGTCTGTAGAAGAGAAGCGTATGGCAAAGGCGAAGGCAAAGGAAAAGGCAAAGGCAAAGGCAAAGGCAAAGGCAAAGGCAAAGGCAAAGGCAAAGGCAAAGGCAAAGGCAAAGGCAAAGGCAAAGGCAAAGGCAAAGGCAAAGGCAAAGGCGAACTCAGATGCCCAATCACTCTCACTCACACACTCACTCGATTATTCTTTTTCTCTTGTGCACTTTTCGTTAAGTTAATATTTACCTATGGAATTTCAAACAAAATCTCATTTTGTATATTTATTTTTAGTGTGCCAGCGTCAGCATGGAAATTTAATTAGCGACAGCCGAGTGAACCAGCTACAACAACAACAACAACAACAACAACAACAAGCGTAAAAGCAAAAGCAACACCAATGACAGCAAACACACACACACACACACACGCAGACGCCTACACACAATGGAGCACAAAAAGGGCCTGCGAAATAAAAGTAAACACGAATAATACCGAAAAAAAGAAGAAAAATAAATCATGCGAGCGAAAGAAGAAGAACTACAAAATGTGTTAAACTTTCGCATGACGCCAGCCAACAGCAGCAGCAGCAGCGACTGCGACAACAACAGCAAGAACAATGGAAGTGGAAGTGCAGCAGGCGGCAGAGACGTCGACAAGCCTACCCTAGCCCACTGTTGCTGCTGCAACTGACGTTGGCGCGCCTGTGTCTGTGTGTGCGAGCGAGCGGGCAAACAAAAATGGCGCATGACATGCGCACTGAGCGAGCGGCCAACTTGAACTTGAAAATGTTTTTATTGTTGCGCTTGTCGTCATCGAAGGCTGTGTGTGTTCTATTTAATGTGACGCGACAGCGACGCCAGCAGAGAGCAGAGCTAAGCCGGCAAACTAAACGAAGAGTGGAGAGCATACGAAGAGAGAGACTGGCACTGGGACAGAGAGATAGAGCGAGAGACGCAGAGAGTGAGAGAGTGCGGCGAGGGCGTAAGCAAGAGTGAGCACGCTGCTAGGCTAAGCTTGCTAGCAGCAGGTATGTATTTATGTATGCATGTGTGTGTGTGTGTGTGTGTGCACATGGGAGAGGTAAATAAGTCAATGTGAAAAGAAAAACAAAAACAAACAGCAAGTGAGAGCAGGCAGGCGAAAGCTTTTCGCATAGCTTTTGCGTGGGTGACTTAAGGCAGCGCAGTGGCGTCGCTGCCGACGTCTGCCAACTGTTTGCTTTTGTTGTATGCCCCATAGCCAGCTGCCCGAGACTTTCTCTTTCGCTGCGTCAATGTGTGTACGTGTGCGTGTGCATGTGCGTGTGTGTGAGTGAATAATGCTGTTGCATATTTACTGGGATACAATGACGCGCACCTGTGCGAGCACAGCTGCAGCCAACAGGATGCTGCTGCTGTTGCGACTGCGACGCCTGGCTGCCAGCCTGTCGCACAGTTGTTCAGTTGTTCAGTGTCGAGCGCACTCCCGCCGAGGTCAGGCAGCTCCAAAGCGAACCAGCGTTGCCATACATGCATACATACATACATATATATAAATACCTATCTATATAGATGTATGGAATTGCTATATGAGTGCGTTAATTGTGTGACGCGTTGCCCGAAAGAAAAGGAAGAAAAAAAAAAAAAAACAATGAAAAACAAAAATAACATAATCAGATGTGGAAAAATTGATTAGCAGCTAAAAATACAAGTGTGTGTGCGTGTGAGCGTGGCTGTCTGTGTGTGTGTGTGTGTGTGTGTTAAATTTTCTGTACTGTGTCATGTGATTTTGCTTTATATTTTTTAATGTTTGCCTAACATATGGACAGCAAATTCTGAATAATGTATTGCAGTGCACACACACACACACATAGACAGAGAAAGAGAGAGAGATACACTCACACACACACAGTCTTAGCTCATGCTGCGCCTTGACATATGCAACACATTTTTGTCTTGTTTTTATTACGCTTTGACCTTTTCCCACACGCACACACACGCACAGACACAGAGACACACACACGCCCCTAGCACAAGATGCGATGCGTAAGCAAAAGCAGCTTTTCTATTATTTACATATGTTCGACAGACACACACACACACACTCATATACAGTTAACTACATCTATATGTGTGCATAGATATATGTATGTGTGTGTGTGTTTGTGACATTAATCGATGCGTCTCAGTAGCTCAGGGCAGCTGGCAAATTGTGAAATTGAAATCTTTAAAGGCAAAATGCAAGAGATGAAATATTTGTATATGTTGAGATACAGTAAAAGCTCTTTAAGGTGGACACCTGAAGAGCATTTATGCTTTAATGTTCGAGGAAATGAAATAAAAGAGAAAATTAAATAAAAATAAAAAAAATAAAATAAATAAATTTAGATTTTATTAGAAGAATTCTAACAAAAAACTAAAAACTGTTTGTAAACGTTGGGTTTTAGTCTTATATTTTTTTTACAGTTTCTTTGGAGAAACTTTTAAAACAAATTTTTCAAAAATTTTAAGAGAATTTCGGTAGGAAGCAAGAATATAGAAGAGTAGAGTAGAGTATATAAAGATCCATATAGAGTAGAGTACATATATAGAGTAGGGTATGAGTTAGGATGTAGAGTTAGGATGAGTTAGGATATATACTCATATAGAGTGGGGAAAGACATGAGGAATATATAGAATGAGGCATAGAGTGAAATGTATATAATGTTCAATATGTAGACTATATGCAGTTGAGTATATAGAGTAGAGTATATAGAGTAGAGTATATAGAGTAGAGTATATAGTGGAGAGTACATAGAGAGTAGAGGTATATAGAGTAGAGCTTTTACTGTACATATACCAAGAGCATCGATACAAAAGCATTGATTGATGCAGATAAATCAACTTAATTAGTTCAAGATTGGTGAGAATGGTAATCATAAATATAATTATAGATTTTTCGATTTAAACATCTCAAAATGTATATAAATATATTTAATGAATTGATAGTGCTGATTCTTATGTTGTTTAGTGTAAAGTGCAATGTGAAATTTGAATTGATGTGAAGTCAGTGAAAAATGAAGTGAAAACAAAAACAAGTGAAAAAGTATGTAGTAAAAAATAACAATGGCAACAACTATATAACTACAAGAACAACAACAATCGCAGCGACTGCAGCTGAACGGTGGCAGCTGGTTTGTGTCTTCGCTAAGCTTTTTATTTAGCTGAAAAAGCTTTCTCTCTGTGCAATTGCCGCTGGGATACACCCTGTGCTCGCTTTGAATATGTTGCAAGTGAACACAGCTGGTGGTATCCAGAGGCCGTTGACAGCCAATGCAACAGCAGCAGCAGCAACAACAACAACAACAACAACCGCAGCAACCCACAGGGTGAGTAGCGCTTCAAGTTGATCGAAAATCTTGGATTTTCTTTGCAAGTCTCCAAAGTTGTATCTTTGTTTTCGGTTAAAAGTTTTTTTTTTTCTCCTAATTATCTTTTGATTTAACTTTGTTTCCAATTCATTTGACCATACTAAATATTTCTTAGCCATAAGCTTTCTTTAACGAATTTTCATTTATCTACCCCACGGAAAAAAAAAAAACGAAAAATTATGTAAAGAAAATTCAATCGAATGTTGCCCAAATTCGAACATTACGAAAATTTGTGCAAAATAATTTTAAGAAATTGAATAAGAAAGAAATTATTTAAAACAAAAATTGCATATTATATTATATTATTCAGCATTTACTTCTTGTTCGTACACACATCTCGATCTCGATCTGCGATTAACAAATTTTAATTTTTAGTTCCCAATTTTTCAAATGTAGCAAACAAAAACGAAACATCAATTCGCCCTTTTCACTATTTCGCACTCATCAAAGGGGGCGTGGCACAGAGAAGTTCGCTTGAATGCGCCGAAAGCGAAAGAAACGCTCTGAAAAATATACGATTAAAATGTAATTATGCCAGTCAAAGAGTTTGCAATATTAATGCGAGTGAAATTGTGGCACCCTGTAGCAATTCTGAATGGCAGTGTGGCGGGGTATAATGGACTAACAGTTGGTGATTGGCATAAAATCTACAGGTGAAATCAATAAATATCGATTATCAGGTTAGGAAATCTGTTACAATTGGGTTAGAAGAATATTAAATGAAATTTATGGTAAAATGTGAATACCCTCTTCATTTGTGGCAAATCGATAGAATATATAATAGAGATTATAAGTATGTCCTTTGCATTATATGGTTTATTGTTAATAAATTCTTCATATAAGGCAAATCGATTATTGTTTATCGCTTTTCACCTTAGTTAATCTCAGAGATTTTACAAGTTAGAAGTTACAATTACTAATATAAATAGATGTTTTATTATTGAATATTCAAATTGAAATGTTATTGTAGCTAAACTTCTCGAATATCGATAGTTATCGAAAGTTGTCGATATACCATATCTGGAGAACTATAAGAGTTATAAGCATCAAATTTGATATGCAGACACACATCAATACAAACAATCCTTTTTTATTAAATACCCTGCTAACAAGTTGAATATAAACGGGTATACACACCAAGTACATACTCTATTCGACACAATTTTGTACAATTTTGGATTCTGAAAATCGAAGTAAATTATTTTTTGCAGTTTGACTAAACGGCATCTATTAGCTGTTCAAACTCTCGCTCAGCAATGCTTAACTTATTTTTTGAAGTTGGCCAAAACAATTAAAAGAGATTTTCATGCTGCAATTCGAATTGGTTTCAAAGAAAATCTCGCGTGCAACGCGAAAATTTTCTATTTTCGTTTCGCTTTGGCTGCTGTTTGTGCCGCTTTTTCGACTTTTTGGCTCATTGACAGCAGCAGTACGGGCGGGTGAGAAAGATGGGCAGAAGAGGGGCTTTAAGGGGCTTTAAGGGGCGGGTCGGTGCTCAGAAGGGGTGTGGCTGCAAAGTGTGGCAAAAGCGTTTGACATTATTTCGACATTTATTCGCATTTAGCTGCATTTTTGTCACTTTTGCATTTCAAATGACCCTCAATTATCCTTTGTTGACTGACTTTGTAGATTTTTTGCTTTGTTGTTGTTTGACCCAGAGGTCAAGGAAAGTGAAATTGATTTTAGCTGCACATGTTACCCTTTTGGCTTATGTAAGCAGCACAAAGACTCGCAATACATCACCTGATTGATATATCTGTATATATGTTTTATATAATTGATATATCTCTTATGCGCGGCTAATTCATCAAAGTTCGAGCCATTAAGTGAGCTCATCGGAGGCTACGATTTGTTTTTATGATGAAATCAACAGCGACTTGATGAATTGCAATGATTTTTTTTAAATGTGGAATATTTAAGTGTATATATATGTATATATACATAGTATATATGTATGTATCTATAGTTAATGCTTGAAACCAGTTTTAATTTTTAGTTAGAATTCAATCTTATGAAACAGTCTTTAAATATACTACATAATAGAGGATTAAACGTTGAATTCTGCGATTCTTCTTTTAGTGTCATTCGTAAATTCTGTATTGTCTATGAATGTAGGAAAATGAAGTAATTTATAAGAATTTTAATACAAATTTCCCCTTTCTTTATCTAATAAAAAAGAATATTTTATTTATGATTTCTAAGGCACAGATATTATAGTTCTATACGCGCCTGATAAGTTGTATATAGCTAGAATTCAAACAAAAAGCTAAACAGAGGATAAGATAGGTATATATGTAGCTATAGATAATCTATATAAAGTTGAAGATTATATATATGAAATGTCATTAGCTTATACTACAAAGATATCTGGTATATATATATATATATATATATATATATATACTAAATATATATATTTTTTATTTTTGTTAAAAGTAACTCTAAATAATGACACGAAATGGTTTTAGTCATGCACGACGAGATTTACAGCGATAGCAGCAGCTGGCCTCAGAGCATATATAGTATATAGTAGTATATATATATATATATATATATATATATAATATATATAACGCTTAATTTTCAATTTAAGTTGACCTTAGAATAAAATTTGATCGATAATTTCGCATAATTGCGGAATGTGCGCGTGCACAGGGTGACTCGCGCAGCAAGTGTGACACATGGTAAGCCGCCTTCACACGCACACAAGCACACACACACACACATACAGGTAAATCACCTTGAACATTAACGCGCAATGCAAAATGCAACTGACATGAGACATTTTTGGCGTGTGAGCGAGATAGCGCTATGCATGTCTAACACTATGTAGAGGGCGTGAAGGCAGCGACGTCGGCGTCAACTCAAACGTGAGAGACAGCTTGTTATACACATACTCACACACACACACACACTCACATGCATACAAATAGTTTTGTGTGGCATGAGCAGTAGGCCGCGTACCTACTACATTTGCGTCATGCGAACAAAGTTGTTAAAAAAAAAAAAAAGCAAACTTAAAAGTAAAATAGAGAGAAAAAAAATAGTTAAAGCAACAACGGCAAATTCAACTGCAGGCGGCGCGACGTAGCTGCAAAGCGAAAGCTTCAGCTGTGCTGCTATTGCTGTTTCCTGCTGTTACAAGTGTGTGCGTGCGTGTATGAAAAGCTCTCCGACGCGTGCTCTCTTCATTTAGCGCTGCTCAGTTAGCTTTTGTTCGCGAGCGCTGAGCAGCTGACAGTTGCGCTTCAGCATTAGAGCAGCGTAGTTTGCAGTTTACTTTGCGCCGAACGAAATGAAAAGTTTTTGCGGGACTGTGCTCAAGTGTGTTTATGTGTGTGCTGCTGTCTTGCGTGTGTGTGTGTGTGTGTGTTGGATGTTCGATGTTGGGGTGTTGTGGCACTGCCACCTTGCTGCAGTTGCTGCCGCTGCAGCGAGAGAGCGCGAGCGAGGCTCGTACAGAAATAAATGCCACAGCGTTTAGTATATTTCACCTTTGCGCGTCTTTGTGGCTGCCCGCGCGCCAACTCATTCCACGCGCACATACACACAGAGACTCACATATTCATATACATATGTATGTGTGTGTAGCTACATTCGCTGCAAGTTTCATTCACGCCGCGTGGCCATCGAAATTTTTGTCGTCGCGTCGCGGTACACAAAGAAATTGGCCTAAAATTGTAACAGTTTCTTTTACGACGACAACAACAACATGACAAAAGAGAGACGAAGAAGAACGAACAACAATAACAGCAACAAAACGGCATTGCAGTCGCTGTCGCTACCGCAGCTGCAGTCAGCGCCGGCAGCGCTGCCCGTGCTGGCTGCCAGCTGCCGTATGCTTTCAGCTGCAACGGCCAACGTCGTCAGTCGTCAGTTTTAATTTCCACATCGAGTTAACAACATCACGAAGCGGCGGCAGCAGTAGCAGTAGCAGCAACGGCAACGGCATCGGCAGCAGCAGCTGCTGTCAGTTGGCCGTGCTTTTGGACTTGGATTAGGCGACCAGCAGCAACGGCAGCAGCAGCAATCGCAGCAACCGCAGCAGCAGCCGCGCTACTTGCAACGTATTGTTATACTGTTATAACCAAAAACAGCTGATTTACCTAACATGTGTGCCTGTCCATGTCTGTGTGTGTGTGTGTTCGTGTTCCTCCATTGCATAAACTGACTTTTCTTTCCTTTTTATTTATTTTTTTGCACACGTAACGCGTGTCAGCGCGCATCTGCCCGTAAAATTCATTTTCATTTTAGATTTCGCGTTTCTATTTGCATTTCGCTTGCATTATGCAACAATGAAAACGAAACAAAGCAAATGCCATGTGAAACAGTTGCAATTGCACAGCAATTGTTGTGCCGTTAGATTCAAGCTTTAAGTTCACATCTCTGTGTGTGTTTGTGTGTGTGTCTGTGTGCGTGTGCGTGCTGTCGACTGGAGTGTGTAGGTTGAAAACAATCATCCACGGCTCAGGCACGGCTCATCCACGCCAGTTCCCTCTCTCCCACGCACGCACGTCAACTGCCAACCAATGCCTGTGCGCTCGCCCCTCACTCCTCACTCCTCTCTCACTCTTTCGTTTAGTTTTGCTGGCAGCGTCTTTCGTTGAGTTTAAAATTAGATTTGCCTGCATTTGGTTGTTGTTGTTGTTATTGCACTTGCGCTCGCCTTGCTTTATGTAATGCAAATGGCTTTCTTTTCAACGAATCCTTTTCCATTATATTGTAATTCGCCGCGGCGAAATCCCAATTAAAGCGTCGCTTTAATGAGCGGCCCACTTGAAACGAATTTCGTGCATTGGCAATTAAACAAGACGCGCACAAATATAGACGATCAAAACACTGACACATGCGGCGTATGCGCAATTTCACTGTAGCAGTCACCGTAACACACACACACACGCATACACGCTCACTCACACTGCATAACGTAACCACTTGACCTTGCACACATGCAGCTTGTATTACACACACACAGCAGCAGCAGCACATTTTATTGGCTTATATAGCTATCTATCTATATATACAATGTCTCGCTTGTATTGCAGAATTTTGCAATATATTTTCTGTGTGTAAAAATAACAAACGGGCACGGGCATGTGCGGCCCATTCACACAGCTGTCTGTCTCTGTGTATGTGTGTGTGTGCGGGGGTGTGTTAGTGTGTGTGTGTGTGTGTGGGAATTGCAAGGCTCGTTATGAGGTCGATTCTGTCGCTGTGTGTGAAAAGATGACTGCAAAATGCATTTGACACAGAAAAATAGAACAACAACCGTTACAGTGAGCCTTTAATTTGAGCTTTAGCTGAAAAAAAAAAAGTAAAAACTTCAAATGGAGCTTTAATTAATTGTTTTTAAAGCCCGTTTAAAGCTGCGCACAAGGCAAAATACTAAAGAAATGATTCACAGTTTTTTGAGGGCCAAACCCCAGCAAACAGAAAACAAGTTAAAATTACTATATCATGTTTTATTTTTTTAGTACAAACCAATTATACGCTCAATTAGCGCAAAACACAGTCAATTCTTCATAGATATATATAAATTGTATATATAAAATTTGTTGCAGTTGCAAAAGCTCTTTTCGAAACCTGTTTTTGAAGAGCAATTAATCATGCACAATTTTGTTGTTTTCATAAATTACTCGACTGCAAAATACACAAGTTTCAACTGAAATTCCAAATACGGCAAAATTCCCAAGTTTTTATAATTATAATGAAATAAAAAATAAATTAGATAGGAATTTAGAAACATTTTATTATAAATTTAAACACTTAATACAAATTCTATAAAGTGAATGAAAACCCAAACTGAAAGCGAATATATACATATAAATATCTATAATTAAATCAGACAAATTTGTATGAATGAATTTCACTTCAAAAGTGTTGTGAAACGAAAGAAAATGTATAAGAAAACTGCTCATTGTGCAATTCAAATAACGGTTCCTCAAATATTTCTCTGAAACTCTCTAGAAACTAGACATTCCCAATATTTACCGTACTACAACTTTATTTAGCTGTATTTTCTTGCTTACAAAATATTTCGTGTTTATTTATTCAGCTAATGTGCTTTGGAATTTGTACCTCAAGTAGCTGAACAAGCTAGTCTACCTCTTCCTCTCCCTCTCTCTCACTCTCCCACTCTCCTCTCCCTGTCTCATATCAGCAGACGCGTAAACAACCCAAACAGACAAAATTTTTGCGTACATTTGTCTATCTAGCTATCGCTCTATAGGTCTGGCTATCTACACATATATTTGTCTGTCTGACTGTCTGGAGACAAGCGTTACGTATTTGCAAAATGGAAAAGAAGAAGAGGCGAAAAAAGTACGTCAGATGACATCATCAAGCGTCTGCGATGTGTCGTCTGCTATCATTAGCCCGTTGAGCATGTCTGTAAGAGATACTTATATGAAAGATACTTTTGCCAGTGATGTTTGTATTAAAGATACTTTTACCAGAGTTACAATTGTTAAAGATACTTTTATTTGAGATACTTTTACAAAAGATAGTGTTGCCAGAGTTGTTTCTTAAAGATACTTTTTTAAAAGATACTTGAGATACTTTTATAAAGAAAGATATTTTTTCCACAGATACTTGTCTTAAAGCTACTTTCATAAAACATATGTTCCCTTTGACATATATTTTCAAACACTTGATCTTTATTTGAACAATTGTTTTATAGATCACGTGAAATAAGAGAGATATTCTATGTATAGGTACATATATGTTTATATATATATAAGTTCCTGATCACTAACAACAATCAATTCAGCTGTCTTAAGGTCTGCTCTCTACATCTTTCTGTGACGCAAACAGTCTAAAGTGCCTTAATACTAAAGTGTTATATCATAATATATATACATGTGTATATATATTCGTATAGATCGTTGGAAGCAAGACTTTGTTTACCTAAAAGTATTTTTCATCCAAATAAAACTTTTGCTCAACTGGGAATCAAAGATCACATCTACATCTTGTTTATTAAAATATATGAGATCTACAAAAATTTCAGCATAAATTTGAATTTTTTAAACAAATTTTGTTTTACTGTTGAGTCAGAGATGTGAAAATCCCAGGTTAACGGTCCACGATCAATGATCTAAGAGAGGACGGCAGCTGAAATATGTTTCTATATCATAAAGACTTATATATCATATATCATATATATGTATAACACATATGCCCTATATACCCACTGGGGTATTCGACTTACGGCCAATTCTTCTCCGTCGTCAACTAAGTATGCTGATAAGCTGTCTGGTTTAGCTAGAACAGCCGCAATTCCATTGGCACTCGGCATGAATCACGTGTTTCCAGATAAGCAAAACAAAATGCTTTCAAATCAATGTACATAGTGTAGAGCCGAACTACGTATACGTAGCGCTGCCCACATCCACCATATAGTATATATACATATACATATACATATATATATCGCTAACATTTTGTGTATATTTCATGCTCTGCTGGCCGGGGAGCGACCTTCAGAGCAGCCGACAAGGTCGCCTTACCCAGTTTTCAGGCCAATATGCCTACAGCTTTCACAGTGCACAGTTATCATCTGAAGCCCGAAAATTGGGTCAGTGTTACGACCCAGTTTTGGTCCATTCCGCCCCGAACCTTTTTGGGGCTCATGTGTTACGAAAGATTGCAAGGATTTGGTACTTTTCCTCTTCTCTGATATTGATTGCGAACCACATAACCTGGCTAAACGGATGCACACAGCATGCAGCGCTATATATACATATATATTTATATATACTGTCTCTGTGTGTGTGTGCTGGCATATATATCGGGTATCTACTGCTGCAGTTTGTGCCGCAAGGCTGCGCACGCTGCGAGCTTAGCCAAGAAGCCAAAAATAAAAATTCTCTTTGGCAAGACGCCAAAATGCACTCAGCATTGCACATTGGCAAATGGCAAAGACAAAAAGGGCGGAACTGGGCAAGGGGGTGGCACAAACCCCCTACCCTTACCCTGCCTATATATAACTATATATTTACAGTAAAAACTGTGCTAATGAACAGCTGTTGTTGGTTTAGCCGAGTCTTGCATTATGTTAGCAAATATCAATAGTGTTCGTTTTAGCCAGTTCTTACTGTAGGCATTTTGAAAGCGAAATCTTGGTCACTAAAAATACGTTCAAAATGCAAATTGACAATGAGAATGCGAATGCGAATGAAACGCTAGCAAGAGCTGCATAAATCTATAGCATAACTCAAACATAGAGACACACACACACAGATACAGATACACACACATACAGATACACACACACACACACATGTCATTCATTGCTCAAGGCAGCAGCAGTTGCAATTCCTCCCGCACCGCCTCGATTGCAGCGCCTCTAGCATTGGCAAAATCAATGCGCACTTTTGTGTCATTTCGCTTTTCACTTATTACATCACACAGAGAACGAGAGAAAGACAGAGGGAGAGAGAGAGAATGAGAGACAAATAGAGAGAGAGAGAGGGAGAAAAAACACTATAAATCGAGGCCCAGCAATTTGGGTCAGCTGCAATGCTGTTACCCAACCGACCTGCCAAGAATCGTATCTATAGCATATTGCATATACTATATATAGTATATATACTTGATATATATATATATATATATATATATATACGTATATATAGTCTACTTCCGTGCCTTGTGCCAACTTGGCTGTAACTTTAACTAGTTCAAATTTGGTGCCCTTACTTTGGCCAGTCTTGAAAGCCAGTTGCTAGCCTGCTTGCTTCTTGTCTGTTTGCACAACAAACGAATTAGATATTATAACTGTGTCATGTGTGTAACCTGTGTGTGTGTGTGTGTGTGAGTTCTTGTTAGTTTCATAATAAATGCAAAGCTAGAATTTTAGATTACTCAACAGAAACAAAGCACACACTTTGTTGGTCAAAAACCAGAGAATGTTGAACAGTTTTTCATGGAAACTATTATTAGAGTCTGACCCATGGCATATAGGAAAGCGTATAGCTTATAGCTATATCTAAGAACCTTGATTTACCAGTAATTTGATTACATTTTCTTTGAAGTTCTACAAGGCTTAACTAACTGACTTTTCACTCTCAATGTAAATCTATGTTTCTATAGTTTTAAGAGATCTAATCTTGCAAATACCTCTTTGTTCGGTTGTTCTTCACAGACAGAATCTCTAATAAGTGAAATGTATAATATATATATATATATATAAAGTTTTACTTCATTTTTCTGTTATTTTCTGTTTGATTTTCATTAACGTTTTGATGGCTGTTTTCTACTAACTGTAGTACGCAGTTAGCTTTTTTTTTGTCTAAGATATTTTATCAAAACATTTTTTTCGACTTTGAATAATTGCGTAATGTTTAACTGTTTGTTGTTTCCTTTTTTTTTTTTGAATTTACTTGTATTTAAGATCACTCAAACATCAATGGAATTTACAACTTAATCTTACAAGTTTTTCATCTGATTGTCTTCAAGTTTTTACATCTAATTAGTCAATATATGGATATATTTATATATATAAAACGATTTCTGCATCGATTTCAATTAACAATGTTTGATAATCTTCACGCTTTCACGCTCTTCTCCGCTTTTTGCGCTCTCTTTCCATATTGGGTCTCCATATCAATGGGTTTCTTTTTATATACATATATATAAATATATTTCTTGCCCCTATATCACAATCTCTCGTATTTTTCAGCATTTATGCTATGTGTGTTACGTTGCGTTACGATTCGCTTCGTTCTCGCCTGGCCGCACAAAACCAAAAATCTTCGAGCCTATCACGCATTTGCCGCATGACTCAGTTCGTTGTTTGTTGCTTTCGAATTCGTTGGGTATTTAAAATTAGCCGACAAATGCCCCAAGCTAACGCAGCCGAATAGATAATTCTCCCTACTTTTTAACAACAAAATTGAAGAAGACATAAAAAAGTATTAAAATAAAAACGTCAGAGCATTGCAGTTGAGCTCTAACGACTGCATGATACACTGTTTGTAGATAGCTGAAGTTATGATAAAGAATTATCTTTAATTTAGAGATATTATTCCTAATAGACAGACAGAAAGGCAGGCAGAGAGATATACTCAAACAGCAAGAATCCGCTTCTATAATTTTTCATATAATAAACACTATAAGTCGGATACTCCCTACGATATATGTGTATGTATATGCTATATCTCCAGTTTCTTGATTCAATCAAATGTTGTTTTACATTCATGCAGAGATAGACAGATTGTCAGCAACCCAATCATTGCACAAAGCCAATATACTCCCTTCTCGCACTCTGAACGAGTATTACGAGTGGTTCAAAATCCGCTTAAAATTCGTGTCTAAAGAAAATTGAACACGCGTTTGTTGCCAGGCGCATTTCACAATCGCAGCGCCCAGCGAAAAGTTGGGCTTGCGATGTTTACACATGGCTTAGCGCCCACAGTAGCCACACGCTAAAGTACACTGCAAATATTTGGCGAGCTTAAGATATTTTCTTTTTAGTTTAAGCAGTAAATACTGTTCAATTTGTTGGCCATTTGTTGTGGGCCTTAACGAGTGTTTACTGTACGATTTGGCCTCAAAAAAAAGCAACAAAAATTAATTTAAGTAGCTTTATGGAGCTGCTGCTACTTTTTGGCCTTTAAGTTTGTACTACTCTTGCAACTCTTTTGGCCAACTTCCGCTGACAGAAAAAAAAAATGAAAAAAAAAAAACTAAGCTGGCAACACTTGGAGCGCTCGAACTTTTTTTTATGACACATTGGCAGGGCAGGTTTTCTGTGTCGGCATTTATGACCCAGATAAAAGCTAAGCGTGTTGGTCAACAACTACGACAACTATGCACACACACACACACACTCACACACACACGCACACACGCACACGCATCACTCTATATACACTGAGAACTGTTAATGAAAAGCGCTCAACATTTGCCTAATGAAATTATGACCAAGTTACTAAGTGTTTGCTTAGGCCAGGGCTGGGGGCAGGGCAGCGCAAATGGGGCGTTGTTGTAGCTAGAGGCGTGGCAGTGCAGTGTTAATTTTAAAGATTTTTCAAGATTTGGGTAAATTGGAGTTTAGATACACTTGCAGAAATTGGCTAGTAGAAGTTGTTAACCAAAGTGTATATATAGCTTGCATGCACTTGAAGAAATAGTCCAGCTAATTGTGAAGTAAATTTTATGTTTTCTGAGCCAAAAATATAAAATTTGCTTTTTTAATTTCTATAATCAAATTTAAAAATTTCTAAAAACAATTTGAGTTTTTTACTCAATGAAATATTAAACCTTTTTGAAGCATGCCAAAATATTTAAATTGGTTATATAAATATATATATTTGTATTTTTTAAACAAGGCGTATAAGCTTATAATTATTTATATTTTTTACAAAATTATATAAATATATTATGATTTATATATTCAATAACATTTTGAAAACAAATTTTGAATTTTCAGTAAATGTTAATTTTTGTAAATTTAAATCAAATTTGATTTATTTTTAATATAATCATTCAAACCAAGAAATAGATTTCAAGTTAATCTAACCTTCAATTTCTAAAATTTTCGAATATCAATAGCAAGTTTCATAGCAATCAGCTGTATGTCTGCCCAACACAGTTTGACTGCCATTGGTTTACAGTTTTACAGTTACTTAAGACAGCCAGCAATCGACTCTTTTCGAGCTAATTCACCACCAACTCGACCCACTGTGCCTAGACTCTACCCTTAGGGTAGAGTATTTTGGTAGTCGGAGCGACTCGTTTGTCTAGCCACAAATGCAGGAGGCATGTGCGAGAGGCAGCTAACCCAATTAACACACATCATAAATTTATAATTTCCATTTTTCTTCTATTTTTTTTTTTTCATATTTTTCTGCTCAAGTTTAGTTTTATATATTTTTTCTGTAACGCTTTTTAAGCGCGCGTCACACACACACACTCGCACACGCACACTGACACAAATAAGCCTTAATTTATTTAATTGCTCGGGTTGTGTTAATGTGTTTTACTGTACTCTAGTTGCCGTTGCCCTCGCACTTGTGCATTTATTTATGAGTTATTACTGTATTTTTCACTTCTCTTCTCTTCTCTATCTCTCTCTTTCCGATTTTGTTGTTAGAAATTAGAGCGCACACGCGATTAAAATTCAGTTATATATATATATTCATATATGTATATATATTTCCATTATATTTTTTTGTTACACTTGGAAAAACGGTTTGTTAATTGTGCGGCGCATGCGTCGTATACGCAATTAATTGTTGGCCTTTTGTTTGACTTTGTTTTCTCTGTTTGCTTGCCATGCACTAGTTTTTTGGCGCTCTGCGGCGCTACAGTGAAAACTCTAAGCGTGATCACCTAGATAACTGTGCCAAAATGTCTTAAGCTTTGCTTTGGCCTTTGATTCTAAAACTGAAAGCAAAGAAATTGATTTAGATTTCAAATTTTCCAATCATAAAACTTATTATTATATATAGCTTATATTACCTAAAAACCTATATCTTCACTTCATTCAATCCTCTCTCCTACTACATATTCAATTTTAAGTTTGCACTCGCTCTAATGAGCTTTCACTGTATCTGTGTTAGCCGCACCCAGTCAGCGAAGCACAGCTCCTGCCCCCTTCCGCCCCCAGTTTCAATGGCAAAAAATCAGCTGCTGCACCCACTGTGCCACGCACCAATTCATCTGTTCCACAATACAACAAAATTGGCTTAGACTGTGAATTGAATTGGCTTCAAAAAAAAACAAACAAATTTTCAACATTTTTTAACAATTGACGCACGTGCACACACACACACATATATATACATATGTATTTGGGCCTAAAATCAAAATCGACTTTGGAATGAACAGAAATTGTGCTTAATCAGCATTTGGAGCGCTCTTATCTTATCGCCCGATGCCCCGACGCGACGTAGCGCCACGCTTAATTCCAATTCCAATTTCAGTTTGAAATTGTTTGTTTCATTTCGATTTCCGCATTTTGGTTTTCTTTTGAATTTGTTAGACTGTTGACAACTATGTATATATATATATATATTCATATATATAGATTCCTGATTCTGGAGAGAGCCGCTTGCAGCTGTTTGTCTATTTATAAGACTCGAACCATGTTCTCAGACAACTTTAAGTTCATTTGTACTTGAATCTAAATCAATTTGAGTTCAGTTTTGGCTTGCTATATCACATAGTTGATATTGGTTCGATCAGTGCTTGACTTTGACTTGCTTTACTTTGTCTAGGTTTCTCCAACTACTCTATAGTTTAAAGATAAAGAGTTTAAATTGAATACATTGTATTTTTAATACGAAGTTTTTGGACTATTTGAAATCTCTTCAGACTATATCAACACAGAGTTCAAACTAGCTCCAATCTATTTTTTTTATACGAATCAATGTATTGGTTTCAAACATTTTCTCAAGAAACTAAAGTGAGCTTTCAATAATTTCTGAGAAGTAATATCTATATATTCATATCTAAATTTATAAAGATATATAAATCTGCATTTAAGATATGATGATTTGATTTCAATCAAATTAGGTTTAAAAATGTTTTTGCTTCACATTTAATTCCACCAACTATTTTTACAGGGTATTTATCATAATTCTAAACACACTCACATACTTCCACACATATATATCACATATATGTATATACTCTCGCACACATGCACATATTTTGACCCATTTTAAAGTGGCATTGCTTAGCCATAAAGCTAATCGCGTTTGTTTAGTTCGAAATCAAAAACTGATAAAGTTTTTATTTTATTTTTTTTTGTATTTTTTCTTTTTGTTTCGTCATGTTCTCTGCTTCCACAATCTGCCACCCACTGTACCTTTCTCTGCCTCTCTCCCTCGCTCGCTTGCACGTTGTTTTCGGTTGTTTTACTTTGGTTGCTTTTGCGTTCTCGTTGCTCTGTTTCGCTGTATAATATTTTTGTGTTTCGGTTTCAACACGACATGAATAACAATTAGAAGAATATAACGAACGATAAGAAAGCGAGTCGACTGGTTGCTCCGATGCCGCTGCGTCTGCCACGCCCACACTGACACGCTGCCGCCGCCGCCGCCAGCTCGTTGATGTTGTTGTTCAGTTCCAAAAGAAAAATACATAAACAAAAAGAAGAAGAAAATATAAATATATAAATATACAAAAAACAAAACAGATAAAAGTATCCATAGCATAGCATCCTCTGAGACAGTTTTGGGCTGCGTGTCAGGAGTGCATTTGCACTGAAACATTCTGAAGCTTGTAAATGCACTATCTGGTACGACATTCCAGAACGTACAATCTTCCCGAATGCAACAACTAAATGCTGAAACAATATATATGCAATTTTTGTGAATAGTGTGATTTGAGAATATATAACTATAACTATAACTATATATATACATTTATACATTTATATGTATAATTTTACAATTTATTTATTTATTTTTTTATTAAATTTTAAGTGCAAACTAAATGTAAGCGTACGTAATTCAAAATAAAGAAATTATATGTTAATAAAAATGTTCTCTATTTAAAATATATATATTCTATATATGTCGTTTTATTTCTGTGCAATTTGGGCAACAAATCTATCTGAAATATGCCCAAGATATATATGCATTCACCAACATGATATAAATTAAACTATAAGATGCATCGCATATATTTAGGCATACTTCTAGACACAAATCATTTAAAATATATAGATATATGTCATAATATGATAGACAAGATACTACCATAAGGCAGGGATACATTTGATAGAAGATAGAAAAGATACAATAACCATAAAGATCAGAGATACATTTGATAGACAGATACATATAGATTGATAGATATATAAAGGCAGATAGATACATATAGATATTGATAGACACATAGTAATAAATATATGAATAGATAGATATATACATGTATAGATAGATACATGCAGACAGATAGGAACATATAGATCGATAGATACAGATACATAACAAACTAATATCAAATAATGTATCTGTAGAGATATAAATTCGTATGAATAGGCATAGATATATACATATATATAGATAGATAGGCACATATAGATACAGATGTAAGATGGAGATACATTAGATAAGTTTCAAATACATTTGAAAAACTTATAGATAGTTTCGAATAAATATACATAGATAAAGATGAATAAACCTAGATAAATATGAATAGAAATAGATATAGACATATATAATAGATACAGAGATATATCTATATAGAGATATCTAGATACATATAATAAATAGATACATAGATACATAAGACTGAGATACATTTAATATATAGAGATAGATATCTAAATTTTGAAACAAAGATGAAGTGATGTAGTTGATGAGATAGATTTGAACACTTACAGATATATAAAGACACATAATAGATACAGATACATATAACAGATAGCTATCTGTAAAATACAGATACACAGCTTAACGATCAAAATCAATAGATTGATAATCAACTGTGAAAACAAACATTCTATGCATAAATTTAGCATAGAAACTGAGATAAATGTTTACCCCAAACATAGATTAGATAATCCAACATAAATCATGCTGAGCTATGAGCAAAGCCATCGAACGGCTAGTTCGACTCGCTTGCAATGACCTTGAAACCGGGTCGACCCATCCCAACTCCAGCTGCAGCGGAGGCGTGGTGGCCCACTTTTAAGTTAAAACTGAAAGCAATTACATGAATAGCTTAAAGCAAAACTAACTAAAAAGCGACCTTCAGACGTCGCATGCTCTAAGTAATTTGTTTGCCGCCCAACTTTCCCTAACCCCCACTGCCTCCATTGCCATTCCAGCCCACTTGTCAAGGCCAGCATTGAGACCTACAATTCGCCCAATATATATGTATCTCAAGGTTCCATTGCATATTTTACAGCGCTGCACTGGGAGCCACGCAAAACAGAAAGCTCTCGCCGGGCACGCAACGTAGCATAAAATGCAGCATAAGTGGATAAGCCGATGGCGACGACGACGACGACGGCGACGACGATGTTGCTGCCAATGAGACGCAAGATGGCGCAAAGTGTTTTCGCCTCGCTGAAAAGCTCGCGACGGCGAATTGTGATTGGCGCCCGTTTTCAAAGTGTTCTATCATACGCACTCATTATTTGGTTTTTTTTTTGCTTCATTTTAACATACGAATACAAAAATACCCTTCAATCCGATTGGCTATGCGCTTTGGCAGTGTGGTTAGCTGGTTGTGTGGCCAATCGACAAGTCACAGCCACTATCTTCACTGCCGCCGCGACAAGCTATGACAGCGAGAGAAAGTAGATGTAAAGCACTTTATAAGAATATTATATAAAAAAGTTGTAAACAACAATGTGTAAGTTAAGAAAAGTGGATGCACAATATGCGGAATACGTAACTCTGACAAGATGAGAGATACATACATATGTGCAGGTTAGTACATGAAAGATGGATATATGCAAATGGAATCAAATTAATATCTAAAATACTAAACAAAGTCTAAAAATGTTGAAAATCTGAAGAATCTCTAGATCTGAAAATCTCTAGATTTATCTAAGTCAATTAGAATTCACAATTTAATTTATGATAAACATTTTTGATGACTAAATGATACATATTTAAGTTTGGATTCGATCAAATCTATTCAGAAGGTTTGAATTTCAGAGTTTATATTCTTTGAAATTTTATAGAATTTGTTAAAATATCTAAAAATTCATAAATTTGAATAATGTGGAAATCTTAGCTAAACTACATCTATTCAAAGTTCAAAATAATTTAAATCTATTAAATGCTGTACAAATTATAAAGAAAACTCTCTTACGCTGACATTTAGCTTTATTTTGGGATTTAAGCTAGAGTTAATGGGAACTATATAGTAGATGTAGATGGAAATTCTACACCTAAAGTATGTCTGTATCAAGGTATGCCCAAGATATTAAGAAATAAACTTCAAAACATTATTTTGAAAAATATTTCCTATATAGTATTTAAAGAAACGGAAACCTAAGTGGTTACATAATCTTATTTTCTCTGAGGAACATACCCAAGTTAAGATCTCATTTTCGATATGTATCTATCCAAGACATCTATTTTATTTTAGATATTTATTTAGCTACTCTATGCTATATTCTATTATTTCGAAGAATTCTAATTCCAATAGTTACGTAAACCCACTTTTCTTAGTCAAATTTTGCTCCAGTTGGGATTCCCCTTTTTGAAGAACTGCGGCTCGCTCTTAAGGTAAATATTATTTTTATTGCACAGCTGCTGGGCGTCAAAGGCAAAAAACGTTTAAATAAATTCACATTTTGTGTTTGTTTTTTTATGTTTTGTTTGTTTTATATATATATAAATTTTAAATTAATAAAATTTACTTGCTATATTTCTATATAAGTTCATCTTCATATAAATAATAATTTTTAGATCGCACATTTTTTCTCTTTTTATTTTATTCTTTTTTTTGTTTTTGTTTTTTTTTTTTAAATTTCTTGTATTTTTTATTTGAATTACACAACATTTCTATTATTTATCGTTTGTTTTTTTTTTTTGTTTTCTTGTGTTTTATATGTATGTTAAAAGATTTGTTGTTGTTTTCCTTCTTATATATTATTGACATTCTTCAAATAAATGAGAAGATCTCTGTGTTCTGTATTTTATATTATATTTTGTTTGTTCTTATATGTGTGTGTTTTATTTAAATATCTTCAAACTGATTTTAATGAACTTCGTTTCTCTTTTAACTAGATTTTAATTATGTTTGTTGTTGTTTCTTCCAGTTGATTGTTGTTTTCTGTTTATCGCTGCTTTAAATAATTTAAGAGTATTTAATAGAGGACTAATAAATTAGTTATACGCGTGATAGGTATTGGCAAAGTTGAATATAATTTATATGATTTGATATCAACAAAAATGTTAATGAATTATATTTATTTATTTACCCCATTCATGTTCTTTGCGTAGATGTATGAGCGAGCGTGTGTGTGTGTGTGTGTGTGGGTGCTTGTATATATATGTGTTTGTGTGTGTGTGTTAAATAATAGTAGTAATAAATACAACGTTATACAAATAAGAGAGGTTTTCCATATCGTTAAAGTTCAGGCTCGATATAAAACAAAATGCAACAAATTCTAAAATGAATATTAAAAAATTCGAAATTTTTGAAGCTTCTGCTGCGCCAGAATTTACGTGACTAAACAATAATAATACAAAATGGATGTTAAAAAAATAAAAATGAATGAAGCTATGTAAGAAAAAGAACAACTGTTGCAATTTAGTTTCGTTTCACGCACGAATTATACACAAAACTTGATAAACTAAATATTTGTTTTTAATGCTAATTTACAAAGGAAATTAAATAGTAGATATATGCGTATATATATAAATATATATATGCGTGAAAAATAAAAAAAAAATGATAATAGCAATTACTTTGATTTTCTTTCGCTATAATTTTCATTATGTAACTAGAAACTTTTCAAGTTGCTGAAGAAACGCGCTTTAGAAGCGCATTTTCGGCAAGTTTTTCATTTGTTTTTCTTTTTTTATTTTATTTTTTTTTGTTTATTTTTAGCAATTAATTTTTTTTCGCTTTGAAAAACTATGCTAATTGCCTGCTTTTAAGTTTAAGTTAACATAAAATCCAATTTGTTGTTTGTTTCGTTTTTGTTTTGCTAATAATTGCATTTTAGTTTTGGTTTATACACATAATTCATTAGTTTCCTTTTTGTTTTTGATTGTTTTTATTTAATTTCAATTAAAATTATAAGCCTAGGCATGGTTGTTTTTGCATTCCTCCTCCTTTTGTGTATAATTCGAGCTGTCTGTAAGTTTGTGTGTGTGTGTGTGGGTGTGACGTATTAGTATGTGTGTGTGTGTGTGTGTTTGTTACATTATTCATGTATAATTATATATGTTTGTTGTTTATTTTTTAGTTACTCGAAATAGTTTCTCAAACATTTTGTTATTTATGCCTACTCTACACGTTGTTCTGTTTGTTGTTTGTTGGTTGTTTCGTTATGTTGTGTGTGTGTGTGTGTGTTCTGCAGCGATTCCTAAACGAAATGAACATTACAATTTATTTATCTGCCTGCCTGTGTGTGGGTGTGTGGTGTTTGACTCCTGCCTGAAGCGCATATACAACATGTTGTTAAACGAACGATTTGCATTTTGTTTGTGTGTTTGTTGTTGTTGTTGTTGCTGTTGCCGTAGTGTTGTTGCCGGTGCTGTTGCTGCCGCTAATTAGGACGTACCATTGACCAATCCCTCCTTCTTGATGACATCCGTGGTAACCGCCTGTTCCGCATGGTTGTTGCGATTCTTGTTGTTGCGCCTGGGCTTTGACTGCTGCTGTGGCCCCTGTGGCTGCTGCTGCTGCTGTTGTGCCTGCTGCGGTGGTTGCTGTTGTTGCTGCGGCAGCAACTGTTGCTGTGTGGCCGCCTGCTGCTTGTCGCTATTCCGCGGCGCATCCTTCGACTTGCCAGACGAGGCGTTCGCATTGCCGCTGCTCTGTTTGCTGTTCTCCTGTGCATTCAGCGGCGCTTTGTTCGATTGTGCTGCTGGCGCCTGCTGCTGCTGCTGTGCTGACGTCGACGACGAGGATGACGGCGGCTGCTGCTGTGACTTGTTGTTGTTGTTGTTATTGCCCACCGCGCCATTTGCTGCAAGTGGAACCGAAATTTGTTGAGCTTGACTAACATTCAGGTGGAACCATCCTCACCATACTCACTGTTGCCAGGCGCGTTGTTATTCTTTTGCCTTCTGCGTCTTCTGGAGCTGCCCTCGTACGATGAGTTGCTGTCCGCTGTGCCGGAAGAGAGAAACATATATGTGTACAGGCGATGCGATGCGATTGAAATAACACAAGAGCTGGCATTATTAAGCGGGGGATCAGCCCAATCAGAAATCAAATTTATAACGTCAAAAGTCACATTACATATGGGTTACATTGAATTGTACAAATTGGATTCATTTGTTGGCCAAAAGCAATCGTATATATGCATATGTATGTATATACTTATATATACGTACGTACATACGCGTGCATATTCTCAATCATACTCTCTCACACAGATACACTCACACAGGCACACAGTCACTAGTTATATACAACATTGGCTGCTTGCATATCGAGAACGTCTTGGCCCCCCGCTTAACGATTCTCTCTCTCTCCCTCTCTGCATTAATCCATTCGTTGCTTGGTCAACTCACCACGCTCCACGCTGCTCACTTCGCGCGTCTCTCGCATCTCGTCGGTGTGGTTGTGGTACTGATAGTCCCG
This sequence comes from Drosophila meridionalis, assembly GCA_035045145.1. Lineage (NCBI taxonomy): Eukaryota > Metazoa > Arthropoda > Insecta > Diptera > Drosophilidae > Drosophila > Drosophila meridionalis. Next base: position 14,947,927 of record JAWNPG010000020.1, on the reverse strand, counting down.
GCCATTCTGCTCGTTGCGTGGTGGCCGGCGATTGACACCGCGACGGTCATTGCCGCCGCGATAGTTTTGGATGCCACCACTGCCTCCGCCGCCGCCGCCACCGCCACTCACGCCACCACCGCCGCCACCACCACCGCCTCCGTTGTTACCAGCATTTGGTGGGCCGCCGCTGTTGCGATCATTGTAGCGCTGGTCGCGCTGATGATCGCCGCGGGAGTTGTAGTCGTCGTCCTCACGCCTATTATTGTGATAGCGGTGATTCATGTTATTGCCACCGCCGCCACGGCCGCGACCGCGACCTCCGCCGCGCTGACCACCGCCGCCGCCGCCACGTATCGAGCGCACAGACTCGATGTCGCTGCTGTAGCCGCGCTCTGAGCGCCGCGACACAGCGAAGCTCTGTGTGGAGCCCATCGAGGACTCCTGTATGGCGCGCAGCTGTTGATCGATTTCCAGCTTCTCCTGGCGCAGTTGCTCCACTTCCTAAGCAAGCGAACGATATGAATGTGCATTAGCAGGGATTACATTGTACTCATAATTGATCTACACTCACCTTCAGGTGTGACAGATGATACTCCAGCAGCACTTTGGCATTCGCAATGCTCTCCATGGTGCCAATGAACACAAAGGGTACGTGCGCCGGCTCGCGTGGTATATTCTGATCCTGTTCGTCATCGCCAGCGATCTATGTTTTTGTTGTTGTCGCAAGATTAGGCCATGCCAGGCAAGGTGTACAATACTCACAGCACTCACCTTGATTCGAAACACTCCGCTTTTATCCACAATCTCCTGTATGATGCGGCCATTCTTTCCAATCACCTTGCCAACCAGCTCTCTGGGCACTTGAAAGAACTCCTCGGCATATTCGAGCATCGCCCGTGCCCGTTGCACCGACTCCTCTGTCTCGCCGCTTATCTTGAATGTGCACGATTTTTCCTCCAGCTCAATATTCGTAACGCCGACCAGCGTGCGTGCCGCTTGTATATTGGAGCCGTGCGAGCCAATTGCCAGGCCCATGAGATCTTCGCGCACACGAAATTCCTCGATAAAGTTGCTAAAAAAAATGATGAATTAAAGAGAAAATGTTAAATGTTATATAAAATATTGTAGGCAAGAGTTATTTTTAATGGTTCTAAGCGCTAGCAATTGTTTCTCACTCATTTTCCACTCGTAAAGGTGGATTTCATATGGAAATGATAATGCGTGCTAGCTGGCTAAATAGCTGACAAAAACAATGAAGATCTCAAGTTAGAATCTTTACTTTCTTCATGCTTGATAGTTCTGCTTTACAAATCATTCTTTAGGTAACATTTCTATATCTTTATATTCTGTTTCATTGATAGCTGATCATACTTCATATATACAGTTGCGACCATAAAAATAGTAGTGGTGCAGTACACTAAGCAAAAACGGAATAAAACGGTACTTTTCCCGTTGGAAAATAGGCAGATGGATATTTTTTGTTAGCTGTAGAATATAACAAGTGAAAATAACAAAAGTCCCGTTACTTTTGGCCAAAATTTAGTTGTTTTTGACGGTTTTAGAGAGATGCATCGAAAATCAGCCGCTCATTAAAATAGTAGTGCGGGTGAAATGGGTTGAAAATTTTTTTATTTTTTTAGAAAATCTTTAAGAATAAACATATTAACAGTAAGGTAGACTTATTTTGATTTTTTTTACTAATTGAAATTAATTAGATTTTTAATCCTTTTGGAATTTAATGGGCGGAAGAAAGAATTGCTTGGTAGAAAAGAGAATTTTACCTGTTTGTACTAAAAATCAGGGCAAAATGTATTAAGCAGTTGAAAATATTATTGGATGCACAACTCCTATGATATTAAATGTCATTCTGTATAAGAAGAAGCCTAAAACACCGGATGGCACCTTTAAAACTACGTGGCTAAAGGCAAGAAAAACGTTGATGCCGACTAGGACTACTCCGTTAGCTATAGAAAACTAAAGTAAAATCTGTTGGTTAGTCGTTTAACAGTTAGTACTTGACCTAAACAATATTATTTATCACCCGGAAGTCCTACTTTGATACCCATTTAAGCAAAAAAGGTCCTAGCCGCCAAAATTCAATTTGCTACAATTCACAGAAATTGGCCCATGAATGGGTGATACACCATACTGTGAACGAATGAGTGCAAAATTGTTCTGTTTGTTTGGGGAGGCTCTAGATAGTACGTATGGAGTCTACCAAACTTGGAAGATCATCCCAAGGTCATTTGGGACACGGCTAGGAGCGGGCATCTCAGTACTGTGAAATGGCCTTACTATTCATATGCTGCAGGGTGGTGCAACCCATGTGATAAATGGAATCATGGCCAAAAATGTATACATGCATTAATTATAAAAAATTGAAAGCATATAGAACTACCATATTCTAGTTAGTAAACGTTTCTAAATGGACGTTTTAGCAGGATATGGCTCCGAAATAAACGAGTCCTTTTGCTGCAAATTGACTTTCGTCCGCAAAAATCAATGTTATATCCTGATCTGCCCAGTTCTCGGTTCTATATTCGATAAAAATTTTATGGGGAGATGTTAATGGAGCTGTAGGAACTGAAAAGTGGTCGGCTGCGGCGAGTAGATTAAGAGGCGTGGCCCCAAACGCATATAAAGCGGTGCCAACAACTTATGGGCTCCATGCTACGCAGGTGGGGAGCCAAAATAAAAAATGATAGATTTATATCTAAGTATTAGACCGAAGATTATGTGTAAAACATAATACATGACGTTATTCTATTGTTAAATAGTGTTTTTTTCCATTTTTAGTAGCCACTACTATTTTAATGAGCGACTGAATTTTGTGATTTTTGCGTTCTCATGCCCAGAATTTTATATATCCCAACTTTTTAACCCAAATATCATTTAAATTAATAATACGTATGTTAATCTTGATATTCTAATTTAAACTGCATCAAAAAATTGGAGTTATCACTAAGTTATGCTGCTTAACAATTTGTGCTCAGTCGCACTACTATTTTAATGGTCGCAGCTGTATATATATACTTCATCAACTTCTATAGCTCACATTTCTATATACTTATATTCCATTTCATATATCTATTATAACTTATCCACGACTCAACAGCTCGGTTGTTTCAAGCTGACACGCAACTCATAACTAACCTTTCATTATCCCTATATTCTATTTCATTAACAGTTGCCTGAATAGAGAACAATAGAGGTAAAAGCAAGATGCTTTACAAATCATTCTATAGTTAACATTACTCTATCCCATAGATAATAATAACAATATAAATACAAATCATTCTATAGCTAACATTTCTATATCATTATATTCCCATCCATATATATTATATTATAGCTTACCCACGACTCATCAGCTTGGTCGTTTCGAGCTGACGCGCAGCTTCTTCAGTCCTTTTCAATAGCATAACCTGAGATTGAATGAAAACCACAATTATTATTATAATCTATCTATAAACATAAAACTCACCTTTTGTGAGAGATTACGAAAATGCATATCCTTGAGCATGCTGGCGCGCTTCTGAGTGTGTTCCCATTTCGAGATGACAATCAGGGCGTCTATTTCGCGATTATAGTTGCAGACGCCCGCATCGATGGTGCGCTGAAACTCCTTGTGTATGCCATCCTTTTGAGCTCTGCAAAACGGAAATATAAATATGTTGAAAATGTTGACATTTGATGCTTATAGATACTCACTCTTCGCGCAGTTCCTCGGGCACGGGCAGCGTAAACTGATAGAAGGATTTGGGCGTAATTGGCGGATTTGGATTTTTGGCGCGCAATCTGCCCAATTCACAGATTTCGGTATAGGGCGTCTCGAAGCCAATGTACGCGACCGCACAGATATCAGCTTTAAGCATTTTGATGACAGCCACCCACCAGCCGCACGTCTCGCGTTCGTTTGTGCGCGTGAATACCTCAACCTCCATGCCCTCCTCGAAGCTGGGCGCCGCAACGACAGCCTCATCGGGCGGCAGGCGAACATTGACGAACGCGTATTTCAGCACCTCAGGCACGCTGTTGTTGTGCAAAGAACAGAAACAGAAACAAAAACAATTGAGCAAAATGAGCCAGGCAAAATGTTCATTTAAATGCCGTGTGCCAAAATATTTGATTGCGAACATGGCTGCAGACAAGTGTTTGCCGCCGCTGACGTCGACGTCGACATCGACATCGGCGCAGATGCTGACAGCGCAGTCGACGTTTGCGATTGCAGCGACTGGCTGGCCGTGTGCCAAGCGTGCTCAACACCCAATCGCGGGGGTGCCCCCTATTTTGTTGTTTATAGCCAAGACATAGATCGGAAATGACATAAACACACACACACACACACATACACTCTCGGACAGACACACACACACACACACTCCCACTGAACAGCAGCAACAGGGTGGCAACTAAATTTAGACTCAGCTGCGCAAGCTCAGCAAAAATAAATAACAAAAAAGAAATATATATATACATAAATATATATATGAAAATATATGTACATAAATCAAATTAAAAACTGACTAAAAATCTTCTAAATTGAAACGACAAAAATTGCTCCAAAAATGCAACAAGCGCAGAGCACAATAACAAACTAGAAAGTTAGTTAGAACAAGACGAAGATTAAATACTCTTTTTTTCAGTATGCAAAATCAATTGTTGATTGATGATATATAACTATATAGTAATACTAATCTATATATCTACAATTTCTGCTCTCCATCTGCGTGATATATATGGAAGTTATAAACATATCAAAATTAAAAGAGCATAGAAGAGTAATAAATGATATAGTCATACGATCATTACTATAAAGAGCTGTTCTATACGAAGTTCTAGCAATATCATAAGGCTGATTACAGATTTGAATAGAAAAAAACAACTCTTGATCTTGATCTCTTGATCTTAAGTGTATATATATATATCTTTCTCTCTCTCTCTCTCTCTCTCTTTCTCTCTCTATACAGCTGGGGTCATACAAATATTAGTGCAACTCAGCCCAAAATGCTGAACACTGAAACACTGAGTGATTAGCTCAATATCAAAATCTATATTAATAACAATATATATTATTCTTAATATTCGTTTCATATTTTTATGACCACAGCTGTACATATAAGCATATTTTAATTATTATTATTCTATTGCTTCATTAATATGCTCTCGTGTTACACATTTGTTGCCAAAATGTTTATGCCCTGTCTGCAAGGATATTAACCAAATGAAAGCAAAGCAAAAAGAAATGACAAGAAAAATGGTTTCTTTCCGCGATTAAAAATAGCCAACTGCGAAGTTGGCGTCGGCTGCGACGTCGGCTGGTGCTGCCGCTGCTGCGACTGCGACTGCTGTTTAGTGGCATTTGCCGCTGAGGCATGACAGCTCAACGCGTGCACACATACACAGAGACACACACACACACACACATATATATATATATACATATCTATGTATGCATTTGAAGAGCTGACACTTGGACGGCACGCGGATCACACGGTCAGTCCGTCTATCGTTTGTCTGAAGGAGCCGCAGCAGCATCATTTAACAAATTGCGCCAAGTCAGAGGCGGACAAACGGTGGCGTCTCCCAACGCACAGTCAGACGAACGGACGGACGGACCGCCACGATGGACGAGCGTTTGGCAAGAGGCGCAGCGCAATTCGTTTCATTGTTGCAAATCGTTTGTAAAATGGGCGCAAAACAAGCAAAGAACATGAATAACAAGCATAATAATAATAATAATAATAATAGGATGTATAAATTGCAAAATAAACAGACTGCTGCTGCTGCTATTTGATTTGGTTTGTTATAAAGTTTGGCGCTAGACTTACCCGTCCACATCCACAAAGATGCCATCATCGCCGACAGCTGTCACCTGGCCCTGTTGTAGTAGTTGTTGTTGTAAATATTGTTATTGTAGTTGTTGCGTTGACGTAGGCAGCGACAGCGACGTAGACAGCGACAGCGGCAGCACCAGAAAAGACAAGAGTGAAAGAAAAATGTGTGTCATTTATATAGTTGGTCTGTGCGTCGGCTGCTTTATGATACATTTCCCAAAGCTATAGATACATAATTCTGCTTTTAATTATACATTTTTATGAGCGAATGACCAGCTAAATGCCTTCAACGAAACGTGCCACACACGCGGGGCAACTACTTCACTTGCCACTGATAAGAAATGCAATGCAATGCAATGGAAAGAAAGAGGCTAAGGGCTAATCGCTAGACAAGCAAATAAACCCGAGTCTGATTCAGCGGGACTGTAAGTGATATGGAGTACTTAAAAAAAGCACTGCTACAAAATATTCTAGTACTATTCAAAGAATTTAGAATTTAGTATTTTATAATAAATTTCATTATGTAAAAAATACTGAGATGCGATTAAATATATCTTGTAATTAGGAACTAGTTTTGGATACATTTACACAATAATTTCGAAATATAATTGCATTTCTAAGTACTATTCCGCGGGGCTATAATAGGGTCTATAAAACACCTTCTACATAACTTCCTTAAACATAATGGGAACTTAGCATATTAATGGAAATTGCATTAAACTCAAAATTTTGAGACATTTAATAAAAAACTACATCTAGAAATTAGGATATAGTTTTAGATATCTTTACACAATCAACTAATATAATGCAAAACAAATAAATCAGAGTCAGAGTCAGCGGAACTATAATATATAAAAAGTCTATAAAAATCTAGTCTGCATCTTATAAAAGTAGAAGCAATTTAGCATAATAAAATTAATTTCATTATGCGGAAAATTCCGAGAATCAATTAATAAAAACAAATCTAGTAAATAGTAAAGTAAGTATTAAGTTTTGGATTCTTCAACACAACTAACTAGCACTGTAATTCTTGGAAATTCAGCAATTGCTAGCTAAGGATATCCCAAGCACATAGCATCCTAGCTACACCTTCCACAAGTTCATCTTAGCAAAACCTTCCACAAGTTCATCTTAGCAAAACCTTCCACAAGTTCATCTTAGCAAAACCTTCCACAAGTTCATCTTAGCAAAACCTTCCACAAGTTCATCTTAGCAAAACCTTCCACAAGTTCATCTTAGCAAAACCTTCCACAAGTTCATCTTAGCAAAAAATGACCTTCACTAATAAGTTCAAAGATCCTTTTGAATGAATGCAGCACAGTCATGTCATGTCATGTCATTCAATGTATATCGAGTGTTTCCCATAAGCCAGGAGTGTGGCTCCTAATGAAAAGAAATACTATTGCATGCGCCAATGAATTCCACTGTGCTATCAAAGCCATCAAAACGTATTATGCATGCAAATCTGATAAGCTTTAGAAAGGGAAATCACAAAGCAGCAAAGTATTCGCCGCGAACGTCAGCAGAGCTGAAAGCAACTCTGCGGAGCCTGCCAGTCCACACACACACACGCACACGCACACATTCACATACGCGAATATGCAGCGACGCTAGCACAGGCGACGACACACGCACACGCACACCCCCACACAGATAGCGACAGAGTGCGCCCTATGTGAATGCGTGTTGCCTGTGCGTGCGTGCGTGTGTGTGTGTGTGTTTTGTATGTGCGTATTTCGATGCGAGACTCCACTCAACAAAATGATGCAGGTATTTATAGAAATAAAGCTAAAATTTACGAAATTAGAAACTGAGGCCGTCGCTGCCTTCGGCACATGTTGCAGCAGCGGCGACTTCAGCCTTGGAGTACTCCCGCTCCGTTTCGGTTTCTCTCCCTCACACACGCTCTCTCTGTCTCTTACCTTGTAGTAGGCACCATTATCGAGTCGCACTTCGACCATAAGATCGTCCATTTTGTTAACCCTGTGTTCGCCGGTCTCCAGCTCTAGTCGTAGTAGTTGTTGTAGTAGAGTTGTAATTGATACTACGGTACGGTACTCGCCCCCGCCAATCGCCGCACTCAAGCCGACGTAGTCTGTGTGTTGCCCTCTGGAAGACAAAAGACAAAAAGAGAAACTGAAATCAAATCAAAGAGAATATGCAACTGCAACACAACGGCAACACCTACACAACGACAAAGTTTGGCGTTGTTGCTTCAAATCTTTGTTATTCCCTGCTGTTGCTTTATCAGTCTTTTGCTTTGTTGCTCTTCGTGTTTTTGTTGCTGTTTTTGCGGTGGTTATGCTCGCTGCTGCAACCACACACACATACGTACGCTCAACTCTCGCAGTTCCTGTGAAAATAAACAAGGCAAGAGCTGACAATAACAATAATAAATACAGTTTAAGGCAAAATTATGAGCTTATGGATTGACACAGGCAAATTAACGGCGCAGCGGATGACGGCGAATGGCAAACGGCTGTGAGCAGAGAGCAGCGAGCGGCGAGCGGAGAGCGGAGAGCTGCGGCAAACAGCCGCGCGATGGCAATCAAAAGTTTTGAAGTTATTTTGGGCTAAGCATAGGAAATTCCTTTCTGGTCGAGAACGGTAGCTAAATACCAAGAGCAACAACAACGACAACGACAACGACACCGACGACAACAAATGCAGCGAGAAACGTCAACGCGCTTTGCCGGGGCAGCGCTGGTTGTCTTCGTTGTCTTCTTCTTTATTTTATAGCCAGCGCCGCTGCGCCGTCGTCTTTCTTTTGTGTCTTCACATCACTTCTCAGCTCTCACACACACTCGCACACCAGCACTCACATATACTCTCGCAAACACATTTATATAAATATATATACATTCAACTGTCAGCAGAAGAAGCAGCAGCAGCAGCAGCCGCCGAAATGCTGAGCACGCTTTTCCAATAAGAATTTTATGCACACACACTCACACACACATGCCCCAGCACATGCCGATTTTTCATACACACATACAAATGTATCAAATTTTTAGTCATCATTTCTTGAAACATCCGTCAATTCTTGTGAATATAATTATTTAACTACATTCGCATTCTCAACTATTTCACACTGCGTGCGCTTTTTGTAGAATTTTTCATCATTTTCACCTCTCTTTTGCTGCACAAATTCGCCGCAGTCTCGGCCGCTGCCGCCTTTGCCGCTGTGCAAAAATTTTTTCGCTTCTTGCAAAAAAATTCTTGGGACGAACTACCCGAATGTATAATTACGTTCAATGTTTGAAATGTTAATGCACTTACGGCTGCCCGGCACGTTGATCCGCTAAATTCTTCAATATTAGCTTCAATCTTTTGAAAATAAAAAATATATCGCGTGCAGTGCGCTGCTTAACTGCTTCCAAAAATTTTTTTTCGGCTGCGCTGCGTTCTCTTCGCTTTGCTTTTGCACACTGTTTCGCAGCTCAGCATTCGGCAATGCTGCCAACTTGATTCAATTGTCTCGCGTTCGTAACAATCTTTCACAAATTTAGCTTTGTTCGCTCGACTTTTCAAATGTTTCGAATACAATAAATTCAACAATATTATTTGGATAAATACTTTTTGTAAAATAACCCAATGTTTGCTTAAAATCACATTCGAAAAACATATGTGACATGAAGCGCACGGTGGGGCAACGCTGCAAACTGACAACCAACTGGGCGTTGCCAACTGTTTGATTTTGTTGTTCCATTTTCGATAACTAACCAGGGCTGCGAGTAATACAGTGTTGCAAATTCCGAACTGTGGCGCGCGCAACCACCAATTTTGAATTTTCAATTTCAAAGAGCAGAAAAAGAAACACTCTGCTCACTGTGCTGCTCGTTGCGGTTGATTTAATTGAGTTGTTTGATCATTGAACCGATACCATCAGCACAAATCACATGTGTCTCGCAAACCAATTGAATTTCATTTGATTTCAATTCGCTAAATTCATCAAATGGCAATCGAGTCGCTTTTTATAGGCGCCTCTTAATCAAAACATGCTGCAGACCTTTGCCGTTTAATGTAATTGTATTGGCTAATGGGGTCAGTCGTATGACTTTTTTGTTTTTTCATTTTATGCTCAGCTGGGAAAAGTCGCGTGACGCTGCCTTTTCATCACTGTGTGTTTGTTTTTCCGCTTTAATTTGTTGTTGTTGTTATTTCTGAACTGCAGTCGCACGCAGTTAAATGCACTTTGATGCTAATTAGCTGATAAACCGTTTTTATTTTCGATAAATAAAATACCTGTTTACTGTCTATCACTATGTATTAAGATAGACATGCTATGCTGTCGCTTAATGCTTAAAGAGTTAAATGAAAACCTTAATTGTAATAGTAAACAATTAATAGAACTTAATTACTGCACAATATGCCTTTTACCAATTTACAGGGTATCATTATTCGCACATCTCAAAAACCACGAGCGTCGACAGCAATTAGCAGCGGAAATGCATTTTGATTTATACTCAAGCGCATAGGTGAATAAATTCTCAGCAACTCTCTCTCCCACACACACACACATACGAATACACAGAGATGCGCGCGACTCATTAGACTGTCGACAGCGCAGTCGATAATAAACAGCATTAGTTTTTTTTTGACATTGACTTTTGTTATGTATTAAGTGCAGTTTAACGACGCGACGCCGACTGCAAAGCCCAACAAAAGGCAGCAATGCTGCCGCAGCATACATGAGTACACACACTCACAAACACATATACTTTCTCTCTCTCTCTTGTCCAGAAATTCGTCTCTTCAATTAGCTTGCATGTAGCAAGCGACAACAACAACAACAACAACAGAATCATCTGTCGCTTGACCCCGCATTAATTAATATCAAAATTTAAATTATCAAATCGTTTGAGCAAAACTTACCCCGCAGCCTCTTAATAATATTAATTTAGATTTATTTGCAGCGTTGAGCAAAAATTGGCCAAAATTTAAGCGCGCGAATAGAAATTTACAATTCAGTTGCCGCAACGTCACTTCCGGCGTCGCTGTCGCAGCGCTGCTAGAGTGTGCGCTGTATTTGCAGCTGCTCTCATTACGATCTTTCTCGCGCGCTCTCTCTCTCTCTCTTTCTCTTCGCAACAGCTGTTAGTTGCTACTACCTTTTATTACGCCTATTTATTGCTCATTTAGCTTTACTCGCTTGCTTATCAATTAATCGTCGCGTCTTCAGCTTCGCAGCAGCGACGTGGGCAGCGACCCGACGCCGCAAGCGTTCGGTACATTGCAATTCGCTCGGCTGCCTTCGGTTCGCGCTGCTATTGCTACTGCTCCTCTTGCTCTTGTTGTTGTTGTGGCTGTAGTTGTTGCAGTTGTTTAATCAGCTCCATTTTGTGGTCTTTTCGCTAGTTCAAAATGTAATGAGAGAGTGAGGGAGAGCGAGCATAGAATATGCCGAAAAACAGCCAACCTGTATGTGCCCATGCCATAATCCAATTCAATTCTTACCGTCTCTCTGCGTGCAATTGTGTGCGGCTGAGCATGTGTGCGTGTGTGTGTGTCTGTGTGCCTGTATTGTGCTGTATGTGTGTATGCGCACTTATTCGCCCGATGCTCGTACGGCATTCAGTAATCATTCTGTGCTGTGGGCTGCGGGTTCTGTTCTTCGTATCGGTTCGCCTTGGTTTTGGTTATAAAAGGCGACGATTCCATTTCAGTTTTATGGAGTTGTCATTGAGCTCGCAAGGGATTCGAGTCCTTAATAGTCGTTCTTTAAACTAATTAAAGTAAAAGTGAAAGTGTTTTTAAAACAGTAAATAAATTGAGTAAAAGAATTTAAAAATATCCAATTGCAAATAAATCGAGATGCATTTTCTAGCCGTTATAGGTAAATTTTTAAAATTGATTAGAAGTGTTTTTCTATATATTTTTGGTTGAATGTTTGCATACTAGTTTTCAGTAGGTATTTTTGCCACTCTGCTGGAATGCTGCCATAAACGAGTGTAATTACATGTGTTTCGCACAGACATTCTTCAGATTTGTTCTACAAAAGTTTTCCACAATCAAAAATGCGAATTGTCACGTCTTGTGCTTTATATAGCCTGCTTAGACCCGTTGACTTACAGTAGAAACGTTTTAGATTGATCTCACATCGATAATTCGCAATTCAAGAAAACGTTTATAAATTTGAAATCTCTTTAAAGTTGTGAAAGTTTTATTAGATCAAAGAAAATAATTTATTATTTTTATCTTATTTTTTTTTTAAGTAGATCTGTTTCTTCTACCACACGTGAGGGGATTTTTTGTCTATGTTGCTTTTTTAGCTAATTAAGAAAACATAACACATACCCAAAGTCGTTGAAAATCAGATAAAACTGTCGACTCACGCAACTTCTGAAGTACTTCGATATCATGCGTCACTTAGGCTTACAATAAACATAGGTAAACAATTATCTATTGGGCAATTGGACAGAATTTTATTATCAATTGCCGAACTGTTAAGCAGTTGAAGCATAGCGTTCAAACATAACCGATAAGTCGGAATCTTGACTCAGCGGCGCCTAGTAAATCTGGTAAATAGCCACGCCCTCCCACTGACCACACCATATTGATAAGGTCAGTGTAGTCAAACACGAGTTCAACTCAATAGTCGTTAAGATTTTATCGCGAATTGTCGAATGTTGTTTAGCTGGTGATCAGTTTGTGATCAGTTGTGGATCAGTTCTCGATCAGTTTTCAATCGGATCGTCAATTTGTCGATCATTTCTGTTTGAATTCTAATGCAATATTATAATAGCTTATTGGAGACCTTTTAGATGCATTTTCGACTATTGACTGAGCAGGAAGCACACAGTTGTCGCTCTCTCTTCATTATAATACTTTATAATACTTTTCAAATGATTTCAATTATTTTATTAAAAATGCTTGGAATTGATTTTAAGCAATTCACGATCAGTTCTTGAATATAGCTTGATCAGTTTTGGATTCGTCATCGAGCAGAGCAACGGGTTGTCTTTTCTATATCAGTTCTGAAAAAGAGGGTTAGCAAGTATCCATCATTACTTGAAATCATCTCGTTCGGTTCTCAAGTATTAGTTTTCAGTCACGTCTCCAGGGCTTTACGATCAGTTCATTATATCTTCTGAATTAGTCATCTTACAGTTCACTCGTAGTTCTCGATGAGCTCTCAAACAAGTTCAAGTAAGTTTACAATGGCTTTTTAAGGTACGATCTTAAGCAGTACATGATCAGTTCAGTTAGTTTCTTTACGAAATGATTGGAGTTCTGGAGCACTTTGGATTAGCTTGGGGATCAGTTTCTGCTCAATTCTCGATCATTTGTTTTTGGGGAACTCTTAAAGGCGTTCAATTTTAGTTCATTGTTCTTGATCAATCAGCTCTCGATCACGTGTCGATCAGTTTTGAAATGGTTGACCATCCCTTTCCGAGCAGTTCTTTAATCATTTGTCGATTTGTCCTCCGCCACTCCTCTCATTTGACTAGCCTAATCGAAGTGCGCTATAAAGCAATTTTGTTTACCTCAGATTGAGTTTCGCAAATCGCTGATAAAGCGCTGCAAAAAATAAAACACTTTGATAAGCGCGCCCATTGGGCATGCATAAGCACATATTAAACAATTATTTGGGAATTATAAGTATAAAGTTTTATTGCCGCGCTCGACCGAGAGGCAGACTCGATTTCGATGTCGAATTCGATTTGGACTTGTGACTATAAAAGTTAACAACGAGGCACGCCATGATAACGCAGTAGCGCGCTGGGAGCTTCTGGGTTTTCGTATAAAAGATTAGCAGAGATTTTGGCTAAAGATATAATGGGCCAATTATATATACCTGTGTCGTATGTTATTAAATGATTATACAACGAACGGCATCCATTGCGCCCCCGAGCTGTGCGTCAATTGATTATTTTGCTTTGATAATGGCGACTGAATCAAGCCATACTTATTTGCTCTGCTCTGTGATGGGCTGCGTTCAAGAGGCTTCCTCTCCGATAGCTACAACTCTGATAGCTTTGCATTAAAATCAACTCAACTCGAGATAACACTAACTTTTCGCATGTCTGAAAACGAACACGAAAATGAAAATGAAAATGCAATTCGTAATTGGTTTTCCACTCGAAGTGCAACAAAGCGTGTGAAAAGCATCACAATTGGCGTGACCCTCAACCCCGGGACAAATATTGATAGTTTAGCTATCGGCTTCCGTTTTACAGTGATAAATGTATGTATATGTACATTCACATATATACAGAGACAATCGTCAATCAGTTGCAATGTACCACTTAAGTTCTGTGCTGATTTGCGCTTATCAGCTGTTTGTTTATAACTCATAATTGCATTTTGAGTTCTTTGATATGCGTAAGGACCGGAGCGGACCAGCCCACTGTCGTCAAAGTTGATGGAAAGTTTTCGCGCTGCCATCGATCATCGCCAATCGTTGTCATAAAATCTGGCACTTAATTAATAAAACTCATTCATAAAAGCCAAAATGAAGCAAAGACCACATTAATTTCGGGTAATCAGCGGCGCTAATTGGCAATCGTTCATAGACAGATAGAGTTCGCTGAGATATATATGATGTATTTAGAGATCCAAATTAAATGTAAAATAAAGAAGAGAAAACTAATATACTCCTCCTTCCGGTCATCCAAAGGGCATCATTTGTAAATTAAAATGTTCAATCAATCAATCACCATCATTGATATGACTTATTCAATGACTAATATTGATGAATGAATATTATTAATCAAAATGGGAAATATTTTAAAATAGAGTAGTCAAAATTCGAATCAATCTAGTTCCAATCAATCTAGTATATCAAAGTACAACTTCCATTCAAATTTCCACAATTAAATATACTTTTTTTGTCTCTACATTAATCAATGACTAATACGTATGATAATACTAATATCAGTCAAATGTACAAGTTGTCTAGAGTCTAGACTGAATCCATGGTTCAAGTAGTTGCAGAAATATCAAGTTCAACTATGAAACATATTTTGATTAACTTTTGTACGTAATTTCGATGAATGAATAATCATAATGAAAATGATAATGATCAATGAATGAAAAGTAAAAATTGCTATCAGTCCATGAATCATTCTTGTTAACAGATTTCTTTCAAGTGTTACAATTTATGAATGAATAATGCTGATGCATAATATTAATAATAATGACAATGAGAATAGTTTGTGTGACAGAAAGTTCATACAATCTAGACTCTTTGCATAGTTCAAGTATATGAGGACATCCAATTTTTGTTTTTTCTTTTTTGATGAATGTATAATCTTAATGATAATGATAATGACAATGATTGATTAGTGAAAGCTGCTATCAGCCTATGTGGAAGATTACAGTTGCTAAAATATACTAAATAAATATTAAATATAAATTAATAAATATTATGGATGAATGAATAATATTGACTGATGAATAATAGTAATGATAATGATAATGATAATGATAATAGTAATCTTGAGTCATTACATACTTCAAGGAACTGTAATTCAACACAATTTAAAGTTTTTTTTTTTAATAAATGAGTAATATTAATAATAATAACAATGATAATGTTAATGAGCTACAACAATGTCAAAATTCAATCAAATATCTATATTGACCCTATATCCAGTTTTATCTTTACTTTTTTCTTCAATTTCTTCTTCTCTTTATGAATGGCTATCAGTTAGAACTTATTCACATGACCCGCACTGTCTGATCATAATTTCTATATTGACGTTATCAAGCTCGTGTCTGTGATAGTCGCATAAAACCGAGCGCACTCCCGAAAATCGTTTATCAGCGCACGACTTTGATTATAGTGGATAATATAAGAAATGTAAATACATTTTACAATATATGGAAAATCACTGAGAGGGGTGTCTGGCCAGCAGTGAGTAGGCGAAAAATAAAGTGGAATAGGAATAGGCCTTCGCCAAAGCAAAAATGTCAAAGCCGATGGCATTTTATCGCAACGAATGCAAAATTGTTTCAATTGTTTTCAGCTGACATGGCCAAAAAACGCGGCCAGCTGCTATAAACAATAACAATAACAACAGCCATAAGATCCAAAGCGAGTCAAATGCCCCACAATGCGAATCTTGTGAATCTGAGAAACTGACTGAATGAACATTGTCGCTTATATGTATGTATGTGTGTACATACATATACACATATCCCGTTGTCAAATCCGGCCAAGCGCATGTCACTGCTGCTGCTAAAGTTGACATGTGCATCGCTCTGACACTGACAGGCGCTGAGACAAGGCAATTGTGGCCACGGCTCAGCACTTTAAGTGCCAAGATCGAAAAACGTTTAGCTACGCGTGAGACGAGTTGAGCATGCGCGACTAGTGGATACCCTATACTTGGCCTGTGGGCTTAGAGAGTGTTTATATCGCGCACATAGAATAGTGCTTTAAGTGCTAGGATCGAAAAACACAACATGCTCGACTAGCAGATATCCTGCACTTTGACTTTGACTTGGGCTTACAGGGTGGTTATATCGTGAACTTATATTATAGTATAATAATATATTAGCGCAGCTGCCAAGATTGAAAAACTGAGCATGCTCAGTAGATATTTTGATTTTTGACTTGAAACTTACAGGGTAGAGGACTGTCATAGAGTATACTTGTATGCTGAACATGGAATAGATAGATTTTGATTCATATAGGCTTTATGGAAATTGAAAAAAACTTATATAAGCATATAAGATCTAAACTCTAAGATATCATTCTTTATTCCTAAGGCTTTCTGAAGTAACATCTGACACAGATATGTGCGCTTTACCTGTATCTTATATCATCTAACTTAAGTAACAAATATATATCTACGCTGTATCTATTATAACTTAAGTAACATCTAACTTAAGTAACATTTGACATGGATACTTCTTATATCAGCTATATCTATCTTAACTTAACTGCCAAACAGCTACTCTAAACTGGCATACCCCTATCAGCTCTAACTCCAATTCTTATAGGGCATACAAGATTTGTCAAATCAGTTGCATATTTCGCATTTTCCCCTCTCTCCTTCTCTCGCTCTATCTCTCTCTCTCTCTCTCCCTCTGTTCGTCTCAACTTTCTCGCTCTTCTGTGTTTTGTGCAATTTTTCGCATTGTTTTGGCATCCGCGATGCAATTATCGTTTTGTTGGCAGTTTTGTTCAACACTCCGGGTAATTGTTACGCCACCTCCCCAACCGCAAGCCCTGCCCCGCTTCCTGCCCAGCTTCCTTTTAACAAGTTTTAATTGCTTTTTGGTTGCATGCGAATGTTAATTACAATTTGCCCTATGTTGCATGTGGCTGCTGTCATTAACTATATCAGTTTTCTATCTGGCAGCCGATAGATATATCGTTTAAGTATCTAATAATTTAGTTTAGTTATTTTTTGCTGCAATTAAAATATCTCAGCTGCTATAACTTTAGCTTCAACTCATTGATTGATGGATTTAGTTGGGAAATTAATCTATACATATGTTTGTATGTATGTAGTTATATGGTGGCTCTTCAGTTTATTATCTCTCACATAATTATGATTGATGACAGGTGTTAAAGGTTTTAAGCGTTATCAGCAGCGGAAATGATTAGGCAGTTGAAAGCAGGAGCAAAGGCTAAGCAAGCAGACATATTGCACTGGAGTCTAAACTGGTCTAGAACTAGCTCGAGTCTTGTATACATACATAGGCATAAATAGATACACTCACACATACATATAAACTCGCTGTATTAATTGCACAATCTTTATGCCTACTCTCCCACACCAAGTGAGCTGTTCTATTAAATAACTTTGCTTCTATATATATGCTTGTACAATCTTAATGAAATTTTCAGGGCATCATAATGACATTCAAATGTGTGAATATGTGAGAACTTGAGGCTTTGGGATGTTAAAACTGAGGTTTGAGCTCAACTTTGAGTTGTATAGGAGAAGTATTGAAAATATAGAAAAACTATGTATAGAGATATAGAAATTATAGAGAATATATATAGAATATATATGAATATGTATAGAGATATAGAAATTATAGGGAATATATATAGAATATATATGAATATGTATAGATATATAGAAATTATAGAGAATATATATAGAATATATATGAATATACATATGTATATCTTTGCATACCTAATTTAGTGTCTTTAGATTTGTAATTCTTTAGCTTAGGGCATACGAATTTCCGAAATACGGAATTTGCTATGGTAAAGTAAGTTGAGCTTTTGTAGTTAATCTACAATAGAGCGAGCTGAGTCCCTCTAGGCATGTAAGCATCTTTGACTGTTTGTTCATAGATCGATATCTGTTGCAATATTTTCCCAAATCTCAGTCTCAGACTGATTAAGATTATTATTTTTTTTACATTTCCTTAGATTTAAGATATTAAAGTTCTCATAAAATCAAAAGCAGAGAAATCGAACTTAACTAATATATATATGTTTATATATATATTTTTTCAATCATGATTAGAATGAAATTAAAAATTTAAATAAAATTTGTTTTTGCATACCTTATAAAGTCATAAAATAAGTAAAAAGAATAAAGAAATATTTGCATGAGTAAAAGAAAATCTAATCTATATTTATATGTTATTAAAAGCAGAAACCATACAATATGCTATTAATAACAACTATATATAGTCCAAGTCATAAAGTTAATAGAAAACAAATTCAATAATATTCTTAAAATGCAAATACTAAAATATTATTTTGCAAATAAATTAGAAAGCAGCTCAAAGTGATAAAGCTTTTTCCGAATTGCCCCATAAAACAAATGTTTTCCAATTGCTGAATTCATTTGTCTGCAGAGATATAATTAGTTTCTGCAATTGGAAACATCAGAATCACATTAGACATGTGCCCCACAGCAAATACATAAATCAGAGCAAGAGCTGGCGTACAACGTCTAGAATTTCTAATTGAAAAATGATTTTCGCATCAGCTGTGGGGCACGTGCTTTGCAGCAGTAGAAGAAGAAAGAAGAAATAGAAAAAGAATTAAATAAAATATATAGCACATTTTGCCAAGCCATAAATCCAGAAAAATTGTTTGTTTCGCTGCTGTCGTCATTTGGGTGAAAGCATATCTATAAGACATAGCCACATATACTATATATCCCTTTCTATTTTCTTCTGCTGTCAAATGGCAGCATAAATATTTGACAGATTTGCCAAATCGTAAATCAGGAGCTTTTCTTTTCCTAAACTTTTCGCATTTGCTTTTTACGATCGTTTTTATTAACCCCTTGATGGCTATATAAACACTTTGAGAGTTATACGAATGGGTCAAAATGTAGCGTTAACGGCATATATATCTTGAGAAACCAAATTAAAGAATAAAGTCTTCAATTTGCACAACCATGAATTTCGCGTTGACATATGCTGATGCTTAGCTGCCAAAATGCTTTTAAAAAATCCAATTCGAGTTAAAAATAACAAAAAAATATTGCTTGTATTGCAGATTTTTTATAAACAGAACCCAGTGATTATGGCTAAATGGGGTAGACTAGTTTCGAGAAATTGTATGTTGTAGGTAGAGAAGGGTTACCGAAATACAGAAAGTGTGTAAAGTAAAGGAGAAGCGTATTACGGGTATATAACAACTTTATACTTTATAACTCAATTCTTGTTTAGTTCTTGCTCAACATAGTGAGCTCGAACTAAGCTGACTAAGCTTAGTCTGTCTGTCATGTTATGTACGTTATACATATGTTATATGTATGTTACCTGGCAAAGCTAAGACAGTCCATAATGTCCATAAGACAAACTAAACAACTTTGTGTAAGATACGTTTGCTATATTTTATATATTACAATACATAACGCTGTGTTCATAAAAATAGCAGTGCAACTGAGCATAAAATTTTGGCAAAAAATTGCGTGATAATGAAACGAATATTAAATATTAAAATATATTTATTATTAAATATATTAAATATAATAAAAATATATAAATAAATATATTAAATATAATAAAATATTTAATATTAAAATATATTTATTATTAAATATATTAAATATAATAAAATATTATTTTTTTCTTTCATTCCATTCTAAAAAAATTGTCATCTTTTTATTTAAAATAAATTTGACCTAGGTTTTGTGTAGCGCAGCAGTATTATTTTCATAAACATACTTGTTTTTATTATTTATTTTTTTTTTAAATTTAATTTTTTGTTCAAACTAGCATTTAAATTTTTATTTAATTTATGCAGAACTTTAAACACACGTACGTGGACATGTCTTTTTAACTAGAAATTATAAATGCATATAAATACCTATTACAAAAATATTATTCCTTTCAAAAATTTGCTATAGTTATAAATAGACTTTATTAACTACAGAGATTCTGGGGCTAAGGTCAGTAAATTAGGCGCGAATTCTATATATATCATATTCTATATGCATATGTTTTGTATATTATAAAGTTATCTACATTTTCTTCAAGAAGTAGAATACGTGAACATATCATATTCATATCACATAACATCTCATATATGATCTGCCTGATTGTCAGCATATTATTTGATCTAAAACTGTCTACCATTTGCTTGCTGTTCTTTAACATCGATTAAGAGCATATTTTAGTACAAGAGATTATTAACTAAAGAATAGTTAATGCTGTTTATCTTTTAGTTTAAACAAATGCTCAGCATAGTACATCTGTAATATCTCTTATCTCTGCTTTCTTCTATCTGCGGCCAACTAGGCAATCGACTAGCTTGCGCTGCTTAGGATATTCAATAGTCAGTCACTTTGATATCTTATTTATGTTATGCAAACATTTGAAAATGCAATTAAATTATATATTTCTCAAATAAATAATGCACACACAGTATACATTATGTTTATAGCCGATCTGCCGCTGCCTCTGCTGCTGCTGCTGCCTCTGCTACTGCTGTTGCTGCCGCACGGCGACATCATAAATTCGTGGCATTATTTTTAGCGCATGTTTAGCCGGCCAAAGTCAAGTGCAAGGTGCCATCGGTTGCCAAAGAGTCGACGTATACAATATTATGTGTAGTCGCTATATAGCGCGACTCTGCTGCCCTTCTGCTCTCTCTCTCACTCGCTCGCTCACTCGCTCACTTAACTTGTCTTTTATGGCACACATTGCACATTTTGTGCCACATTCTGTGCCATTTTGATGGGCGGAAAACGTGTTCGGCCAAAAAAAACTTTTATGTCGGTCAAGTTGAAGTGTAGCCAGAACATAAATAATTACAAATGAGTACATACATACATGTGTACATGAAATGCCTAATGGGTGCATTAAACTTGTTGCCTCTACTCAAGTCTTACACTGCGTATACTTAATACTAAAACAAAACTTTTTCTTTATTGCCTTGCAGCTTGCAGCCTTTTGGCACTTGGCGCCGCCAGCGAATGGGGCTATCCGGACCTGGACAACAATCAGGATGAGCGTAAGTAGAGCCAATAAAAGATACATATATATATATATATACATATATATATCTATCTATCTACTTTGAGGTATTTTTGAATTCGAGTTCATTGTTGGACTCATTGAAGCTCGTATTAGTTAATCAACGCGCATTTGCATAGTCGCTGCCGTTCGTGGCTTAGCTGATCACAGTCAAGTGTCTCCCATTCCAATGCCCAGTTTTGATAGCTCTACAAATAGCGTTTATCTAAATTGTGCCAAATTGCCGCGCGCACACTAATTCGAAAACGACAAAGTAAATGAACTTAAAACAAGACACGGCATTTGCTGAACACCGAATTGAGGGCAGCAGCTGTAATACCCTATAGATAGGAATGCAATAAAAGATAACTAAGAGACGGGGATATGGAGTGCAATATTAAGAAGAAGAGAGAGAGAGAGGGAGAGAGAGAGAGAGGGAGAGAGAGAGAGAAAGAGAGGGAGAGAGAGAGAGAGAGAACGTGAGTGAGTGAGTGAAAGAAAAAGAGTGAGTGAAAGAGAGAGAGAGAGAGTGAGTGAAAGAGAGAGGGTGAGTGAAAGAGAGAGAGTGTGTGAAAGAGAGAGAGAGTGGCGGGGATGAAGCGAGAGACAGAGAGAGAGAGAGAGAGAGTGAGTGAAAGAGAGAGACAGACATTAAGACTAAACAGCAGATAGCTAAACAGAATACGTGTGGAATTATAAAAAAATGAGAAAAAGAGAGAGAGATACAGACAGATAAAGAGAAAGGATGAGAAGGAAAGAAAGCAAGGCAGAGAGACAGATAGATACAGAAAGGAAGAGAAGGTGACAAAGAAAAAGAAAGAGAGAGAGAAATGGAAAGAATAATACAGAGAGAGACTTAAACTAATAATCGATAGATGGAATATGGGGAAAATAAGAATGAGCAAAAGAATCAGAAGGGCATAGGGTAAGCGAGATTTTATCCTACACAGATAAAGGTACTATATGCTTTAAATTTTAGACCCTTACAGCCTTCTAGTTTACTTGCACTTTTATATCAATCTTCTAGAATGTCTCTATAAAATATCCAACAAAATACTAAAACTGTGCCAAGTTTCATGTTTAAATAATAATAATAAGAGAACAGTCAGAGGAAAATATATATCAATATGTTTAATGCGAATGACCCTTAGATGATATGCATTGTATTAAAGTATTTACAAATATATATTTACAATATATATGTATATTTAAATATATTATTAAATTCTTCCCACATATGTAATAATAAGTTCGTCAATCTCTTATTCATAATTTATTTAAAAATCAACTGCAGAGGCTTAACCATCAGCCAATTATATTCTCTATTTATGAATATCTTTATTTATATACATATATTTATATATTATATTATATCATTTATAGCATTTCCCAAGTGGGGCGGTCTGTGTGACACTGGCCGAAAGCAGAGCCCCATCAATTTGCACGTGAAGGGCGCGCTGAAGGGCGAGTTCACTCCGCTCAAGTTTGAGAACTACGACGAGCATCAGGGCGCACTGCAAATGGTGAACAATGGCCACTCGAGTGAGTACTCACTGTAGACAGTAGATGTTAATTGAGCTGTGCTAAATTCCATTCTATTCCATTCAGTTCAACTCTCGGGCTTTGCTCACGACCTGACGCTGAGCGGCGGTGGCCTGGCGAGCGACTTTGTCGTGGAGCAAATCCACATGCATTGGTGGTCGGAGCACACCATCAACGACATACGCTATCCGCTGGAGGTGCACATTGTGCATCGCAACAAGATCTACCCCAACATCAGCATGGCTGCCAACTTCAAGGACGGCATCACGGTGATCGGCGTGCTCTACCATGTCTCGAACACGCCCAACGAGGCCATCGGCAGCATCATCAAGAGCCTGGACAAGGTGAAGAGCTATGCACAGATGAATGTGCCCACTCCGGTGGCCGATAGCCTGGCTGTGGACGATCTGGTGCCCAGTGTGGACACCTATTTCACCTATGCCGGCTCGCTGACCACGCCCACCTGCGCCGAGGCCGTCACCTGGATAGTGCTGACGGACACGTTCCCCGTGACCCTCGATCAGGTGAATCAGTTCAAGGAGATCGAGTACAAAGAGGACAAACAGCTGCACAACAACTACCGCGAGCTGCAGAGCGAGAACAATCGCGCCCTGGTGCTGGTGCAGCAGCAGCAGCAGCGCGGCTCGGCAGGCAGGACGTCCGCCCTAGGCCTGGGTCTCATGCTGCTGCTGGGCGTGGCAGTGCGCCAGCTGTAAACAGTAATCTGTGAGCCGTGACAGCTAGAGAGCTACACCAAAGACAAACCCAAACCAGAGAGCAACGACATACCAGACACACACACACTATACTCATTATTTGAAAGCAGGACTCAAATAAATTCAGATTCAACTAGTCAATTGATGTGACATTCAAAGCATGTGCCTTAAATTAAAACTACATTTAACTATAAATATATATATAAATAAATACAACTTTTATAAGCCAAATTCAGCTCCGTCTTCTGTGGTCAACTTGAAAGCGTTCCGCTTCGCTCAAGGTGCAAAAGTCCCAAATTTACAACATTATTTTTTGCGATTTTGCCATATAAATACCTGGAATCGAATATCTAATTATAGTTAGTGAGCACATATATGGTATTATCATTAGGTTTATTTTCATTGCTCAGTGTGATTCGCTGAATGCGGCACGAGTTGGTCAACTTTATGGATTTAGTGCTGTTGACCATAGGCACGCGATAAAGGAAATCACCTGCTGACTCGCTGTGTGACTAAATATAATGCAGATAACCGTTAGGCCAGAGTCAAGTGACCAATCAAATCCTATGATAACAGTAATGGACAGTTATTATCGGTTGTTTTATGGGGTACCCAAATAGCATGACTATATGACTGCAATGCAGTTTGATTCTTTTGTCAATGCTGTTTACTTGTTGATTATTTTTATGCACTCATTAACGTGGTCAAGTTTATGGGGCCAGTTATTTGGCTGATGAAATTTGATTTTAAATATATCTAAAATAAATGTGTATATAAGGGCACATTAACTTGTCTTAAGAATTGCTTAAGAGCACAACTTGAACACCTACTAAATCGCACACTTCCATTGAAAATTCCACGTACTCATCTATAATTCACGGTACATTTCATAATCATTCATTTATCTAGCTCAAATCAGTTTACTCTCACATCTTTATGACATTGATCACTTTTTTTTTTTACAAAAATTTTCTGTCAATGTATCATACAGTGTTAATGTTATTTAGTCTTAAAAAAAAGAATTGCTTGAGAATTTGTTATACTTTTATATCCCATTTGCATTTTCAAGCAAACAGGAAACAAAAGATTTGCATTGCATGAAGCCATTGAGTGCTCAGGCAAATACTTGAAACATAGATGGCGCTACTTCACAGAACTGCCTAAAAGCATGCAACACTTTTTTTTACGAAAATTTACTTGTCAATTGTTTTAAAAATATATACATTCATCAGATTTGTAACAATCTTAATACAAAATAAGTTTTTTTTTTTTTTTTTTTTTTAAATAATATTTATTAAGCCATACGGGGTAATCAGTAACCCCTTTGTGAGCTTGGTATCTATTAATTCTGCCCATATGAACAAAATATTGTATAAATTGAACAGAATATCACAATGACATCCAAAGCTTTATCATTTGTCATCTGAATTATTTCAGTATAAAAATTGTCTTATGCATTTAAAATTGTTATCTTTGTTTTTGTGCTTTAATTTGAATTATTCAAATGCATAATAATAATTAGAGTAAAAAATCAAAATTATCATAGAAGACGAACTTGGATCTATTTAGTTTAAACACGATTTAAATTTAACTTAATTTATAAAATCAAAGATGTGTTCTAACCACTCTATAATTTTAACTCTAAGAGTATTATGCAATACATGAAGTTTATATTGTAAATGTATTTTGTTATAAACAAGTTATTACAATAAAAAAAAAGTATAGATAAACCTTATTCTTCAGCTTCATAATATGCTTACCGAAATAGTCCTAAGAATTTGCCCTCTGCTAACTATATTTTTGATTGATTAAAATCTAGCAAAAATTTGCTTATATTTTGAAATATTAATCTCATATTATATTATGTGCCCACATTAGTATAATGAAATACCTAACAAGTCTTTATAATAATTCACAACGATAATTGTAAAAGTAAAACTCTAATATTTTTTTTAATCTCTCATAAATTTGTCAAAATTTACCCACACGACTTCCCCTATGGGTTAGCATTTTCTTTTGAACAAATGTTTAGTTCCGCCATTAGCGCGCATTCATTAATAACTCCCAAACGGCAACTAGCCTTATTTAAATTGAGATTTCTCTACCTCAGACATAGGAGTTGTTGCCTGAAGGCTTAGCCAGTTAATTGATATAAAATGCGTACGAATCAATCACAAGATAATTCCATATATATATAAAAGTTTCGTGACTGACACGATGGCTATGAAATCAATTTGAATTCATTCATTAATTCGACGCGATTCGCTTTGCACCTGGCTCAATGCTTTGAGGCGTAAATGTTTAGGGACAGCGTTTCGGATGGCGTTTTTAGGCATTTTGTGTGATTTGTCAATGCAGCGTAAAGAGTATAATTAATCTGGAATCGTTTTGAGGCCAATAATCAAATGTGCATTAGTCATTCGAGCACCTAATCAGACTCTAGTTGGAACTGTGCCTATGCCTATGGCTAGAGCCGATGTCGACCAGATGCGTGTGCGTATAATCCCCAGCCATGTCGTATTACCACAGCGAACAAAAGCCAATGTCAAAATCTGACAGTGTGAAGCGTTAGCCACACAATAAATTAATAAATTAAACAAAATATAAAAAAAAAATACACACACACACCGAAAAAGAAGAAGAAGAAGAAGAGCTTGTTACGAAAACTGAAATTTATGCCGCGCCTGCATTCACTTTTTATTTATATTTTATCAACACGATGAGTTATATTTTAGTCTAAATTTATTTTTTTCAGATAAGCTCTCAGCTCTTGATTTAAGATTTGCGAAATGCGTTTAGTCCGAAATGTATGCGATTCCCTTCGGTTTCACATTACGGGCGGAAGTCGATCGGAGATTGTTTTCAAATATATTTAAATGTAGTGCGGGGATATGGGTTTGGGATATGGGTATGGGTTCATAAGTTAGGGTGCGGATATACAGATGAGTGTAGTTAACTGATAAGATAGATCAGGTAGATGAGGCGATTTAGTATATGAATATGAATATTATAATATATATTATGAAATATATATAATGGATTTTTATTGAAATCTTTTTTTTACATGCTTTTATTGCTCCTAGATTTGATTGATATTTTGACTTGAGTTTGTATACATAATCTAAACATGGTATATATTTTCTTATATAGTAAAACCCAATAACAAAACCTATCCCATGCTTACCTCTCCTGCCAATCCCCACAAACTCGAATATAAGTGCTCAACAGCAATCCCAGATGTTTTTCTAATCAGCCCGGGCATCTTCTAGCCGGATACTGCCGCCTAGTGCACTCTTACTAATTTTTGCATATTTATTAAATGTGAAGCAAACGATTTCCCCTTCCGATACTTCGCTTTGGGTCATGCCTCTGGGGCAGATGGCGTGAGAAAGTGTGAAACCTGTTTGCTTAGCTCCGGTTAGATCCGATGAGGTCAGTTGGGCTGAAACTGCATTAGACACTTGCACAAGTTGACCCATTTAATGCTTGGCTTAGTACCAGGGCGCAACATTAGCCAAGAGTGCAGCGTGGGATGTATAACGCATACATATATATATGATATATACATGATATATACAAGTCTCGCTTATCATAATTGGATTACATATAAATTAGTGGGCTGCACATATATTTACCATAACTGTCGGGCTTAATTAACTAGGTCTTCAAGCAGATAATGCCCGTTATGACAACTCATTTCCGTTTAGCCCTAAACTAAACTGAACTAAACTGAAACTGGAACTGGAACTGAAAACGAGAGCTTTCAAATTGACAAAGTGATTTACCTTCACTTTTGTGTATCGCAACTGGCTAATGGCTGAATTTGGATTATATATAGCTCTGTATATATTTATATATGTTTACGATATACATTCGGGCATTTGTATCAATTTGGCGCATTTAGAGTTGACAAATTTAATATCTGTGTCGATATATCTGGCTGCTCACAATGCGAAACTAGACCTTGATCTTATCTTTACAGCACGCAAAATACGGAGGCTGCGCCGTCTCCCAACTCCGAAGCCAAATCCAATTCCAATTCCATTTCCAATTCCATTTGCATTTGCATTCACATTTGCATTTGCATTTTGGCCTGGTACAGTCGGCAATCGATTGTAATCGATTGTAACCTCGTCGCCATAAATCGATATTTGCATAACAATTGTTCGAGTCATTCGAATCATTCGAGTCATTCAACTCCAATGCAAATAATTCAAACAAATTGCGAAGTTTTCTTATTTCTGCTAGCATTTTATGACTTGTTTAACACCTTTTGTTTTGGTTTGACTTTTTTAAATTTATTATTTTTTGCGTGCCATAATTAAATTAAATTAATAAAGTTTTTGGCAAGATATTTGCCCTACAACGTGTTCTTTTGTTAGCTGAATTTTCGGCCACGCTCTAAAAGTAAGACAATAGATTGTAAAAAGATATAACAAATAGATAAGTCTATATAGTTTTATATATATGAATATGTATGTGTGTGTATGAGTCTGTATATATGTACATATATAAATTCGACTTTAGATTTAACAAGAGCAATATATGAATGACTTAAATATTTATATTTTGAACTTGATTTAAACAAAGTATTTTAGAGCGTGTATGAAACTTATTGATATAAAAATTCTAGAACTATGCAATGTTTGAGATTATATTTGTTTGTTTCAGATAATTCATTCTGATTCATCAATTGATCAGCAATCCATATGTGTGCAGAATATTATTATAAACTGTAATAGATCATGTAATAGATCATGCTATGACATTTGATTGTTTTGATTTATCCGTAATATATTTATGAAAAAGGTATATAATTTGAGGTATTTTTAACTTAGTATATACTAGAAATATACGAATAGAATACTTGAATTTCTCTACTCTGTCTCTTCATTCAGCTAGAGAAACGAACGGTAAACCAATCAATGCATAAATTAAAATAAACTTCATTCACTAAGAGAACGAGTATAAAATAAAATAAAATAAAATTCAAGCTATAAATGTTAAACCTGAAATCAAATTCAGACTCAAATTTGACAAGTTTGAAATACAAATTTCTAGAAATTTAGATTTAAATATTGTAATTTAACTTTTCTACTTCAAATCAATTTATAATTTATTTAAATACTATTTCTGAAAACCTAAATAATTTAATTAAAAAACTAACTCAAGCGTTAATCATTTGGTGTTAACTAAAACATTTAGGCGCTTATCTGAATGTTTTTGCCTACTTCTTTTATTTATAAAATTTGAACCCCATAATATTTGAGCATATTGAAAATGAGTAGCCCCGGCAGCTGCATTGATGTAAAGCCATGTCGAACTAGGGTAAGGTAAAAGGGTGAGCTCAACAAACAACTTTAGCTCGTCCATTGTCAGAGCGAGCTCCACCTGATTTGTTGGCCCAAAACAATGGACTGTTTTGAGCCGTAACAAAAAGGCCCTGCCAGCAGCTGCCAGTTGCCACTTGCCACCCAAACGCCCCACTAGCTGCCTCTCACTCACACATATAGTCTGTCTCTCTCTCTCCCTCTCTCTCTGTTTGCATATGAAATGTCGTTGACTGTTGCAACTATTTGTTTTTATTGTTTTCTTCGCTTTTTATATTGTGACTGCCGTTGCTGCTGTTTCATTATTTGTTTCCGATTATAAACTTGTTGGCGCGCTGCCCGGCCGAGTATAAAAGTCGTGGCCAGCGCTTGACCCATCATCACAACCACTTGACCCACAACCAGCTAGAGAGCAGCCAGAGCCACCACAGCGAGTGCAACTAACTAAGTCCCAAGCAGCAGCATGAAGATATTTGTGGTGCGTTTTCAATGGATTAATATAGATATATATATGAATATATATATATGTCATGGATTATCAGTGCTTGAACCAACTTCTCTTTATCCCTTAGACCATTCTTGTGGCCGCCTTGGCCTTGGCCCGTGCCGACATCAGCCTCACGCAGCAGGGCTACAACTATCGCCAGCAGCAGCAACAGCAGCAGCAGCAGCAGCCCACAGTTGTTGCCCACTTGCTGAATCAGCAGCTGCAGCAGCAGCAGCAGCAACAGTCGCCGCAGTCGCATTCGTCGCATCCCGTGCTGCCACCTCTGTCCGTGCCATTGCCCTATCTGCCGCCCGTGGGCCTGTACCACTCGCAGCCTCATCGTCTGGCTGCTCCCTTCCCCATGCCCGCCAACTTCCCGGTCAACTTCCAGACGGCGCCACTGCAGCAGTCGCGTCGCTCGCGTCCACGCGTTCGCATTCCCAAGAAGCCAATCGTCACCAAGAACTTCTTCATCCACACGGCGCCCGAGGAGTCGGACGATGAGATTCAGGACGAGCTGCAGCAGCTGAACCAGCAGCCACGCAACCACTACAACGTGCTGTTCGTGAAGACGCCCGCCCAGACGAATCGCGCGGCTGCCCTGAATCTGGCCAAGAGCCTGAAGCAGGAGAAGACTGTGGTCTATGTGCTGGCCAAGAAGACGACTGCTTCCGATTTGCAGGACGCCATTGCCGAGGCACCACAGCACATTAACAAGCCGGAGGTGTTCTTCATCAAGTACCGCACGCCCGAGGAAGCGCTCAATGCCCAGCGCCAGATCCAGACCCAATACGATGCTTTGGGCGGCAGCTCCACCATCACCGACGAGGGCCTGGCGCCCATCACATCCGTCGTTGGCTCCCTGGACGCACCTGAAGAGGAGGAAGAGGAGCAGCAACAGCAGCAACAGCAGCAGCAGCAACAGCAGTCCAACGATAACAATGGCAACGCCAACCTGAGTGGCAGCCTCGGTGGCAGCCTTAGTGGCAACCTCATTGGCAACGGGCCCATCAGCAACCAGTACCTGCCCTCGAATCAGTACTAAAGTATCTTCATTGCTCACCCATAGCGAATCTTAGTTAGTTCGCCCACATCCCCGTTGAACTCTCGCAGTTTATTGTTGTCTAAGTTTATAAGTGAATTTATAGTTGTTTAAGGCCATCTTGTAACCAATCCGTATTAAAAAGGTTCACAATTTACAAACAAAATCTTACTAGTTGAATTTGATGATTTATATTATTATAGCCTGAGCCCATTGAAAATGGGAAATTTAATCAATAGACCAGAAAGAAGAAGAGCTGAAAAAGAGTTAAGGTTCTGAAGAGGAGATGTTAGTTTGCATATGTATGCAGCAGAGGCAGCAGAAAATACTCTGATAGAGAGCTTAGCCAACGCTAACTCAGAGAGAGGATTAACAGTTGAGCTCGACTTCGAGTGGAAGTCTCGCTGCCCTATATAAAGGCAGCTGAAGATCAGAAGAGCTGTTTCTTACAGCAGCAGCAGCAGAAACTGCTCTGATTGGTTGCCTAATGATCGAGTGTGAAGACTGACTCAGAAAGAGGCTGAAGCGTAGAGCTTGACTTGAGTGGATCTGTCGCTGCCCTATATAAAGGCAAGCCTGCTGCAGCACAGCTTCAGTCGCATTCTTCATCTTCTGCTTCTTGCAGCAGCAGCAGCAGAAAGTGCTCTGATTGGTCGCCAAATGATCGAGTGTGAAGGCTGACTCAGAAAAGGCTCAAGAGTTGAGGATGACTTGAGTGGAACTGTCGCTGTCGCTGCCCTCTATAAAGGCAAGCCTGCTGCAGTGCAGCTTCAGTCGTATTCTTCATTTCTTGGTGGTCGGTCGTCCAGTGCAGCGCGGTGCTTCTCCTCTTCTGCTGTCTGTTGGTGAGTATAAAAATAGTTAAATAAGTTAAGCGAAAGTGTAATAGTTATATTTTAAATGTTTATTTAATGTAAATATAATATATTTTAAATTTAAATATTAGTAATTATTATAACGAGCATTAAGATAACGATCATTTAGCAAATGTAAAGCAAGTCTTCATATGTACAAATATCAAGGACTTTGGCAGTCCGTATATGCGTTAAGGCTATTTTTTAGTCAAAATTAAAATGTTTTACAAAATTAAAATGAGAATAGCCTATTAAGCCTCTTTTAAATTTGATTTAAAAATACAAGTAAATATGTAACGACAGTAGAATATAATAATAATATAATAATAAAACTAAAATGTTAAATAATTTTATTGTATTTAGATTGGAAGTTTTTCAAATGGTACGAGTATCAAATGAATTTTGAATGAACTGTATAAACTGTATATGTAGTAACCGTGTAATTTAGTAGTATTGGGTCTGTTGATATTATCAATGTTACTATAAGACTTTTCCCTTTCATTCCACAAGCAGCCTTACATAGAGACTGTGTACTTTCCCTTTCCCTCTCCCTCTAATGACAATGGGATTTGCTTCTCCACGCCGCCAGCTCTTCAGTTCCAGCCGCTGCTGCCGCCTCGTGCAGACTGAGATGGGTGCGAATGAAGTCGTGATAGTAGGCAATGCTGGCGCTGGCATCCGGCTTTCCCTTGGCGCAGGGCATGCCCCAGTTGACCAGGGCGACGAGTTTGCCATTGTGTACTAGCGGCCCACCCGAGTCGCCGTGACAGGCGCCACGTCCCTTGTCGTTGTAGGTGCAGACGTGGCCAATGTCCACGTGGCTGCTGTTGCCGTGCGCCTCGCGGCACTCCTCGAAGGGCACATACTCCACCTCCAGGCGCTGCAGCTTGGCGGGCACCTCGCCGCCCAGCGACAGCGTGCCCCAGCCGGTGAGTAGGAGCCAATCTCCAGGCATCAGCGGCTCATGCTCCAGCTGCACGGGCTGCGTGGCATTGTCGAAGACAATCGATTCGTTCAGATGTAGAAGGGCTATATCATTGCGGTACCTGCGTGGCTCGTAGTCGCAGTGCTCGAGGATTCTGTCCACGTAGTAGTACCTGGACATATTCTTCTTCAGATCCTGAGTGCCTGTGAGTACTCGGAAGGCCTCGGGCGTCTTGCCATGGATGCAATGGGCCGCAGTCAGAATCCAACGCTCTTCTATGATGGCGCCTCCACACGAGTGGCCACTCGTCGCGCCCTGGAGTGAGATTTGATAGGGCGCCATGCCCTCGGGCGCATCCTCGCCGCCCACAATACGCTCCCTGGTGAACTGTGGTGGATAGAGGACCTGCTCCTCCAGCCGCACGCGAGCTACGAGCAGATTGACCAAGAGCAGCAGCAAAAGCATTGAAAGTGTTTGCTCGAATTGTATGTGGCTCTTGCTTTTATGGCCTCTTCGAGCTCAGCTTTGACATGCTTCTCACGTAAGCCCTAGATTTTCCAGGGTAGACACGCATTAAGCAGCTGATAAGGCAACTGCTCACGCTGCGAGCACGAGGGCGAACGGATATGCATGTATATAAACATTCCGCAATCGCCAGCTCTGCTGTGATTGTTTCCACTTGAAGTTTCTTTGGCCCATTCGCAATGGGATTACTTGTAATCTATAGATAGTGCTTTAAAGAGTGTCAGCCTTGGTTGAGTTGTTACCTTGAGTCAGCCGTTGGCATAATCGTTTTACTGCGCTCAGTTCCGTGTGTCATTGTCAGGTTGATGTTAGAAGTAGTCGAAGTATATATTAAGTGTTTAGGTCGTGGGCTAATGCGTTGCTAACAATTTAAAAGCATATTCGAACAGTTCAAATGGAAAATATTTAATTTATTTATATTTATACCCTTAAAAAAATTTGTTTTCTCAAAAAAAAAGAAAAAAAAAATATTTTCAATTCAATATTTTCATTTTTAACTGAAAATCTTGAATGAAGTCAAGCTTTAGCTAAAGAGATTTTATTAATATAAAGAAAGAAAATTTTATATTTTCTTTTTCTATACGATCGTATAAATGAAAATTGACAACGGAATGTTTAGGTGTGTTGGAATATACCATTAGAGAGCTTATATAGTCTCTCCACTCTAGACTCTTGCAACATATGGCATAGCATTATCATATAGGAAGATTAGTTTGTCAAGTCTTTTCTGGTATTTGCGTTTTAATGCGCAGCTAAATGCTATCAAATGCTGTCGATAAGGTTCCTTTCTGATAGTTTCGTCAAGCTGAAGCAGCTCATGGTAGATCACTCGAAATTGATTCCACCAAAGCTTTTTGTTATGAAGATTTGCCGTTTAAGTCGAAGCACAATATTCTGGTTTATCATAGTGCCAACATTTCAGTGTAGTAAAGCTTTAGCAGAGAACTGTTAAAGCTCTGTTATGTGACTGTTAATTATAGGAATGGTAATGTTAGTCGAATAGGAGATGTATTGTCAATAGACTTGTTACACTTGGAACTCAAAACTTAATTATGTGATTCCTCAGATATCATGCGGTAAATGTGGAGTCCTGTAGGTTCAAATTTAATTATGTGATGTTCACTACTAACCAAAGACTAAAGAAAGAATCTTTTAACGCAGAATATATATTCCAGATATTGAAAACATGAATCTGAATATATGTTTCAGATATTGAGAACTTAACTATTACAATTAATTGTCACTAATAATGGGGGAATTATTTAATTTCTCTTTAATCTTAGCGCAATCATAATTATTATTAACTAATAGTCATTATTTTTCAAGAATTGTTTAGCTTTAATCAATTTTTATTATTTCTTTTCTGGCAGCTCCTGATAAAAATTCTAGTATTGTTTACGAGCAACTAGCCTCTAAGCTATATGCTGGATGATAACTACTTAGCGGGTTTATCAGGCAATGATTGCCCAACTGCTGCTGCCGAATTGGCTAATAATAGACAACAAATTGACTCATTAGACGGCTAGCCGTCTTCAATTTCGATTTTATGACTAAGAAATTCAGCATGGGAATTGCCAAAAACTGTCCCATTGGAGCAGGTTAATCAAGTGATAAAGAATTAATGGACATCTTTATAGGTTCATAATTTGTTCATAAATGCTTTATATTCTTGCGATATATGCGTGATAAAATTTACAGTGTTTGGACTTATGGTCTATCAGTTTATGGTTATATAAGTACGTATATAAGTTTTTGTTCGGTTTGGCTTCTATTCGCCTGTTGCCTTTGTTCGACATGCCTTTGACGTCTTCTCCTAATCCTCCTAATGGGCCTTGCTTTGCGTGGTGATTGTATTGTTGATCCAGTCACTGTAATAGGCCACCGAGCCGTATACATCCGGGTAGCCCAGAGCACAGGCCTCGCCCCAGTTGACCACGCCCACCTGTACTTGATTCGCATCGACGAGGGGGCCACCGGAGTCGCCATTGCAGGAGCCCTCGCCCTCCTTGGTCAAGCTGCAGATGTGTCCCTCGCCCAACCACTTGGCATTGCGCACCTTTCCCTCGCAGCTGTCGTGCTCCAAATAGGCCAGATCGACCTTCTGCAGCTGGGTTACGAAACGTCCCCAGGCGCGGGTGCTGCCCCAGCCGCTTAGGATTACCTTATCGCCCGTCTTCAAGCTCTGCTTTGTGGCCAATTGGACGGGCTGTGTGCGTTCGTTGAAGACAATGGGTGTGGCTGTGTGTATGAGTGCGATGTCGTTGTGGTACATGGGCTTGTCGTGCTCGCTGTGCTTGAAAGCCGCATCCACCTGATACTCAGCGCCGGGCTTTGTGTAGTCATTGGTGCCGGTCACAATCTTCAGGTACTGTATGGGCCACTCCAGGCAATGGGCAGCCGTTAGTATCCAATTATTTTTAATGATGCTGCCGGCGCACACATGCTCGCCGAAGGTGTTCATGATGGAGACCTGGTAGGGTGCCCAGCCCTCGGGTGCATCGGTGCCACCCACAATGCGCGACTGGGGAGGCACCACATCCAGATCCAGCTGACGGCTCAGCTTGCGGGCCAAACTCACTTGGCGTGCGAATCCACACTGGGCGAAGATCAGCAGCGAGCTGACTAAGATTAGGAACTTCATTTTCAAACTGTTTTGGTGTTTGCGTTACGCGACTTTCAATTTCGAATTGTGGAGAATTTGGTGCCTGGTTTTCCTTTTATAGTGCGCTACCTGTTACGCTTATCGGCGGGCAGCTTTCTTTGAATACGCGAATCGTTAAGATAAGAGCCTTTAGACTCGATTCCCAGTAAGTTCCGTAAGTGACATTACCATAGCCAATACGCTGATAAGCCCGAAATTCTCGCCACGCGGAAAAGTACCGCCAATCCATCGGTTGAGTGACAGCGAATCGACAACAAATTACTCATACGCCACCGAATCGAACTTTGATCGACAGCCAATCTCTGTCGGGCACACGTCTAGCGCGTAATCGGTAGCCGCTACCTCCGGAACTCTCTATTTCACAGCAGACAATAAAAACCAATAATAATGTGTACTTAGTTTTAATTATTCCTAAATCATTGCCCACTCGAAAGGAAATCAATCGGGCGAGAGCTACACTGCTAGAATGGATTGTCCTACATGTTAGCTAGATGAGTCCAATATATATACTATATATGTGTCATATATAACATTCTTTGGCTGAAAATGATCAAAGCATTGGCACATAAGTCATGCAGGGGTTCAAGTACTACCTATCAATTCCCAATAAATCCGTGATTAATGAAAATGATTAACCAAACCCAACAAAATATTATAAAATTTAGTAATTTCGACTCTGGAATTTGAAATTATGGATAGAATTTTCTCTGTCATAAAACATTTCTAGATATTCTAAGTTATTATCTTCTTCTTTCATTTGAATTATTTTAAAACCCCTCAGCTATAAAGATGATATCTCATTGACAAAAGCACAACAGATTTTCTGCAAAATTAAAAATGGTTGAGTCTACCTCTACCTATCTCCATGTAAAGATTGTAGTGAGAGGAGTACTTTAATGCGTAACGTTATACTTGAAAAAATTAGTTTTTGAGAATAACTCTACCAAATTCTGACTCATTATAAAAAATAAAAAGTCGATCGGAAATTATTTAAATAAAGCATTTCATTCTAAGTCTTTTAAAGTCTAACTTGTATGCAAATCAAATTTTCGTACAGTGTATTTGAACAGATATAAATCAATTTTAAAACATTTCTTTCATTGTACTCTGCATTTGAACGAACCATAGTGGTAATGTGGTACAAGGGTCCAATGATTACAGCGATACCATCATCCAGACGTCTAGCCAAGATTAGAGCCATGACTTACGGAAGTTTTATAGCACAGCCGCTTATTGTGCTCTGAATCCAGTCGTCGTAGAGGCTGATACGCGCAAATACATCAGGATAGCCGTGCCCACAAGGCACGCCCCAGTTGTTAATGCCCACGAGGCGACCCTTGGAGTCGACCAGCGGACCACCCTGGTCCCCATGACAGGCGCCAGTACCTGCCGCGCCCAAGGCGCACAGATGTCCGACATCCAGGTCGGGCGATTGGAAATATGTCGAATTGCAGCGTGCATTCGACACATAGGTCATTTCCAGTTTTTTTAGATAATAGACGTAATCGCCGTCAATCTCTTCGACGCCCCAGCCCGTCATCGTCAGCTTGTCTCCATCGACCAGGTCGTCGTAGGCGGCCACCGTAATGTTCTGCGTGACCTCATCGTAGGCCACCTTTGTTTGCAACTTAATCAGGGCAATATCATTATGATACAGCGGCTGATCGAACTTACAATGCAATATAAAGTCCTCCACATAATACTCCCAGGCTGGACCCGCCCAGTCGTTGGTGCTCATCACGACCTTAAAGTTGGTCTTGCGCATGCCTGCCAGGCAGCTGGCCGCTGTCAGGACATACTGATCGTGTATGATGACACCGCCACACATATGATTGCTGCAGGAGTTGAGAGGGGAATTAGTTTAAGTTAAGTTAGGTCTGGTTTGGTATGTTAAAAGTTAAGTTTTGCAATACTTATTTATATAAGGTTAAGGTTAAGATATAAAAGTCAAGTTTAAGCAACTATATATTTGTTCTATCTGATTATATTTTGTTATGATTTAGTTTATTAGTTTAGATTAGATTATGTTAGGTTATTGTTCGAGCATGGATATGGAATTTATGATCTAGCCAAAGTCATAAACAATCGGAGTATAGTGATATAAGAAAAACACTATGACCTAGTTGATCTATTTATTCACTGTGGGAGATCATGATTGTCATTTTATTAAAAATTCTTATCCGCTTGAAACAATCTTTTATCTCAATAGAGTATACTTAAAGTATACTTATTTATTAGACTGGAATTTCAACTAGAATGCCTATTGTTAGTCAGTTTGTTAAAACAGTTTCCAAGTTTCTGCATTTATTAATTTGTTATTAATATTTATAGCAATAATTTATAGCACATCATTTCATCAGGCTATGCAATTGCTGAACAATGCTCACAATAAAGATATTATTTATTAATTTAGTACTTATTCTTATATATTTATTTTTATTTCATTTCATTATCACTAAGTTCACTTCACTTCATCAATGATTTGACACAAAACACAGTTCCTTAAATCCTTCTTTGTTATATAATATTAGAGTATATATTATGCATTTGTATGTACCCGTATATATTCTGTATGGAGACCTGATAGGGCGCTGCACCTAAGGCCGCCTCTTGACCGCCGATGATACGAGAGCTGAAATTGGGCGCAGGCTTCGGTGGGAAGACGCGACGCTGATCTGCTCCTTGCGAGGTGGTCAGCAGCAGCATTAGCAAGGAGAGCAGCACTCCGATTGGATAAGACATGTTGGTAGCTCGGTTGAAAGTGGACTGATCTAAAGGTTGGCCCAATGCCAAGCAGCTAAGCAACGCCTTGGATATTAATGACCCGCCATAAAGCTAGTCTAATATCAATCAGAATAAAACCAAATATTGTTCGATACATAAAAATCCCATAACTTTTATTAAGGCAAATAATAGAAATCAAGAGCCGATAATGGATTTATGACCTAAGCCCCAGTCTTGCCACAGCCTGTCGTGATGGTGCGTATCCAATCGTTGTAGAAGGCCACGCGGTTGTAGACATCCGGATAGCCGCGTCCGCAGGGCACGCCCCAATTGCCAATGCCCACCAGCTGCTGCTGGGCATTGATCAGTGGTCCGCCCGAGTCGCCATGGCAGACGCCCTTGCCGGCCTCCATCTGGACGCACACATGACCCAGATCCACGTCGTCGTCGTTTTGCAGCACCTTCCGGCAGTCGGTCACGGGCAGATAGTTGCCCTGCGACTGCTGCAGATACTGCGAGTTACTGCCAGCGACCGAGTCCGTGCCCCAGCCCGCAAAGCGCAGCTGCTCGCCCTCCTCTAGCTCGTCGATCTCCGCGAGAGTTGCCTTGGCCACTTCCGCATTGTACTCGATGGCCCCCGTCAAGTGGAGCAGCGCAATATCGTTGTGATAAATGGGGTTATCAAAGTTGCAGTGGACGTGGATCTGGTCGACATAGTAGCCCGGCGCCGTGCTATTCCAGGAGCTCACCGTGCCGGCAACAACTACCAGGTTGCGGGCGCGCAGGCCGGACACGCAGTTGGCGGCGGTCAGGATCCAACGGTCATCGATGATGACACCGCTGCAAAAGGGAAATCCAAACTGATTCTGCAGCGAGATAATCCATGGCCAAGTGCCCGGCGCCGCCTGCTGCCCACCCATAACGCGGCCCTGGACGAGTTTCGGATTGGATTGCACCTGCAGCCGCTCAGCTGCTTCGCCGGGCAGCAGCTGTTGCCCACGTAGACGCAGCCCCTCTGCGGCCAGACAGAGACAGAGACAGAGATAGAGACTGAGCAGCCAGGCTGATCTGAAAACTGATGCCATTGTAGTGAAGTATTGAATAGAAACTAAAATTCATTCACGATCTGCACTGGCATTACACATCGGGCACGCCTTATCGCTAGGTTATAACTTCTTTATGGTCAATGGCGGATCGATAAGTTTTGTCCACTCATTACGCCTGGTAAAGGCGGGTATGATGTGCTGCCCCCTCGGCTCCAGTCCCTTCTATATCGTCCACAGCCGTATCTCAGCCCAGTTTATAGGCCCTCCAATTCAGCGCATTTACCGTATGGGTTTTATCCTGCTCATCGTAAAGATATGCACCCTGATATGGCCTTTATTTACATTCATAAAGATTTGACCAGTTTGTTGCTTTAACTACACATTCCGCGATAGCCACTGTGCCAAAAAACTTTCCAGGTGCAAGTGGCTACACTGAGAGAAAAATTAGGATATGCTAAGAGTTAACATTTGATGTAAGTTGTAATATTATTGTTCGATCTAGACATTGGATAGATTATAGATATCTGATTAAAATTTTAAATCCTATTCTTCATTTCATCTATTTTTTTATACCCCATATCGTATAGCCTATAATATTAATCTGACATTAAATATATAATGACTCGAAGATCCTAAACCAGTATCTAGATTTAGATTAGACTTACTAATTTTACATATTTGCAATTCATCTATTAGACATCATCTTTGATACCTCATACCGTATACCCTATAATAAGTTGACGGACCAAAACTGTCAGCTAAATATGCAAATCAGATTTCTGAATCCCAACCCTTTTTGACCTATTCTTAATACTCATACCGTATATCCTATAATATTTATGTAATATAAAATATATAATCACCCGAAGAGCCTGAACCAGTAGCTAGATATGAAAAGTAGATTTATTAAATTTACAAATCTGAATTTCATCATCCTTTACCTATATTACCTATTTTGTATACCCTATACCGGTAATACCCTAGAATATTAATATAATACAAAATATACTAATAAGAGATATATATGAAAAACAGATTTAATAATATCATATTTCCGAATCGGAACTTCTTTTCACCAATTTCTTGATACCTATAAGGTATACTAATTATAAGACATAACACCATTCCGAATCGAAACTTCTTTTTACCAATTTCTTGATACCTATAAGGTATACTAATTATAAGACATAACACCATTAGAAGAACCTAAACCAGAAGCTAGACATGGAAATTAGATTTATTAATTTCATATTTCTGAATCCCAACCCTTTTTATATACTTCTTAATACCATATACCGTATACCCTAGAATAAACCTGTACAAGAACCCTAACTGGATACTTAATATGAAAATACGTTTTATTCATTGATCCCAGAGAGTTGATACAATTCCGAATAGGAGCTCCATAAAAATAATAATGGGTCAAATCCTCATTGAATAGATATGAAAACCCAGCAAAAGAGTTCTTAGCGATTCAACTTTTCAAAGTTAGTTCAAAGCTTAGTTTCCAATTTTCAAAGAAGACTGTTTTGACTCGCACTATTTTTCTGCGAGTGTAGCGAGTCGATATAAAAGCTTCGACCAAAAATATTTAGTTTTTCATTGCTGGTCATTAATTGCAGTTCACACGTAGTTTCCATCGTCGATCGCCATGGCTGCACTGAACGCGTCTTGGCTGTGCCTTTGTCTGCTGCTGCTGGGCAGTTCCATTGACGTCAGCTGGGCCAAGCGTATCCATCATAAATATCCACAGACATATGGCAATCGCATAGTTGGGGGCGAGGAGGCGGCAGAGGGGGCGGCGCCTTATCAGGTCTCGATACAGACGAGCTGGAAAACCAACATCTGTGGCGGAGTGATCATCGATGAGCGCTGGATCCTCACGGCCGGTCACTGTACCCTCGATTTTCCCATCGATGAGCTGCGCATTGTGGTGGGCACCAATGACAGGCTTGTGCCCGGCCAGCTGCACTATGTAGACGAGGCTCTCGTTCATTGCCTCTACGACATTCCAGCCGTATATGCGAACGACATTGGGCTGCTCCACTTGAACAAGTCGATTGTGCTCAACGAACGCGTGCAAATTGCCGAGCTGAGTACAGAGTATCCGCCAGTCGGTGCTACGGTTACGCTCACCGGCTGGGGCTCACCGGAGCTCAATTTTCCAGCCGTGGAGCGCTTGAAGACTATCAATCTGACTGTCATCGATCACGGCGTCTGCCGGGCCATCTGGGAGGACACGGACAGCGTCGACATTGGCCATCTGTGCACCTTCACGAAGGAGGGCGAAGGCGCCTGCAACGGCGACTCCGGTGGACCCATCATGTGGCAGGGCAAGCTGGTGGGCGTGGTCAACTGGGGCGCCCCCTGCGCTGTGGGCAAGCCGGATATGCATGCGAACACGATCTACTACGCCGACTGGATACGCCGCACCATGTCCCGTTGCAAGCAGCGCGTCAATTGAGGCGACTCATTGCCCATATCGATCTATATATACGATATATATCAGATATTATATGATAGCACAGTAATTGTCTTAATTGCATTTGCGGTCAGTTTAAAGTCCTTTTGGAAAAATTGGGAATATTTCGCTTTGTATTTATGGCTCTGTTTTTAATAAAACATTTTTTTGTGGGTTCATAAATATTATTAATTGATATCTGCTGGGCATGGTTAGGACACTGGGGCCTGTTTATTTTTATCAACTGTTTGGCCTCTCCCTTTGTGAATACTTTATCTTTATGCCGACTTGGTATACTTAGTTATCCATGGCTGTTAAATGTTAATTGTTAATATTAAAGAAATAATAAAAAAAATATTGGAATTATAAGCAAAATTTCATTGCACACTTCTCTCAATGTATGTATATCTTTTCTTTAAATTTTAAAGAACTGTATAGACAGCAAATTTATTTAAAATTTTTTACATTAAAACTTGTACTTTTAGTAAATTTTTTTTTTTAATTTTTTTTCTTCGAAAAAATGCATAAAAATCTTAACAAAAAGAAAGAGTTACGTGCAGTAATTGTCAGAGATAAAGTTTTAGGGTATATTTGATATATTTTAAGTCAATATATGTTTCAGTGGTGTGGGTGGTGATGATTGTTCCCCTAGTTCTAATGCGTGGTCCAGGAAATATTTATTTTATAGTACGAGACTATTCGAGTCCATTAAAATCTGGACTCTCAATGTATATTCCACAAATTAACTACAGTTCAGTCAATACTATTGTATGTTCTTTGAGTATATGCAAGGAATAGCTTAAGGATTACCCTTCTCCTCCACTTCCCCTATAGCAAAAATATTGCTTGACTAAGAACCAACCCTTTTTACCACAACTCACAATGCCACGCCCAAAAGTATGCTAAAAAAGACAATTTTCAACTTCAATATATAAATTTTAGCTGAAGACAGGAAAGAAGGAATTTTACAACGTTTTTGACTCGAGTCTGCTTAGGGTATTTGCGTGTCTTCATGCTTGAACCTATGTGGAGTGCTCAGCCGTTGTCGAGTCATCCAGTTAGTGTCCGACTGCGATATTAATTGCCTTCCACAATATCGTAATCAGAACGCGTCTATATCATTTTATGGGCTAGATATCGACAGTGGGACAACATCCAGTCCGATTTATGATCTCGTGACAATTGTGCAGA
Organism: Drosophila meridionalis; assembly: GCA_035045145.1. Taxonomy (NCBI): domain Eukaryota; kingdom Metazoa; phylum Arthropoda; class Insecta; order Diptera; family Drosophilidae; genus Drosophila; species Drosophila meridionalis. Next base: position 14,905,210 of record JAWNPG010000020.1, on the reverse strand, counting down.
GTATAAAAGGAAAATCACGACGTGGAGGCGCGTTTAATACGCGTTCACAGATTGAGCTGTCAGAATGTGGAAAGAGCTTGGAAGAGTCGGAATAGTGCTGTGCCTGCTGTGCAGCTGGAGCATGCCGGCTGAGGGTAAACTGATACGGGAGCCTAGTGCCGAGATGCTCAAGCGATTCTCCCGGCCAGACATCGGCTCAGATTCCAATACTCGTGTCGTAGCCGGCACCGATGCGACGCCGGGCCTGGCGCCCTATCAGATCTCGCTGCAGTCCATGTACGAGGATCCCATGTGCGGAGGCGCCATCATCGATGAACACCATGTCCTCACTGCCGCCCACTGTGTCTACGGCTACAATCCAATCTATCTGCGCGTTGTGACTGGCACCCTACACTGGAAGCAGCCCGGCGCCAAGTACTTTGTGGAGGAGTACTGGGTGCACTGCAACTACAATTCGCCCCCCTATCACAACGACATTGCGCTGATGCGCGTCAACGATACGATCAAGTGGAATGAGTACACGCAGCCAGCCAAGCTGCCGGACGCGCCGCTGGCCAATGGCACCCAGCTGCTGCTAACGGGCTGGGGTACCCTGGAATATGAGGGCGAAGCACCCGATACGCTGCAGCAGGCAACGCTCACGTATGTGGACCACGACACGTGCCAGGCCATAATGGGCGGCGACGAGGGCAATGGGCCCCGGCACATATGCACGCTGACGGACAAGGGTTCGGGCGCCTGCCATGGCGACTCGGGTGGGCCTCTTGCCAAGGACGGCGTCTTGCACGGCTTGGTCAACTGGGGCTATCCCTGCGCCATTGGCTATCCGGATAGCCATTGTTCGGTGTACGGCCACCTCGATTGGATACGACGCACACTGGACGAAGCTTCCTGCAAGGATTGCCACTGCTATGCGAGCAACTATGGCGTCTGATTGAAATAAAAGCAAAACGAATTCGATTCCATTTAAACAACAACAATCAAATCTTTATTTCATGTTTGCAACATTTCATGTGGTGCACCTGGCATTGCCGCTCATCACGCTGCGAATCCAGTCACAATAGTAGTAGACATTGGCCTGGACATCCGGGAAGCCCTGGGCGCAGGGCCGGCCCCAGTTGACCACACCGACCAGGTGGCCATTGTTCACGAGCGGCCCACCCGAGTCACCGTGGCAGCCGCCCTCGCCCCTCTTGGACAGGGTGCAGATGTGGCCCACGCCCATGCTGCTCGTCTGGTTGAAGATCTCCATGCACTCGTCCTGCTTGACGAAGTTCATCGAAACCTTCTGCAGATTCTCATTGGCCTCGCCATTGGGCACCTCAGCCCCCCAGCCGGTGAGCACCACCTCATCGCCCTCGCGCAGCGGCCGCACGGGCAGCGGAATGGGCTGGGTCAGTTCGTCGTAGGTTATGTTCTTGGTCAGCTTCACTAGAGCTATGTCGTTGTGCATGTAGGGCTTGTCGTACCTGCAGTGCATGTGCACCTCCTCCGCGTAGTAGACAGCGCCCGGCTCCGCATAGCGATTCGTGCCAGTGACCACGACTACAAGCTCGGGCGGAAAGCCGTTGACGCAGTGACCCGCCGTAACGATCCACTGCTCGTTGAGTATGGCCCCGCCGCAGTTGTGATAGCCCAGAATGGGCTGCAGGGAGACCTGGTACTTGGCGTAGCCAATCTCTGCCGTCTGGCCACCTACAATGCGCCCGTCCATAGACACTCCGTCAACTGCATCCATTTTCATCAGCCGCTTGGCCCTCGACAGCTGGTGCCGCTGCTGCAGCAGCAGAAGAATCAGGCAAATGCGAAGAAGTTTCATCTTTTCCGTAGGACAAACGAACATAGACTAAAATGCAAAAATGTTCTAAGAGTTTTATCGAAGGTTTATTCCCAGACTTTTTATCAGGCTAACTTTATGAATGCCTTCGGCACTTTATGATTGCAATCGAACGATAGCCCGGAAGATTGCATATTCAGTATGTACTTGGATGTTTCGTGCTGACCAAGTCCAGTTCTTATAGGTCTCATTTCCGTTCTTAATCAACTGATGGAAAATTTGATTATTTGTTCAGGTTGATAAAACCTTTTATCGAACTATGTTTAGAATATATCTATGGCAATAGTAAATTCTTGATATACCTAATAGATATACCAGGTCAATATGGCCTTGGCTTTCTGTTATTCTGCTAGATATTTATTAAGGAACCGTTTTTTTTCGCATGCATCCCATTATATTATTTTATATATTTACTGTCTCTGTGTTATAGATAATATGTTCTTGTTATTTAGCGCAAATATTTTAGCCCAGTTTGTTAAGGATCCACAATCTTTCATAGATCTCTATATCACACTTCCTATACATACGTTAGCTTGAGTATTTCAGTTTCGATATTATAAAGATATGTAAATGCTTCGACAAGTATTCATAGATATATAGAGAAAGAAATAAAAATCGTGTCTTATTATCTTGAAAATATCTGGCACTTAAATTCTCGATACTTTTTGAGCACACCACGTAGATATATAATCGTATACCCATACTTTTATCAATTTTTACCACTCTTTTATCACACTATTTCCTAGATTATTGCTTGACCATTTATTGATGGGGTCGTAAATCAGTTAATGGTCGATATCTAATACACTTATGTTCAGATTGGCTCCAAAGTCGATCCACCATATCGTTGATCGTTCAGTCTGCTCTCGGCTGTCAACTATGACACAATACAAGCTCTGTCTATTGCCTCCCATATTCCTGATCGTGCTGCTACTACTGCCACGCCCCGCCGAGCCAATTGTAGGCGGCCAGAATGCGGCCGTAGGCGATGCGCCCTATCAGATCTCGCTGCAAACGCTGGTGGGCAGCCACCTCTGTGGCGGAGCCATAATCTCGGCCAGCTGGATACTCACGGCGGGGCACTGTGTGAGCGGCTGGCCAGCGGATCGGCTGCGCGTGGTCATGGGCACGACGCGCTACTCTGAGCCAGGCGCCGTGCACTACCCGGCTGCCATCTACCTGCACTGCAATTTCGATCGGCCCAAGTATCACAATGACATCGCGCTGCTCCAGCTGAGGGAGAGGATCGTCTTCGATGCACTTACTCAGCCGGTGCAGCTGGTGACTGAGTCCTGGCCTGCGGGCAGCTCGGAGCTGCTCTTCACGGGGTGGGGCACACAGTCGGCGGGCGGTGCCACGCCCACGCTGCTGCAGCGCGTGCAACAGCATCACATGCCGAGGCAGGCATGCGAGGCGCGATTCGATAGTTACGAGGATGTGCAGCTGGGCTCGTGCCACCTGTGTGCCTTCCGGGAACGGAATATTGGAGCCTGCCACGGCGATACAGGTGGTCCACTCGTGTATGGGGATCGTCTCGTTGGCATACTCAATTTCATGGTGCCCTGTGCACAGGGTGTGCCTGATGTCTTCATGGACGTGCGCTACTACAGCGAGTGGGTAAGGCGCACGATATCAGGCAATGCCAGGTGTGCTGGGCTGCAAGAGCAGACCATTAACTAGAAGCTGAGTTCGAAATCTGTATTCAAATAATATTAGTTTAAGTCCATGTCTATTATACTCGAAAGATTGTTTGAAGTGTAGGGATTGTCTTAGAGCAGGTCACTGCTTATATAAATAGGCCTTTATGTATATAAATATATATATAGCTGAACAATAAATAAATATACACCTCTAGCATAATAATAAAATGAAATTATTTTTTTGCAAAACTAAAAAATTATGTTAACTTGGGTATTTATTATCTGAAATGGTTATCTTAAGGGGATTTAGATATTCATTAAGTAATTAGTAAGTAATTTTTAAATTAGAGATATCTTTGAACATATATATTTCAAAATTAAAATATTTACTTTCATACTTACTTAAGTTTTAAATGTAGATACCATTCATCTAGTGCTTCTCAAAACCGCAACAAAGATTCTAGTCTACAAAATTGTAGTAAACAAACTTAACACAAAATACCTTGAGGTGAGGCATTGATTCGAACCTTTTGCTAAATCACAGACATTTCCCTTAAATTTTTCAGGCACTATAAACACAAAACAATTTTTGGTATCTCTCAATTGATTAGATTGCATGCGAATGCTTTAAAAAGAAATTCATTATACTAAAGACAACCGGAGTTAATACACAGACACCTGAGAGAGCTTGGATTTTATTTAAAAATAATGCCGTCAGCTAATGATTCAGTGAAGTTTTTCCCGCTTATCGAATGCCAATTTGAAATTTCTCTGAAGCCAAAAATAAAAGTTTTCATATTGATAAGACAATAGAAACTGACATAAAAAATATGACAAATTTTGTTTGCAAAAAATTTTTGTTTGAGTTTTAGTCACGCCTTTTATCTTTACGAGGCTTCTCGATTATTATTATTTCTATTTTTTTGTTGATTGAAATTGTACTGATAAAGTATAATATAAAATGCAGAGACCGACTAGAAAATACCCTGTAGCTTAAGCTTTATATATAAATATACCTGTGTATATTTGGATTTGACCTCAAACCGAGATTTTAAAAGGTAAAAATCATTAAAACTGTTAGTAACTCTATATAAGCAAGAGATTCGAAGATCGAACCATCAAATTCACCAGTGATATATGGATCTATCCATATAGCTATGTCTATGCCACACATATTGCATCTCATATTCCCCTAAGGCATTCTTTTAAGTAACATAAAGAGTCTCAAGTACATTAAACCCACAAATAATTTTAATCAGTTACAGGGTATACTAAAATTTGTTGACTGCATTAAAGAATAGGCGCTAAAAGGCGCAACAAGTTCAGTCGATCAGCAGTTGTCACGGTGAAAGCATTAAATCGGCAAATAAATTAGTTAACGATTACGCAACGACCCGAAGAAATTTATCAAGAATTCTATATATATAAATCAGCTATATATAGATAACTTCAATATGCAAGCGGAACATAATCTCGGCGAGCATGCGCAATGGAAGCAAATCCAGGAAAATACTTTCACTCGCTGGGCCAATGAGCACTTGAAGACCGTGGGCAGTTCCATAGACAATCTGGAAACGGATCTGTCGGATGGCCTGCGGCTGATCCAGCTAGTCGAGGTGCTGTCGCAAAAGCAATTGCCTTCGCATTGTCAGCGTCCGACATTCCGTAGCCAGAAAATGGACAACGTTTCGATTGCCCTCACCTTTCTCATGAATGAGGGCATCAAGATTGTGAATATAGGTAAGTGGAATAGAGCTCTCAGGTAGCCCAAGCTAATCGTAACTATTGCAGACTCTACGGACATAGTCGATGGCAGATTGAAGCTGATTCTGGGCCTCGTCTGGACGCTCATTCTGCACTACTCCATCTCGATGCCCGTGTGGGAGGGCGAGGAGGAGAAACCGCCAACAGAAATCACTCAGACGCCCAAACAACGGTGGGGGTTTCTTTTTGCCTTATTTTGGTATTTGTTGTTATCTAATCTTTGCCTCTGCAGTCTGCTTGGCTGGATACAATTCAAGATACCCTTCATGTCCATCAACAACTTCACCAAGGACTGGACAACGGGAAAACCAATGGGCGCTTTGGTAGATGCCTGTGCGCCGGGCTTGTGTCCCGACTGGGATCTGTGGCATCCTGAGAACTCTGTGCAGAACGCCACCGAGGCTATGGAGCTGGCCGATGCTTGGCTGGGTGTGCATCAGCTGATCAAGCCCGAGGAGCTGGTCGATCCCAATGTGGATGAGCAGTCCGTGATGACATACCTGGCGCAATATCCCAACTGCAAGCTCAAGGAGGGCGCTCCATTGCGACCCAAAACGGATCCCAATAGGTAAGCGTTGATGAAATAAATATAAGATATAATGTATGTATACCATATAACGATCCCTAAAAGTATGCAATATTTTAGAGACAAATTTGCATGTCTCAAAGTCTACTTTTAGTTGCATCAATATCCATTTATTTTCTTTTTCATATCTCCATTTTTACAATTTCCTTTCCAGCATTCCCTATATTGAACCCGTTCCTTTGCCCGAGCCCATTATTGAATGCGTGCCCGCTGAGGTTTATCCCGGCACCGAAGCTTACCCGGCTGAAGTATATCCGGGCATTGAAAGCACGCCCGCCGAGGTGGGTTCCGGCTTTGAGATCATTCCTGCGGAAGTGCATCCTGGCGATGAGGTATATCCGGCTGAATCTTATCCCGGCATCAGACCCAATGGCCCCATGGATGGTGAAACAGCCATCGTACTTGTTGATGCCTTTGAGAGACCAGATCGTAAGTTCTATAATATATACTCTATATCTTTTAGTAAACTCTTTTCTATACTCATCTAATATTTAGCAAGCTATAAGACTGAGATTGGGAGACTATACGAGGGCGCTAGCTACCTATTCACGGGAAGAATTTTGCCAGATGCCGATAAGTAAAATCACTTAAATCTTAATAATACATAGTTCATATAATATTATAAAGTTTTTCTACTTCTTCTTCTCAGTTTCTCCATTAACTTTGTGATGGACAACAATGATGTGGCCCTGCACATCAATCCCCGGTTCAGGAATCGACACGTTGTACGCAACACCCAGGTGCGCGGCTCATGGGCCCGTGAGGAGTTGGACTCCGCACTGCCATTCCTGTTTCAGCGTGGTGAGAACTTTGCCATCCAGGTGGTCGTTACACAAAACTGTTACCTGATGTCCTTCAACGGCCATTACATGGAGGCGTTCGTTCATCGAATGCCATACGACAGAGTTCGTTATCTCGAAGTGAAAAATCATGTGGATGATATACGCATACATCGCTCGGAGATACGTAGCTATCCAAGTTATTTCCTAGATTTGATGGTAAGTGTTGAAAATAAGAAATTTTATTGCTTAAAAACTCTTTCTTTTTTATGAATGTATTAAATTGTCCTTCTCTAATCTCTATCCTTATCTAACGTAAAATCCTTATTTACTCCGCTTTAGCCTCAACCTTACGTCCAAATTGAATCGTCCGAAATCGAAATTGAGCCGCTCACCGAAGGAGATAATTTCCTGTTCAGTGGCGAAATCAGTAAGAAGTGTGAAGAGTAAGTTGAATAAGTCTCAAACAAACGTTTGCATTATAATAACACCTCTTACCCTAGATTTGAGATATCGTTCATAAACGCAAATGTAGCCTACAAGGATTATCCCTTTCACATCAAGTGCCGCTTTAAGAAGAATCAGCTCTTACGCAATTGCAAAAGCAACAACCTGTGGGGTCGCGAAGAGATCTCCGCGTCCCCATTCCGCAAAGGACAGCGATTTACCATTCAGCTGCTCGTCACAATCGACTTCTATGTGATTGCCGTCAATGGTCGACACTACACCAAGTTTGCGCATCGAATACCTTTCCAAGAAGTTTCCTCAGTCGAAGTCAAAGGCAATATTTACGATGTCAAAATGCATCGCAACAGAGTGCTGGACTACCCTCAATCTACGTTGCTAAGGCAAATTTTGTAAAGATTATTAATAATATTAATATACATTTGATTTTTTTACATTTCAATAAAAAGTTAATGCATAAAATAATATATAAAGAAAAATATAAAAAATATAATAATATAATAATAATATATTATGGGTAATATAAAGAGATTATGTAAAATATGATTGTGCTACAAACAGTAAATTATACTCTTTTGTTTGGGTATTTCAAAGATCAAAATAAATCAAAGGAAATATGTCGGTAGGGTATTTCTAGTCTAGACTATATTAAAAGATTTAAGTATATGGGGTATTTTCTAGTCTAGCATGTATCAAAGAACTTAAGTAGATTTCCCCAATGAATGAGTCACATTTTAAGTAATTTATTTCAATTAGATGAAAATAAGTTTCGACTCGATAGACAAACAGTTTATCCTATATATTTTCCTCTTTACAGCCAAGTCAATGTATATTTTCCTTAAGTTTTCTCCCAGTATCGTATATCGATTTGATTAGATTTAACAGGAAATTAGCTGAAAAAGAAAAAAAGACTGCGTCAGCGAAGAAATGTTGTTAGGATTTTGATTTACGAGTATGTCAGTGTCAAATGGGTTTGTCTGCTATGTATGCTACGTATGCGCGCCGCGCCGCGCCGCCAATACACGTGTCGCTGCTCTAATTAAGGACAGGTAGACCCAAACACACACTTAGTCATGTTCGAAAGACGTGCTGTCAAGAATTGCTCAAAAAGATATGGAAATACTGAAAATAATTATATGTATAAACGAATATATATATAATTTTCGAAATGATTTTTTGCCAGACGCTCTCAAATGCTCAGATATAACGTGTGTATACATATATAAAGATTTATATATGAATATATGGCATGGTAATGGCTGAGAATTTTCGAAAAACAGAATTTTCAGTTGCTGCATTGACTTCGAAGTGTGCGGAGCATTTGCGTGTCGTGGCTAACGTCTCACAGGGAATACGCGGCGTATACGCAATCGGACGATTCAAGTGCCAAAACAAAAACGTGTAGCTATATATACATATATATATATGCGTGTATATGTACGATATACTATAAGTAGGCGCGTGTGTTGTACATATAGCGCCCAATAATTACTCAATTAGTGCATAACTCAACAAGTTCGAGCGAAAAAATGTCAAAGTATGTGCAGAGATTTTTGCCTTTTGAAGGCAATTCACTAGATTCTAGAGAATTATATATATACATAGTTATATATGTATGTATATGCGTACGTGTTCAATACTGTGTGCAAGCAAATGAATATATATGTATATACATATATGTTTGGTCTAGCTTATTCAATATCTGAGCATTTATTTTCGATTTTGCAAAATAGTTGCCAATTTTTTTTTTTAAGGGGGGGGAGGTATTTCTGATAATTTTGACAGGCGCCTCCCGAGTGCGCGCTGGAGTCCCCAGTCGAGTCAGATCTCTCGCGCCAGATGTTTGGATCTAACAATGTAGCTGATTCTTAATTTAGATACAGTTGCACGCCTCAACGCACCTGAGTGAATTTATTCAGTTGAAGAATTTTAAAGCATTTCCAAAATGAACTCTCAAGAATGTTTGAAATATTGCGAACAATTTTGATGTGTGTTTCGCAATTGTGTGTTTGGGCATGAAATGGGCTTTATTTTTGGCTGCGCAGCAAAGGCAAAACAAGAAGAGAGAGAGAGCAAGTGTGTGTGAGAGAGAGAGAGTGTGAGAGTGAGTGATTGAGAGGGAGAGAGAGAATCTTGGCACTTTTAGCCAATTGTTTGCACGTGAATAATTGGAGGACGCCAACGCGGCGTATGCGTAACATTAAATTATAAACAGCTGCTGACAAGCCACAAAAAAATAAAAAAAGATAACGAAATTATTATAAATTATTTTATTTTTAAATGTGAAGAATTTTGACGTAATTTAAATGAAAATTGTGATAATATGTAGAAGTCATTAGATAGAAGGGTTCGAAATTTGAAGAGGTATAAAAGGTATTAAAATGTAAATACATTATATAGGTATATAGGTATATAGATATATAGATATATAGATATATAGATAAATAGATATATAGATATATAGATGTATGATATATAGATATATAGATATATAGATAGATAGATATATAGATATATAGATATATAGATATATAGATATATAGATATATAGATAAATAGATAAATAGATAAATAGATATATAGATATATAGATATATAGATATATAGATATATAGATATATAGATATATAGATATATAGATATATAGATATATAGATATATAGATATATAGATATATAGATATATAGATATATAGATATATAGATATATAGATATATAGATATATAGATATATAGATATATAGAACCTAGCATATTCATTCTTCTGTTCGCATGCTTCTAATTCTAATTCATTATTCTTATTCCACCTGAAAATACAATCGAAATTGTTAAAGATGTGAACAAAAAAATAAAAATAATTCATGTGGCAAGGAGCTCAGTCTATTTCATCTTTAATTTAATATAAATAACATAAATTTTCGCAGAGATTTGGCGAAAAGTTTTTTGAACCCCGCGCTACACAAAATGCGAATAAAATCAAAGAGTTTATGTTATATGCGGATCTGGTCAGTGAATTAGTCATACGACATGCCGCAGACAACATGCAACAACATTTATTTGCTTTCATTTCATATTTTTTTATGATGTCTGGCCAACTATTTTATCATATATTATTGTTATATATTGTATATAAAATCATCAAAACATTTTTCAAACGCTAATTATGAGTCACGAGCGGCGGGGGGGAGCGAGGTCAGGGGGCAAATGACAATACGCCTGCAATTGGCAACAAATCAAGCATGCCTAACAATAGCAACAAGAAGAAGAAGTAGAACAACAACAACAACAACAATTGCAACTATTTATAAAAGAACAACAAAATCAGCTGCGCGCAAAAATCATCCAAAGTTGTTTGTGGGCAACATCGCCAAAAGCTGCTGCTGCTGCTGCTGCTGTCTCTGCTGCTGCCTCTGCTGCTGTCTCTGCCGCTGCTGCTTCCACTGCTTTCGCTGCCAATTGCCGTTGAGCACAGAGTCAAGACTGCAGTCGACGTCGACGTCGCTGTCGCTGTCGTTGTCGTTGTGCGCTGCAAGCAGCGAAAATACAAAGCACAAAACATGCAGCAAAATAAATATTGAAGAAATTATGTATTGATGATGATCAGCACAGCGCGCGTGAGTTGAATAGAAGCAGTTGCAGCATATTTTCTATGTAGACTGTATATGTGATGATTTTATAAACATTTGATGATTTGGATATACCCTAGAATTTCAAATTTGTTTAAATATATGTGATAAGTTTTATATACCAAAAAAAGAATTTTATCTGTACATATTTTTGATAATTTCTACATACCTTAGATTTTTAGTAATCTATGCTATTTCATTTTATCTTTACATACCCCTCTTTTAAAATATCAATTTTGTGATTATTAAAATCAAACAATTTTAAAGATGTAATCTTCCCAAGTCCAATCAAAACCTTTAAAGCTTATCACCTGCATATATATATCTAATATCTTTTAACTATACATATCCCAATTCTCATTCGACTGTTGCTAGGCATATGTCCACTGCTGTTCAGTACTGGCAAAAATAATAATAAAGAAATTGAGAGAAAAACAAAAATGAAATAAAAATATATATATGAAAGAGCTGCGCGCGATTTGGCTGCATAAAAACATTGAGCAAGGAGGCGAACCGAACTCAGTCGAACTGAGAAATTGCGGCGAGCAGAACATTAAAGATTACAGCCTGACTAACGACAGCAACAACAACAACAACAACAACAACAACGAGTCATTTACCAAGTGCCAAAGTCAAGTTCCCCAATGTGAACAAAACGCTCGAGCAAATCAAACGGAACGGAACGCGCGCAGCTCATAAAATATAGAAATAAATAAAAATATTGAAATAAATATTTTGAGAAAATATTTGAATAATTGAAGACATAAAGTGCAGAGTGAACAGTATTAAAAAAAATATATATTTATTTATATAAATAAAAGAGAAGTTCAAACAAATCATACAAAAATGGCAGCACGTAAAGTGAGTTTTTTTCTTCTTCTTCTGTCGTCCGTCCCACCTTTGCTTTTCACCTGTGCACACAATTTCCTAGACAAATGTTCCATTTGCATGCTTTTTGGCCAGTGCTGATCAAGTTGTTTAAATTTTGGGTCGCAATGGAGGACATGTGTTTTGCATTACCTTTTCATAAAAACAAAAACAAATTTCAAATATTTGTCAATTTATTTATAGAGCACATTTTCTCTCTCAGTGTGTGTGTGTGTGTGAATGTGCAGTTGTAGTTGCATATAAATTAAAATTAATTAAAATGGAAGTGAAAATTTATTTAGCATTTCGTTAGGTGCGCTGCTGATTCATGCCCCCAAGGCAAACGAGCCAAGTGGCGCCTCACGTTCGTCTTGCTCAAACTGTTTTTGGTGCGACGCGCGTTTGAATTTATTTCCATATTGGGTTCGATATTGTGTTTTAGCCGACTTTAAGGTCAATCAGTCAGTCACACTTGGGCTACTTTAAATGGTCAAGCAGCGGCTCCCTTGGGAGCAAGTAATGAAGGATTTGGTAACGAAGTCAATCTATAAACGAGCTCAATCATATTGTGCTACGATTTTGCTATGCTTTTGGACTAATTTGGCAAGCATGAACGAGACTGAAGCTACCTTATAGCGTACTATGAAGGACTCACAGCATCAATGTGCAATCTATCAATCAACAGTTTATATCTAATATTCATTTAGAAAACAAATAGAGACAAATTGTCAAATCTTTAAACAGCTTTTGGCATCTGAGAAGGATTTACCAACATCATCAATCACATCAATCATGTTCAAACAAATAGCATTCAATATCTAATCAAAATATGTTTTTTTTTTTAATTTGGGTAAAATGATCGAAAATTGCTCTAATTTACATTAAGACTAGAAGGGCTTAACGGCACCATCAATCATATCAATCAATTTTGCATCGAATTGTATTTTAAATTGGTTATATCTGAGTTATTTTATTTAAAAGAAATGAACAGCCTTGAGCAGGTCTTAAAGCTGAGAACGACGACATCAATCAATCAATAATAAATCAAAGTATATTAATAATTTGTTATGACATATTATTGGGAATTCTTTTACAAGGGAAATTACCTTAGTTAGTACAGTATAAGGTATTTTTAAAATTATTTCAATTAATGATCAATCCGCAAGTAATGAAGATTATCTACAAAAGCTTTGATATTATTATGATTGCTTTTAGTAGTTGATTTAAAAAAATTATATCTCTTCAATGTATGTGTCTTTAAAACTGACATCAATCACATCAATCGATACTCATTCAATCTGCACTAAAAATTCCCAAAATGTCGTTTTTCTAGTTAATTGAAGCAATATAAATCAGATCAGCTGTTCAATCAATCAGCATTAAAATTTTGCCTTAATTTTGTTTTTTTTTTGCTCTTTTTTTCTGTCTAATTTGGCAAACATGTGCAATTCCTTACCATATAGAGAAGGTCGTTTTAGGCTTCATTTGTCTCGTTCATTCAAATGTCTCGATCGGCGCCGTCCCCACCACCCCCTGGGCGCATTCACCTTAAAAAATAAAGGTGTTCGCCAAATGCGATCTGCAAAAAATGCCAAATATTTGACTACATTTATTTTTTCTCATTTTGGGTGTGTGTGCGTCGCATATTTTAAGTGAAGTGCATGAATCATAAGTATTCGGCATATGGAATTTATTCTTTACAGAGAGATTACAGTATTCGCGAAACAAAGATTTGATATAGCTTAAACAAAATCGCGTTTATATAAATAACCAAATATATATAAATAATAACTATTGTAGTTTTATTATTAATATATTTATATAAAAATATATGATATGATATGTATGTATTAAAAAAAACAGTTTTTTTTTTTTTTTTTTTAAATATCAGATCTAACTATTTATTTATTTATATTGCATTTCAAGATTCATTTATATTTGAATGGGGTGCTCTAACTGCTCTTTAAAATTCAAAGTCAAGTTTGCCCGTAAATCAACTCTTCAAATATTGGAGTGCATACTTTACGGCGAAGCTTTGATATGAAAAGCACAACTTATTAATAATAATTATTATTAAAAACTCGTGCACAAAATATATAAATACATACAACCAATATTTTATATACGTATGGGTATGCAGTCAAATTTTAAACAAGTCTTAACATTTATCCTCAAAGCTAATAACTTTAAGAGCCAACATTTTGTGCAAGGTGTAAGCGCAGTATAAAGAAAGAGCGAGAGAAGGCAGAACAAACAAAGTTGTTTAATGCTTTGCCGGAGAAAACGAAACAAAGAGACTGAGGGAGCGCGAGAGAGAGACCGAAAGCAAGGCAAGACCGGTAAATAAAACAACAACAATAACAAACCGGTCGGCACAATTTAGATCAGAGTTGGAGTCAAGTTTTTGTTTTGAAGGGATGACACGTTTACAAAACTCAATACTAGAATATTTATAAATTTTAAAGATATTTAGAGCTATAGAAAATATAGTATTTAGGCATATATATTATATATTTATTTGTTTGCACACTACACATATTGTACACGATCACTAACTTTTTGTGCAGAGTGTAAAAGCGCGAAGCCGAAATACTGTAAGCAAAGAGCGCAAACAAAACGAATTTTGTCTGCGCGCCATCAGAGAGCAGAACTACACAGAGCAAACGAAAGACGACGAAGAGCGCAAAAGCGTGCGTGCGCGCCAAAGAGTGGGAGAGAGAGAGAGCGTAAGCGAGAGAGAGAGAGAGAGCGATAAACAATAAAGAAGAAACGCAGAGTGTGATAGGTTAGCGCCGCGCTCCGATCAGTGGCAGCAGCAGCAGCAGCAACAATTTGAACAACAACAACACCATCGCCAGCAACTCGCACAACAAACCGGCCATCAAAATGTACAGCGATCAGCAGTTGGTGTTAGTTAACGGCGGTACGCTCAACAGTAACGACGCTATCGGCGACGAGCGGCAAAGAAACACAGCGACAATTCACAACAATCGAAGCCAGCAGCAACGCCAACACCAGCAACAGCAACACCAACAACAACCACAACAGATCGGTGCGGCTGCCCCTGTTGCTGAATTAGTGCAAAACGTGAATTATACAAACGTCAACGGTCAAGCGCAGACGCAGGCGACAATATTTCTAAATCACAATAATTATAGAAAGAACCCGCCAAATTTGCAGAACAACGTCGCTGCAGTCGCCGCGTGTGCTTACAATTGCAATAACAACAACAACAACAGCAACAATAATAATAACAACAACAGCAACAGTTTTAGCAATTTAAGTTTTTACGCCCAGCAGCCAACGAGCAACTACAACAACAGCAACAACAACAACGAGCTCTTTCAAGCCGAGCAGGTGTGTGTTACCTTCAGCGTCTCGCCCTTTAATTTAGTTTTGCTTTGAACAAATTCCGCAAGTTCTTTAATTTTGTGGGCGCTAACAGCTTTCTTTTCGTTCTTTATTTGTTGTGTTTTAATTGCAAAACATTTCGCAATTAATGAAAATGTTAATGAACTTCACACGCTGCGCAGCGAGCACGGCGAATTGGCCGTTTGTCGCCGCCACCACCGCCGCCGTCGCCGTCGCCGACGACGTCTCTGTCGATCCAATTCTTTTTCTAGCCCTTTTTCGCCAGACAGGCGACTCTGGCTACCTACTCTATTTTGGTTGGTCTTGCCGGCACACGCACACAGAAACAGGCACACACACACACACACACACACACACACACACACGCACGCAGTCAGTCAAAGTTTTGTGAATTTCTGTTGCCCCTTTTATGTCTTGCATTCTTCTACTGTGTTTCTCTTTGTGCGTTCTTCGTTAAGTTTACGATAGTTTTTACAGGTAATAACAATTCCCATGCATTCTGGTCACTTTTCCAGTTGATATGACGCCTGTCCAACCACACACATGCAAGTTTATTGTAGGGTATACAAGTTTCGCTGCGAGTTTGTCAATCGTATTATGGGCCACTGGCCTGAAGAAGCGCTTGCGTGGAAAGTTGAACGAATGTCCACTCAACTTATATTGAGTGTGTGATTGTGTGGTCTGGCTGCCCGATTGTGTTTGCGTGCGTATGTGTGTGTGTGTGTGTGTGTGTGAGTGTATAACTGGAACAAGTCGGCGTCGTTGTGTCCATTGCCATACCTAGAGATCGCATTGAATGCGAACTGCCACGCTCCAGCGTTGACATTTCTATGCAACTTGGCTAAATACCCTTGCAAAAGGTTCCTTAGTTCTGCAATGAATTAAGCATATCAGAAGATATCTTTGAGGTAGAAAATTTGATGATACAAATTCTTGAATAGCATTATTATTTGGATCACTTCTCAACTTATCCAATTTCCTTATCATAAAGTTTCTAAAACCGATATTATTCACTAATAAATCTTTTCTCTATGAAAGAGTATTTGCTCTGCGACACTTCAAATTCAATTCGTTAAGTGGATTTCGTAGTTAAAAAGAAATCGTCATCCACCCACCTAACTCTTATAGCACTGTCCTACACATGTCCATTTCCATATCCTGCCTAACTTGTTGCTCTCTGCCCAAACGCAAAAAACTTACAGCCAAACGAATATTATCAACAGCAGCAGTCGGAACAGTACGAGGAGAACTTCGACGAAGATATGGAGGCCGAACGTGATTTAGCCGAGGATGCCCAATGGAAGAAAATCCAACAGAACACCTTCACACGCTGGGCCAATGAGCATCTGAAGACGATTGATCGTTCGATCAATAATCTGGAAACGGATCTGTCCGATGGCCTCCGTCTGATCGCCCTCATCGAGGTGCTGTCCCAGAAGCGTTTGCCCAAGCACAACAAACGTCCAACATTCCGTAGCCAGAAATTGGAGAACGTGTCGGTAGCCCTGAAATTCCTACAGGATGAGGGCATCAAAATTGTTAACATTGGTAAGTAGTCTCCACTGATATTTGAATAATCTTTATATGCTGATTTCTTGAACATTCTGGGAATTCGGGATTAAATTGGGTTGGGTTGCCAGCGGAACATAGATACACCCTTTGTTCCCACATATCCACATAACATATGTACATATGTCTGTAGACAGAGTCACGTTTTGCTGTGGCCATGAGTCAACTTCAATTTGTGTTTAACCTTAGCTGCTCTGTTGGCAAGTCTCAAATATTTCCATACAAATTGCATAATAGGCGATTATTTTATTATCAAAAGAGACAAAAATAATATAAATAAAGAGAGATAGCGAAAGGCCAAGTATCTATAAAAATATCTATAGAAATTGCCTTGCTGGCAAATATATCAAATAAATAAAGAAAGAGAAAGAGAGTCTCAAGTTAGTTAACTAACGACCTGCAATGCATTTCAAAACAAATTGTTTTTTTATGCATACCCTGTAGTCTTGGTGTGGGTAAAGTGGGGTATGTTGTCTCTTTCAATTTATTTATTGGATTTTTAAAATTTAGCTACTATAAAACGAAATTTATACTGAAAAGCAATGAAGAAGATATTTCTTCTATACTTTTTTTTTTAATTTCAATATTATATCAGGATCTTAATCACTTGTTGCTTACGTAATGATATGTAAGCTTTAAGTCTTTAAAAGGTTATAACTATAGGCAGTTATTCCTCATTTATTTTGAAGTATATGATGATATGATTCAAAGTATAAATGTAGAGTTTTCTTTAACAGATGTGCCATGAATGTACAAATACAGGGTATTTTCTGGACAGCAACAAATTTACTTCATAAGCTATTTGCACATTGCTGTTGCTTTTTTTTCTTCAATACGACAAGACTACAAAACAAATGATGTCATATAGACTCGTATATACTCGTATTGTTAGTGGGCCAGCATTTGTTTTTTATTCATGGCGCCCAGCTTCAATGCGATTTTTACTTTCATTTGTTAATTTTAATGCATAATTTAAGATTCAGTACGACAAATGTTCACGTTACGCTGCGACAGCTTTGAATAGTACCCACATAGCACTCATGACTCTATAGACATGATGTCAGTGAATGTACTCATACGAAAGTATATATGTAGATGTGTAGATATATGTATATATATCTATATTCATAGAGTTTCAATTTTGATGGCCAGAACTTCAGCGAGGCGTGCAGTGTTTGCCAGGTTAGTTACATTGCGTTAGTGAGGGTCTACTACTGTGTGTGATACCTATTGGATTTTCAAGATCAGGTTCAGCTAGATCACGAGCTTCGACAGCTAACGGTACCTACGAAAATTGTGTTTAATGTCGTGCTAATTTTCATTGATTAAAACTATGAGCATGTGATAGTCATACCCTAGACTTAGTGAGTCACTCTCCAAGCTAGGCTCAACGTGCACTGGGTCAGACAATCAGTCAATCATTCATTATATATACATTTTGTAGTACTTTTTAAATGTAATTTCTAATTAGAATTCAGTTTTTTGTGACGGAATTGATAAGCCGTCTGTTTTTGTTTGTTTAATTTCCAATCTGAATCTGAACGAGTTGCTTCAGTGTAATTCCATTACCAGCTCGCTGATAAGACAGTCGAAATGTAGAGTGGATGCCACCTACATATCAATACATATAGACATACAAATGTACATGTATTTGTGGGTACATAAAAACCCGTTTGTCAATAATTGACAGCTACGTAAATATTGTTAAACATTTATGTGTTTTTAACCGACTTTTTATGAGCAATACCCTTTGGAAATGCGTGAAAAGAATGTGTTTCTACATATAGAGATGTGATAAGTTATTTTATGTCGACTTTTGTATACACTGTGTAATTCAAGTTTTTGTAGATCATATAAAAATCGATAAATATCGATATATAGCCCTGACATCATCAATATTTGTGGGTTTATTGCAGTTGAGCAAATTTGACTAAAACTCACTTCCTCGTTAAACAGAGTTCGGGAATTCGATTCGGGTTCTTCCAAAAATATAAAATTGGGGTAACAAATGTAAGAGTAAAGGTGCTCTCTTTACCTTGTTACCTTGCAAACATTTTAAAGTAATTTTCGCTTTCAATCGGTCAATAATCTTTCGTTTTTTATCGCTAATCGTACACCTGAAACTTTTCCTTTTAGTATTATTGTTTTTTTGATAAAGCTGGCATATCTTTTGCAATGATTTAACTTTGCTAAAATACCTTTTGGCAATTGCAGCCAAATTTTATTTAAAGTCATGATTCATAGTTGAAATTTGTTGCGAGTGTTAAATGTTAATAAACAGATACTTAAATGATTCACATGACACCATTATGATTCATTTTACGAATAGCTGGCTTGAAACATCAGTTTAGA
This sequence comes from Drosophila meridionalis, assembly GCA_035045145.1. Classification (NCBI taxonomy): domain Eukaryota; kingdom Metazoa; phylum Arthropoda; class Insecta; order Diptera; family Drosophilidae; genus Drosophila; species Drosophila meridionalis. Next base: position 14,886,354 of record JAWNPG010000020.1, on the reverse strand, counting down.
ATGTCAGTTTTTACATATCTCTTGACTCGGGTGTGTCATTAAGTATTTATAGCCAGAAACTAATACAAATTTATTTAAATTATATTTTGTAGAGTTTATATATGATCTATCATGCAATAGAAGCTGCGGTCGATCTAAACTCGTGCTTCTGGATCTTCCTTTCTATGTAGGCATATGTATTTAATAGTCAATCTTGGAAACTATAATTGCGAGAGACTTGGAATTCCACACATGCTGCACGCAGATCAAATTTATATTAAATTATCACTTTTCACATTTTCATGATATCGTATTTTTCTCTGTCTGTCTGTCTACATTGATTTCTAAACCTAGGAATAATAGAGACTTGAGAATGTAGAATGAAGATTCTCCTATTATCTGCTAGTTGAACATATCCGAAAACCGCACTCAACTTTAAAATAATTTAAATAGCTCAGTCAAGAGCTCAGCCGTCAATATATAACATACATAGATCGATATATGCATATGAAACTATTTACTGTTAATTAATTTCACTTTATCCAAGACGCACCTCTTCCTGTGCACCAAAAAAATAATGAAAGAAAGAAAGCGAAATGAGCCTGAGAATTGTGGAGCTGTGCAACTGTTCGACGTTCAGCAATTTAAACTGGTTTCACAAATTCCTCACAATTCATTTCTCTGTTATTTTTTTGGAGCTCTTTTGTGCTGTCAATTGAATTAGCGCAAAGTCTTCTGTAGATTGCTATATATACATACAGTGGTTCACAGCTTATTTCAACCAGCACTTTAAAAAAAGTTTGTTGGGCTATAAAATCTAAACTATTGGCAATATCCAAAAAATTTAAACGCAGGTTGTTAGTGTGATGTTTTAAATATTACAAAATCAATTCATTTATTTTTTAAATATTTTTTCATTATTTAATATTGTTTAAAAACTAAAAAATGAGACCAAGACAGTTCCACAGCTTATTTCAACCACTTATGAAATAACATTATTTAACATTATAAAAACTTAAAATAACAAAAAATTAATACTTGGTGTGACCACCCTTTTGGCTAACTATCATTTTAAGCCTTTTTGGGATAGATTCCACCAACTTTTTAGTGACTTCTGGAGTAATTTTTTCCCATTCCTCAACCAATGCAGTTTTTAGGTACGATTTGTTTGAAATTTTGTGTTTGCGAATATTTGTTTCCAAAATCGACCACAAATTTTCGATTACATTTAAATCTGGTGATTGGGCTGGTGGTTTCATAACGTGCGGACATTTCCAGATCAGCCAAGTCTGGACAATTCCCGCAGTGTGTTCCGGGTCATTATCTTGGTAAAACCTGAAGTCCTCCTTTATGCCCAGTTTCTGAGCACTTCGGATTAAATTTGACTTAAAAACATCTAAATATTTAAGTTTATCCATCGTAGTCTCGATGAACTCCAAGTTCCCAACCCCGGCTGCTGACATACAGGCCCAAACCATAACGCTGCCTCCGCCATGCTTTATAGTAGCCCTCAAATTTTTTGCGTCAAGCTCTGTGTTAGGCCTACGCCACACATATGAGGGCCCATCCGACCCAAACAAATTAAATTTTGACTCATCACAAAGTAAAACTGTGTTCCAGAATCCAATGTCCTTGTGCAAGTGCTCATGTGCAAATTTTAAGCGACACTTTTTGTTTTTGTCGCTTATAAAAGGCTTCTTGCGTGGTACTCTACCATTAAAGTCATGTTCCCGAAGCACACGGCGAATAGTTTCTGGGTGGCATGACTTGCCCAACTCCTCCTTAACATCATTGGCTACTTGTCTAGCAGATAGCCTTGGGTTATCCCGGTTTTTTGTTACAATATAGCGTTCGTCCCTGGGATTAAAAATTTTGTTTAGAGCATTTCTACCTTTATTGTGGGTTCTATTTTCATGAACAAAACGGTATATGATGCTTTGAACTGTAGAATCACTCAGTCCAACCATATCAACAATTTTTCTACGGGAATGGCCATTTTTATAGTGTTTCAGAACAAGTTCCTGCTGTTCAATAGGTGTACGTGGTCCCATTTTGCTAAATTAAATTTTCTGCAAGTTTTGCTTTCAAAATTCAGCACAAACTTATTTCATCACATTGCAAAATCAGTGTATAAAGCATAGAACAAGAATCTACCGTTGCATTGCAAAATAACGGGTCTTTCATCAGCTTCAAAGTTTGTGGTTGAAATAAGCTGTGGAACTGTCTTGGTCTCATTTTTTAGTTTTTAAACATTATTAAATAATGAAAAAATATTTAAAAAGCAAATGAATTGATTTTGTAATATTTAAAACATCACACTAACAACCTGCGTTTAAATTTTTTGGATATTGCCAATAGTTTAGATTTGATAGCCCAACGAACTTTTTTTAAAGTGCTGGTTGAAATAAGCTGTGAACCACTGTACATACATGTATACCCAGCCCAACCACAACTTGTAGAATTATTTCCAAATGTTTGCGTAAATAATCTAACCGAAAAATAATTGCAAAAAAAAATACAAATTAAATGATAAAAACACTCAAGCGCAATAAAATAAAAAAAGAAAAAAAAATATATATGCAAAAACAACATTATAAAATAAATTTAAAAAAAGATACTAAGCAAAGAGAAACAAACCTAATATGCGTGTGGAGATACGTATATGTATATCTTTATATATATATATAAAAAGTCGCTCAGTTTACTCAATGACATCATCTGCGGCTCTTTTTGCTGACTTTTTCGGCGAACTGTGAGAAGTTTGCGCGATTTATACACTGTTTTCCAAGTGTGCAAAAGGGGTATATCGAGTTTTATCATTTATATATTATCATTTATATATGGAGCTCTTCAAGTCTTGGATAATCAAAAAAGTTTATTTTAAACAAAAAGGCAGTTTTTTTTTTAATATAGATCAATTTATTTATAGTTTATATAGTGCATAACTACTATTTTCTTGAACACAATATATACATATAAAATTCTTGAGGGCGTGGCAAATAACAACAAAAACATCAAATTCTTCAATTACTAGATTTTTAGACCTTTAACGAGTATTGTGCAGTTGGTAGCACTCAGCTGCAGCATTATTCCTTGTTGATTTCACAACTCTTTGTGCAAACTTCCACAGAAATATGAGGCGTTCCATAGACAATTCAATGTATTATAGAGCAGATGTCTAGTTCAATTTGTCACAGACAATTGATTGTTATTGATGACGCCATAGTTAGCAGCCCTTAAGAGGCTGCCAGACCCAACAGAGAGAGAGAGACAGAGAGAAAGAGAGTGAGACAGAGCGAGAGCGAGTGTCAAATAGTCGGCAATTTTAATTTACCAAACCGTATAAATATTTTGATATACAATCATAATTGGGCTTCATGTTCCATTTGACCCAATTCTTAACTGCTTGTTAATAATCTTTTCAAATATTTATTCTTGAGACTTTGTACACAATATATTAACGGAAATCATAAAATGGCAACAAAGTTTTATTAATTCCTCAATTTAAAAAGAAGTCCAAAAATTGTTATTGCGCTCAAGTTCCTCAATTTAATTAGTTTCAAATTCTGTAGTTTTTTTTTCACTTTTGCCGGAATCTCGTCGATTTATCTCTGTTTGTTATCATTTGTTGTCACTGATATATTTGTTAATAAATATTTAAACTGTCTTTAATTTAGAGCGTTCACATCCAATTTGTGGTTGGTTTGCGTTTTCTAGGAATTTCCTATGTTTGCGATAGTAACTAGAAGATTTTGCTGAATAAGTTTATCATGTTTGCAAAATGTTGATGGGCATAGTTTTAGCATGAATTTTATAATGACTTCAAGTGATTACGGGGGAACTCTGAAATTAAGTAGTTTATAAAAGATTTATCTAAGATTTTTAAAGTTTATGTGTGACTTGTTTAGTAGTTTATCTATCGACAAAAGATTGTTATTAGAACTTAGGAAATATGTTTGGGGTTTAACTATGATTTAACGATTACCTTCAATATTTATTAAAAAAGTGAGTTTTATGAAATGATTCGAAAATTGGTTAGAAATCAGAAAGATTCTAAATCGTATCAATCTTAGTAGTAGAAGACTGAAATATGATTAGAATTGATAAAGCGCCATTATATCTTTTTTGAAGTAAATGTAAAAATATATATTTTGATCTTTTATAGGCTTTATAAGTCTTATCCACTTGTAATCGTTTTATATTGTCTTTAGTTTACAAACGCCATAGCATTTAGATCATAATGATAATCCAGCTTTAGTAAATATTTATTCTATAAACTAAGTCTTATCTTTCATTAATCACAAAAATTATAGCATTTCTCTTATATTTTTTATCATACTATAAAAGTTTTTTTTTTCCTGTTTATGATAAAAACAACAGATAAATTATGTTGCTTCCGTTTTTTCTTGGTTTTTTGTGTTTTTTTTTTTTTATTATTAGCAAAATATTTGCTGTGGTCAAACTCACGTAGATGAATCAGAGTCGAGAGTTGGCTCGAATAGTTGAATATGCAGCCCGCATTATCAGAGAGTTTCCGTTGAATTTTTTGCCGAAGTGTCCCATGCCGGAATGCAGTCAGCACGTAGCATTATTAATCACTGGCAACACAATATTATTACTTTTTGTGCAATGCGAATTTCGACATGACGCCATCAATTGATACACCTCACTGACATAGACGGACTTTAAATAGAAATGATGCTTAGCCACAAGGCACTTGGCGCTTTATCATCTTGATCAAAATACAATTGTGATAAGATTAGGGTTAATCACGCTGAGTCGAGCGCCTTGAAATCTCTTTCTCTTTCTCTCTCTCTCTCTATCCATCTATCTCTGGCAATTTAGTCATTTATTCAAATTAGCAACTTGTACCGCTAGCTAGACAGTGAAGCCGATTCAATTAACCCCAAAACAAGTGCGCGCCGGCAACGACAATGAAATATTAGACATTCATACACTGAGCGAAGCATAGTTGCACTTTGAGTTTGTGTGAAGTGTGAATAGACTAGATATAACTTAAGTTGTTATTTTTAAAATTTATATTTATATTATCTATTTGTATTTAAAATTTGTAATATTATATAGAACACAGTCATATTTCTCTCAGTGCATCTTTGAAATGCGACATGTAACTAGAAAATGTATGCCACAAGGTGAATGCTTCATGTGGCAGACACACACTCAGCCCCAGCCTCAGTCCCAGCCTCATCCCACGCAGCACAGCCAGCTGCCCAAATTGAGCTGAGCGGCTTAAAAGTTGCGTTTGATTGTTGCCAGCCAGGCTCAACTTTCTAAGCGATGCCACAGAGATTCTGTGGCAGAAGTTGGCATCGTTTGAGCTGCTTACGACTCTCGACTGCTCGACTCTCTGTTCGACTGCTCCATAGTTTGGCTGTTTGGGTGCCCTGCCTCTAATTAAATTAGCGTCGGACGCGCGTCTGCATGATTAGGCTGGGTCGTGTGGAAAACTGGTTTTCCCAGGCCCACTTGGAAGAATGTCGGGAAAAATCACAGCGATCAGCAGCCAGCTAGCCAGTCAGTGTTGTCTTTGCCACAATTTCCGTGTCTGCTGCTCTGGCAGAACGTGTCTGACGACTGTGACCCAGCTTAGCTCAAAGATTTCGTTGCAGACTCCAACTGCAACGGCAAATGGCATTGGCAAAGGCAACGGCAATGGCAACGGCAATAGACTGCGACTTGGCAATTTAGCCTCTGCTTCTTGTTTATCTGTAAATTAAATAGTTTTCCGCAGTTGCGCCTAACATCATAATTCTTGGAGCTGCTTTGCTTTGCTTTGCTGCGGCTCTGCCAGATGCTCACCAAATAGTGCCATGTCATCGTGGACTGCACTCCTTGGATAGCAGTTCACTGAAAGCTATTAAAAAAAGAATTTCTTCGGCTTTAAAATCAAGATATATTTGCTATAATAAATTAGCTTCTGTTGTATGAATAAGATATGTGGGACTCTTTGTTAAATATATTCTTTGACTTATGAAATTTATTCAATTATAGTAAAATATACGAAAATATTCTGTTATTATGGTTAAGGTATGCATTAACAGTTGTGTATGATTAAATGCATATAAACCTATTTTAATGTGGAATATATTTGCCATGATTTCAGGCCAGTTTAGTTAATCAGTCAGTGAATCGCATAGTTAATCAGGCGGTTCATAAATTAGTTTAAAAAGTTGATCAATCACAGTCAATCAGTAAATTATTCAGATGCAATAAGTCAAGCAGTTGATCAAATTCAAACAGTCAATCGATCAATTAGTCATTGAATCTGGAAATCAAAGAGTGTATAAAGCAGATACAATAGTCAAACAGTCGATCAATCAGAGTAATCAATAAATCAGTAATATGCAATCAGTCAAACAGTCAATCATCTGCCAATATAACATTTACTCAGTCAATCAGCTAGTCACTCTATCAATCAGTTATAAAATCAGCCAATCAATCACTGAATTAATGTCAGCCAGTCAGTCTATCAGTTCGTTGATCAATCAGAGTCAATCAGTAAATCAATAAATCTGTAAGCCAGTCAATCAGTACGTAAATGAATCAGATATAATCAGTTAGATAGTCGACAAATCAGAGTCCATCTTGCAGTCTATTAATCCTTCAGTTAATATATCACTGACTCAATCACATACAATCAATCAGTGAGTTAATCATCAGTCAGTTTATTAATAACTAAGTCAATGAATAAGTCATTCAATCAGCTTCAATCAATAACTCGATCAATTCATCAGACAATCAGTCAGTCTATTAGACATTATATCAATCAGTCAGTCAATCAGTCAATAGTTCACTCAATCAATTAGTCAATCATACCTCCACTCGTTCACATAAATATCCAAATAATTAAAAAATGTAAATATTTTGAAAAATTGATTTAAATTCTTCAAATTGTATACCCATATTTTCACACAGTGTAAACCGACTATAAATGGGTTCTTTGAGCTGCCAAAATTCCGACGAGATAACATCAAGCACTTACGATTTACATTAAGTTGCAACGGCCAGCGAGAAGAAACCCCTCGAGTTCCCGAAGAGCGGGCGCATCATTGTTGCCACGTTTCGTGGCATGAAGTGGTTGCCTCTGCCGTCTCACGATTAGCCTTAATATGCATATATATCTTCACACTTATGCATATGTATGGGCTCTCGAGTGTGGTGTGGTGTGGTGTCTGCTTTAGTGAATGGGGGGGATCAGGAGTCTAGGGGGGAGCTACGACTGGTTAATATGCATTAACTGAAGATATTTATCGCAGTTATGGCAAAACTCCATGGCATCTATTAGCATATTTCTGCATAGTTTACAAGCGAGAACAAACAACACATCCACTGAGTGGACAGGCAGTTCCAGTTGCTGTGCTTCTTGTTATTGTTGTTGATAAGCACAGTTAGACATTCTCCAGAGATTGTCGGAGACAGTCGACAGACGCTCGGTCGGTCGATAGCCGGCATTTGCTAGCCTAATTAGCCAAATCATCTTTTTTTCAGCTTCTTCTTTCCGTTTTAATTGCTGCTTTCTCAATGGCTGAGAGAGAGACGGAGACAACTCTAGCTTGACAACTCCATTAAATATATAAAAATGCGAATATATATATAAATTCGTGAGCATTTAGCTGGCAGTTAATACATTTGTCATTTATGCGTTAAAAAACATTTGCCAAGTGGCCATCGGGATGTGCGCTCAAATGGCCACGAGCTGACAATTTGACGGCTTTTGGCAGGCTGGTAGCCAGGCAGGCGAAACTAGCCGGTTTCCTCTTGATCATCATCCGCATCAACATCCACTTCATCATCATCATCATCATTGTCTTCAACTCCATTTTGGCCAATCTTGAATCTCTCTCGCAAGTGGCACCAAAAGTAAACAATGCCGAATTGCAAATTTCGCCAATGTTGGAGCAAGGCTGCGTTTGGCCATAACAAGTAGAGCCCCACTTTATGTCTATATATGCAAACACATGCACATATGTACACACATACACATACATATAGAGATATATATGTGTATGTAGTTTGTGTATTTGTTTATGGTGGAGCTGTATCAGCAAATGTTTTAATGGCTCGTTGAGCAGCCAAAGCAGCGGCAAAAGCAGCGGCAAAAGCGTTCTAATAGAAAGCGCCCAAAAAGACAGACAGAACAACATGTAGCACTGATGAGGGTAGACAAGTGAATACCCAGTAAATGCAAGTGTAATGTGCGTTTAGTAGGAGATGATTTAGGCTGTAGTATCTATATTTGACTATCATGAATAGATGAAGCTAATTTCAATTATATGAATTCCAATATAGCTATACATTGCACATGCAGATTAAACTGCCTACGCATGCACATACTGATGTACGTCACTGTGTTGTGACTGTCGTCACTTGAATATGACATGCGCATATGCTGCATGCGTACATGTGTGTGCATGCATGTATGTAATGTATGCAATGTGTGGCTGCTGTATTTGGTTACAATCAGTTAAGCGGGGTGGCCAAGTTAATGTTTCGCTAGACTTTCACTGGGATGCCTCAGCAACAAGGTCGCAATGACAGACAGAGAGGGAGGGAAAGAGAGAGGGAGAGGGAGATGTCACCTGGTTCCACTTGATTAGTGAGCAGGTGTTGCCATGCTCTGCTCTATGTTTTGATAAGCTATCAGGGCGTGCAGAACCTTTCACTTTGCTGCCATTTCCATGCTTATCACACGCTCGTAAAGCGGCTTTGGACTTGGTTCAATAAACCCACCGAAAAATAACAGTTCGAAGCATATTGTTTTCAATTTGCTTAATTCGTTTAACATAACAAAAGACATTTCGTCTATGGCTATTTGGCTTTGGCGTCACAAGGCAAGACAAGACAAGAGAGAAGAGAGAGAAGAAGAGAGAAGAAAAAACAAACCGGCTCGACGAGCTGGTCGCGTGCACATTAGCCCTGAACTTGACCAGGCCAGCAATGCGAGGCAAATGCCGACTCAAAGCGTTTTGTCGCTGTTGTTGTAGTTGTTGTTGTTGTGGCCAAAGTTGTTGTAACAGTTAGCAAATGCCTTGCACATAATTGGCAGCTTGTTGCATGCTGCAAGCTCTGCCACAACGGTGTTGCCATTGACAGATGATGCCCGTCCAGCCAGTTGCTGTAGATGCAGTTGCAGTTGCTGTTGGCTAAACTTGGCGCTGGCAATTAATAGACATATTAAGTTTATGACGGTTTCGAGTGCTCATAACGGTGGTCCTCGTTCTATTTGCCGGTTTGACAACAATCCAACTAATTCAGCAACTGAAATTAACAATAACAATAACTAAATCACGAGATGTACAATAGAAGATCAAATTCTTCTTCTTAGCTTAAGATCGTACTAGATAGAGAAACTTTATATGAGATATCAAGATATTCACATATTCATAGATATTCCCATTTTATATTTTATATCTATTTTATATTTTATATCTATCAAGTTTTATTTTGAATTCATTTAAATTTTAGTATATCAGAAGAAAATCTAGAAAGCGCTCAAGTGATATACGAAATTTTTTAGATTGAAATAGATATTCACAATTCAGCAAAGTTTTTAACAATGAAATTCTTATAAGAACTTTACTCCTAAATTCATCTCATATTAACATATATTCGCAAATTATAGATCATAAAAATTTAATTATTAACTCTTTAACCACTTACTATATCAAGAAATCAGAAGAAAACCTAGAAAGTTGTCAGTCGGTATACGATATTTGCCAGATTGAAATAGATATTCTGAATTCAGCAGTCTTTACAGAAATTCTTGTAAAAATTGTACTGCTATTTTCTTTAGTTCAAGTCTTTCACACCCTAATATCACAACCTAAACTGATTTGTTATCTCTCTTTTTTTGACAGATTCTTCGGATATTGTCGACTGCAAGCTGAAACTGATATTGGGTCTTATATGGACGCTCATTCTGCACTACTCGATATCGATGCCCATGTGGGATGGCGAGGATGAGAAGCAGCTGAATGGCTCTGGTCAGACGCCCAAGCAGCGGTAAGTGGTTCGACACGTTCTCAAAATACCTGACACGGCTTTAACTCTTGTCATTTGCAGCCTGTTGAACTGGATACACGCCCGGATACCTGATATGCCCATCAATAACTTCACCAACGACTGGACCACAGGCAAGGCAGTGGGCGCTCTGGTGGATGCCTGTGCGCCTGGCTTGTGCCCCGACTGGGAGATGTGGGATCCCAAGGATGCGGTGCAGAATGCTTCGGAAGCCATGGGTCTGGCCGATGATTGGCTGAATGTGCGTCAGCTGATCAAGCCGGAGGAGCTGGTCAATCCCAATGTGGATGAGCAGTCCATGATGACATACTTGTCGCAGTACCCCAACTCCAAGCTGAAGACAGGTGCTCCACTGCGTCCCAAGACGAATCCCAATAGGTAAGCCTCTATCTGACTAAGGCTTCATATATCCTTAACTGGTATAAGGCACGTGATATTTCAACTCTGTTGTCTCTGAGATGAATTTCTCATCGAATTGTAAAGTTTTCATAATTTTTCTCTTTGGACTAAAACCAACTGTGATGCAATTATGTTTAAACCCAGTTCTTAACTGACTATACCAACTGTTCTTCTAATCTACTCTCTCTTTTTCTCTCTCTCTCTCTCTCTCTCTCTCTTTCTCACAAATTTTAATTCATATCTGGGCAAATATTTTTAATTTCTTGGATTTGGTTTCTTTCTTTTTCTTATTTTTTTTATTGTTTACCAACCTGCTCTTATATAATGTGTATATATCCTATATATATATATATACTACTACCTGCCTACCTATATATTTATATATATATATATATATGTATAATGTCTGAATATTGCAAATCTCAGCATTCCTCCGCCGCGGTAAGTCCGGCATGCTTCTTCTTCTTCTTGTTTTGGGTCGCTTTTTGTCGGCCGTTTTTATTCTCTGTTTTTTTGTTTAATTTTGGCTTACGTTTTTGATATGTTTTCGCGTTTGGCTACTTTATGGCATTTTATATCCGCGCCCGCCTCACATGATTTAAATGCTCCGCCAGTTTTATATTTTTGATCTTTGCATACCCTATCGGTGGGTCTATCAATGGTGTCGGTATGTGTGCAATATGCAGGTAGAATCGAGTATATAATCGATATAATAATTATAGTTATAGTCCGTCTAGACATTATTGTATAATTTTCAATATAAAAATATCTAAGCTCGACTTATCTGTCAGCTACTGCGATATCAGATTGTTCTTTCAGTATAAATACTCTGAGCTTAAAATCATTCTTATCAAAAAATGTTTATTAAATAGCTTAAATAGTTTACAGACTCCTTGATATATTCAATATATATCCAAAGCTGTCAGCTCAGAGTTTCAATATCAATCAATCAATCAATCAATGTTGCTCTATATATATCACTTAAGATATATAAATTTTCTTCCCCGCCTTCATAGGGTATTTAATATTCGGCCTGCCGAAGAATGTTGTTGATTTTTTGTGTTTTTCTTATTTTTTTTCGATTTGTTTCTTTTTTTATCTGCGGCTTTACTTTGTGCCTAGCCTTGAGCGCGCGTATCTAATGGATACTTCAACACGCTGGTCGTCCGGCTTTGGCTTTCTGGCTTCTGGCTGCCCGCTGCTTTTAGTTGCTGTTGTTGTTGTTATTGCTGTTGCTGCACAGGTCTCTGGACCTTCTTCTTCTTGTATATAGCTAAAAATCTTGTTCGCTTGATTAGCGCATTTTGAGCTGACAAACTATTAGCACTAACTAAATAATTTATTTTTGTTGAGTTTTGATTTTAGTTCATTTTAAATTTTGCAAATTAAGTTGTGGCATTTGCCTTAATTAATTAAATACAATTTTTTATATATAATATTTTTAAATTTCATTAGTAAATTTTCAATTTGAATAAATTTATAAAATTTTCTCTCAAGCTGAAGATAAAAAGTTTAAAAATCGTTGCATACTTTTAGCTGCTGCGCTCTAATGCTGCCTGTGCAAAAAGCGCTGCATACTTTTGGGCTGCAAAAGAATTTATTACTCTATGTTTTTAATGATTGCTACATTTTTAGCCAATTTGTAGTGAATTATATGCTAATTCTATGTTTTTCCTTATCGCAGAGTGCGCGCCTATGGACCCGGCATTGAGCCCATTGGCCCTGTAGTCGGTGCGCCAGCCAACTTCACTGTGGAAACTTTTAGCGCAGGCAAAGGTTAGTCTGAATGCAGGGAATATTAAGGAATTATAATATTTCATATACTCTCTCTGTAGGTGTGGTCGATGTTGAAATCGAGGGACCCAACGGCGTCGTGGAGAAGGCCGATGTACGCTTCAACAATGACAAGAATCTCACCTACACCATTTCGTACATACCCAAGGCTGAGGGTCTGCACAAGGTGACCGTGAAGTATTCGGGCCGTGACATACCCAAGTCGCCGTTCCCCGTTAAGGTTGAGGGTCATGCGGGCGATGCCTCGAAGGTGAAGGTCACCGGCCCCGGCATACAGCCCACGGGTGTGACCATCAAGAAGCCGACCTTCTTTGACATACTCACCAAGGATGCGGGTCGCGGTGTGCCCGAGGTGATCATCATCGATCCGGCCAACCACAAGACCTCGGTAGCCGCAAAGGTGCGCCAGTTGGAGAATGATACTTGGCGCTGCGAATATGTCACCGCCCTGCAGGGCCTGCACTCGGTGAATGTGTTCTATGCAGGCACGCCCATCCCGAACAGCCCGTTCCCCGTGAAGGTGGCCCCACTGTCGGATGCGCGCAAGGTGCGCGTCTCTGGCCGCGGGCTGCAGGCGACGGGCGTGCGTGTGGGCGACGATGCGGACTTCAAGATACATACCGAGGGTGCCGGCGAGGGTGTGCCAGAGGTGCGTGTCATTGGACCGGGGGGCATGAACCAGAATGTCATGCAGTCCAAGGTGGATGGCAACACGTACGAGTGTCATTACTACCCCACCAAGGAGGGTCGCTATGTAGTCATGATCACGTTCAGCGGGCAGGAGGTGCCCAAGTCGCCGTTCGAGGTGAAAGTGGGCCCCAAGAAGGAGTCCTCCATCGTGGCTTACGGGCCGGGCCTGAGCAGCGGCGTCATCGGCTACCCCGCCGCCTTCGTGGTGGAGACCAATGGCGAAACGGGCGCACTCGGCTTCACCGTGGCCGGACCCTCGCAAGCAGAGATCGAGTGCCATGACAACGGTGATGGCTCCGCACTGGTCAAGTATCATCCAACTGCCGTGGGCGAGTACGCTGTGCACATACTGTGCGACAACGAGGACATACCCAAGTCTCCGTTCATTGCACACATACTGCCGCGCACCGACTTTCACCCGGAGCTGGTCAAGGCCAGCGGACCGGGTCTGGAGAAGAATGGCGTCACCATCAATGAGACGGCTACCTTCGACGTGGACACCAGCAAGGCGGGCAATGCGCCTCTGGATATTGTCGTCCAGGATGTCTACGGCAACAAGCTGCCCGTGCAGATCAAGAGCAATCCCGATGGCACCAAGAAGGTCAGCTACACGCCCAACTCTGGCGTGCCGCACACTGTGGAGGGTAAGTTCCGTAGGGATGCTTGATATGATTGCCCTACTCATATCTTTCTCTCTCTCCTACTTAGTCAACTATGGTGGCGTCTCCACGCCCAACTCGCCGCATCGCATCTATGTGGGAGTGCCCGTGGATGCATCCAAGGTACAGGCCTTTGGACCCTGGCTACAGCCGGGCGTCCGTCCCAATCTGCCCACTCACTTCAATGTGGACGCACGCGATGCGGGCGACGCTGAGCTGAAGGTGAAAATCGTGCACGAGGACACCAAGCTGGAGGTGCCCTGTCGCATCATCGACAACCAGGACAACACGTACTCGGTCGAGGTCATTCCACCCATGAAGGGCGCCTACACCACGACCATGACGTACGGCGGACAGCGCGTGCCGTTGGGCCAGAAGGTGGTCGTCGAGCAGACGGTGGACGTGTCCAAGATCAAGGTGGACGGCCTGGAGCCCAGTAAGTACCCAAGATTAGCTCCCTCCCAATCCCCTCTAGCTCTCTCCATACATACGGTATATCTTGTGTGCACATCATGGTCTAAGTCCAAGTCATTTCATTCATTCACAAGCCGCGCCCCTGAACAGTTTGCAGCAGTTTCGTATTATTACCCACGGCCTGCCCAAGGCGGATCTGGCGGTGACCATAACGAGTCCATCGGGCAATCGGGTCAAGGCGCACATCATACCCACGGCCGAGGGTTTCTTGGTCAACTTCACGCCCACGCAGCTGGGCGAGTATCTGCTCAGCATTTGTTTTGGGGGCACGCCCATCACGCCACGCCCCTTCCGATTGCAATGCCTCACGGGCAGCGATTCGAACAAGGTGCACGCCTACGGTCCGGGCCTGGAGCGAGGCATTGTCGGGCAGCCGGCTGAGTTTATGATCGATACCCGGGGCGCTGGCCAAGGTGGCCTCGGGGTCACCGTCGAGGGGCCCTGCGAGGCGGCCATCAATTGCCGGGACAACGGCGACGGCACCTGCAACGTGGCCTACCTGCCCACCGAGGCGGGCGACTACAGTGTCAACATCACGTTCAACGAGCGCCACATCAATGGCTCCCCATTCCAGCCGATAATTGTGCCCGTGCCGAACCTGAAGAACACGCGAGTGAGCGGCATCGGCATCCAGCCGCATGGTAGGCTCCAGTACCAGTACCAGTTACCAAGCTCCAGTTGCTGCCGTAATCCGCCAACCGCCAACCGTAATCCGTAATCCGCCTATGCTCTAATCCCAGCCAGGCCCGAAAGTCGCACGCAGCTGACCCAAGGCTAATCTCTTGCTGTTCTTATTCTGATTGTTGTTGATGTCTTGTTGTTGTTGTTGAAAACTAAACCATTTGATTACACTAATCGCATCGCATTTATGTTGTCTCACGTCGACTGCCACGACACATAGTAATCCTTCTGCTCCTCTCCCCTCAGGTGTCATCATGAACGCCGATACGGACTTTATGGTCGACATGAGCAAGGTGGGCAGCAACATCGAGTCGGGCAAGCTCTCGTGCGCCATCTTCGATCCCATGGGCCATGTGCTGCCCAGCAAGATGGTGCAGGGACCCACGGACGACATCTTCCGCATCATGTACTCGCCCTTCGAGGCGGGGCGTCACACGATTGAGCTGATGTACGATAATATACCCGTGCCGGGCTCACCGTTCGTGGTAAATGTGAAGAGCGGCTGTGATCCGACGCGTTGCAAGGCCTACGGCCCGGGGTTGGAGAAGGGATTCACCAATCAGAAGAACAAGTTCACCGTGGAGACCAAGGGCGCCGGCAAGGGCGGCCTATCGCTGGCCATCGAGGGACCCTCCGAGGCCAAGATGACCTGCACGGACAATCGGGATGGCAGCTGCGATGTGGACTATCTGGCCACGGATCCGGGCGAGTACGATATTACCATACGCTTTGCGGACAAGCACATACCCGGCTCGCCGTTCCGTGTGCTCGTCGAGGAGACGGTCGATCCCAGCAAGGTGAAGGTCTACGGACCGGGCATCGAGCACGGCCAAGTGCGCGAGAGTGTGCCAACGGTGTTCAATGTGGATGTGGGCGAGGCTGGTCCTGGCCGCATTGCCGTCAAGCTGACCAACTCCGAGGGCATACCCGTGGATAATCTGAGCGTCGAGGACAAGGGCAATTGCATTTATGCGGTGCACTACGTGCCGCCCAAGGCCGGTTCCGTGCTCACCTGCCAGGTGAAATTCGCCGACGAGGAGGTGCCATGCAGGTGAGTGTCTACACCTATTGTAACAGGTAGAAATCCGGCTGAAATGCTTTGCTTACAGTCCGTTCGTGATGACCGTCTTCCCCAAGTCCGAGGCGACCAAGGTCACGGTGAAGGGCGTCAACGAGAAGAAGAAGACACCCGCCTCACTGCCCGCCGAATTCGAGATTGACACGAAGCTAGCCGGCCAGGCGGACATCAATGTGGCCATCAAGAATCCCAAGGGCAAGCGAATGCAGCCACGCCTGGAGGAGGTAGCCACTGGCACCTATGTGGTCTCCTTCGTGCCCGACGAGTGCGGCACGTACCAGTGCAGCATCAAGTACGGCGACAAGGAGATCGACGGCTCGCCCTTCAAACTCGAAGCATTCCCCACCGGCGAGGCCAAGAAATGCAAGCTGGTCGAGCAGGCGCCCAAGATACAGCCATCGGGCAGCCAGTCGCATCTCAAGGTGGATGCACGCGAGGCGGGCGACGGCGCTGTCACCTGCAAGATAACCAACAAGGAAGGCAGGTTAGTATGGGAAGACACAGCGCCATCTAGCGGATGGTAGTAACTCAATTTATTCCCGTAGTGAAATCGTGGACATCGATGTTATCGAAAAGGATGGCTTCTTTGACATACTGTACGCCCTGAACGATCCCGGAGACTATGACATCAACGTCAAGTTCGGCGGCAAGGATATACCCAATGGCAGCTTCTCCATTAAGGTAGTCTGAACAAAACAAGAACTGCAGCCAGATCTAGTCACAAATTGATTTGTTGAAAACGAACCAAATTAGCAATTATTATCCATAATCTATTTATCTCAATCTAGTCACATAAGAACAACGAGAGAATACTCTACACGTACATGAAAGTCTAGTCGAATTCACAGTCATTTTGGGTGTTTGTGTTTTTTGTGCTTAAAAAAAATGTAAAAAAAAGAAATTCAAATTCGAAACACGCAAACAATTTACCATATGTACGTATGTCTGCATATATATACACAGCATATATATATATATATATATATATGTATATATATCAAGCAATGAAGACCCAGCAATAAAACAAAGAGAATACAATTTAAGTGCAACATTGTAAAACATGTCAACAAAATAAATGAAAACAACAACAAAATCAACGTTTTGTATACAAAGAAAAAAATTTTAAAAATATTTCGAACATTTTCGAACTGCATGCGAATGTTAAACGTTTTCAAAATTTGATTTCAACCAAAACCAAAACAAAAACAAAAATGCTCTGCTCTGCTAAATTACAATATGCGCTTTATTTGATTCAGTTGTTTTAATGCTTAATTAGTTTACAAATTACAATGCGTAAGTTGTTTGTGTGTGTTTGTAATTTGCCAATTGTTAACAGCCACTGTAAATTATATATATATACATTTATTTATATTTGTATATGTATCTATTATATACCACAAAGCAAAAACCAAAACAAAATCCATACACACCTGACTTGGTTGCGCTCAATTTTTGTTGCTTCAGCACTTTGCCAAAAACAAAAAGAAAAGAAAAACAAAAAAATAATTTATAATAATTGCTAATTTAACAACAAATTAATTTAATTTGTATTTAATTTTATCTAACTCAACACGTATATAGTTTTTATTATTTTGATATATAACTCATTTATTTCTATTGATTTAATTTATATATTTTTATCTAACCCAAATCGTATACTTTGCACTTTTTAGTAGAAATTTTATTTTTTAGGTTTATTACTCTTCTGATTTCATGATATTTGCCGAGTTGAATTGCTATTTGAAGATATGAGCTATATATATTCGTAATAGGCATTAATATCAGTTTCGGCTCATAGGCAGAACCATAGGTCTCTTTGTTCTTTGCATATGCTCGTGTTCGATAAATGTCTCGAAAATAAGTTGTCGTATTGAAATTTTTTCTAACTTTTTGATGATTTATCAATTTCTAACTGTTTATATGTATTATTGTTTATTTATAGATTCGAATTTTTGTTTCAATTTTCAATAATTCTCTAAACGAAACTTTTACTAGATAAATGCTTCGAAAAATAAGTTTTCGTAGAGAAATTTTAAAAATAGTTGATTCACCCAATTGAACTTGTAACATTCTTATGAATTACTTACAGATTAATATCGAATCAAATTTCTAAGTATTTTTTCATTTCTATATAGATTCAATAATATCATAAACTTCAAACTTTTCCCGTATTAACGCCTCGAAATATATGTTTTTGTTCTAGTTTTTTGCTCACCCATCTATTTCAAACTTTCTTATGAATCGATAGATTTGAATTTCTATATTATATGCATTACCATATCGAATCACATTCTGTATGATTATTCCTTCTTTTTACCTAATAATTTCCGGCATGTTTTAGATATTTGTATTCTTTCTGGTTTTCAGCTACATTTGATTATGTTGTAAGTACACACGCTGACAACTTGACAAATGAATAGTCAAGATAAACGGCGGCTAGTTTATAGACACTGACAGCCACAGCAAAAACTCACACATACATACAGACATACATATATATCATATATCATATATAGTATAGTATTTTCTTAGAGCCAAGTTTCATTTGCGGGCATTCTGCCCAGTTACAAAATAATTATTTTATTGAAACAACAAGATTAATTGTCTTTAGTTTTGATTAATATTGTTTAGTTGAGCGTGCAGAATTAGAATTTCAGAATCGAAAAAGAAAAAAAAAAAACAATTTTAGCCTCCTTAGTCGAGTCCAATGTCTTTATTCGGACAGCCCTACATAAAGTCGAGAAGTTCATTGCTTTGAACTACTTTGTCTACGTGACATTTAGCACAGTGGCCCTATATTTTCTTTCTAGTTTTTTAAGAAGCCTATAAAATGTTGGAAACACCCACACAGAGAGAAAATGTTTTTTTTTATATACTAAAATTTCATTATGTCATTGCTTGATAGGCAATTACAGCTATTTTTACTGTAAATATATTCCAGCTGTTGATGATGGAATCTTTAAAAGAGATTTTCTTAATGTCTTTGGAGACCTATGCTATGGGTAAACAAAACTACAGTCAAAGCTAACTTTATATCTCCCAGAAATAAATACTAAAATATCTAAATTCTTACAAAGAAACTTGAAGATAAACTAAAAGATTTTTGCTGATCAAATTTCTCTTCTCTTGCATTCACATTTCAAACCATCTGTCTATAGAAAACTTCTGACATATAGAACTTATTTTAATATAATATACCCTGTAAATTGATGTCAGTCTATAGTCTACTGGCAGTCTGCATCAGCATACAAATAGTAAATTATGTGGAACCTAAACTAACACATTGTTTACAGTCCAAATGAATTACACTGAACTAATAATTAACAATATTTAAAAAGCTAAATTTAAATAATACAGAAAGCAAAAAGAAAAAATTCAACATAAAATTTTGTAGCTGTAAAAATTTTTGAAATTAGTTTTACGCAGACAACAGCCAAAATTTGAATATATATATATAAAACTATTTATGTGTGAAATGCAACTGTATATATATGTATATATAAAATGTTGCTGAATTATAAAATTATATATATCAGTGTGTATGTGTGTGTGTGCTATAATATATATAAATATATGTATATTAGAAATGGTGTTAAAAACCTAAATGAAGAGGCTGCTGAATCACAGTTGTTGTTGTAGTTGTTGCTGTTGTTGCTGCTGGCAACCGCGTGGCCAGCACGAAATATCAAGTATACGCCGCGAATAACAGCGTCTGCTCATGCAATTCATTCGCTGCAACTAAAAATTTGCAAGTAATTAAAATAAGCACATAAAATTTACACACACACACACACACACACACACAGTCTGTATGTGTGTGCTGAATTTGTTGTGGAAACTATTAAAGATTGGCAAGCGGCGATAGAAGAAGCATGAGAAGAGTGAGTGGATGAGTGGATGAGTGAGTGAGTGTAGAGATCGCCAGCTACTACGACTAGTGGCCTGGTCTAGTCGCGCATCCGTTCTTAGTTCAAGTTTGTACACGTCGCCGTCGTCATCAGCATCATAAACGCACTGTCGCGCTTTGCAACACTGGAAGTTTCGAAAGTGGAATACTATATAACTAGTTCGTGACGTTTTTTCTTAAAGGCAGGTCAACTGCATGGAATCGAGTCTATGACTGTAGCACCTGCATTTTGAATATAGATTTTGTATTCGTATTTATATATATATGCATATATTATATATAGATATATTTTGCGAAAAATCCTCGTTCGTTTGCCCATCTATTGATTGGCTGTGAATTCGCGTTCTTCTTCTTATTAATAGCGAAAATATTTTATTGAGATTTGTATCTTTGACTATTTTCTGATATTTTTTTCGACTGATTCTCAATATAAATATTTTGTGCATTCATTATAATGTGCTGTGCTTATGTAAGAGCGTTTTCTCGTGGAAATTCTTAGCACATGACTCGAGGGGGGCAAATAAATAGGAAAATTCGTCAATCAATGCCACTTCCTTTCGACTCGACTCTACTAGGGTGTGCGTGTGCGTGTGTGTGGTTATTATTGTTATGCTTTTCACTCTTTAGCAGCTTCATTAGTTCTCTTCCTCTTCTTTCCTAGTTTCACACTTTCAAGTTTTCTACTCTTGGTTTTTTGGTCTTTTTTTTGTTCATATCAATCAATGCATCGGTTTTTAATAATAAGCAGAAGCCAGCGAACTATCCGTAGTTGTAAAATATTTGCGCAAATTTCATCACAAGTGCAAAGTATACGAATCGTACATAGATATATATGTATATATATAATATATAATACATAAGTAGTGCTCATGATTGTGTTCCGATTTCGAAATCTTTAACCAATCGCATGTCTGGCTGTTGTTCCATGCATTTCAATAGAAATCTTGATACACTTTACATACATACTATATATATATATCTGGTGTATAATTTGGGCGTTTTGATTTTGATTTTGATTTTCATTGACCTCAGGCTGTCGAAAGCATCGAACAATACTCGCACAGTGAATATA
The DNA here is from genome assembly GCA_035045145.1 of Drosophila meridionalis. Classification (NCBI taxonomy): domain Eukaryota; kingdom Metazoa; phylum Arthropoda; class Insecta; order Diptera; family Drosophilidae; genus Drosophila; species Drosophila meridionalis. The sequence goes on along the minus strand of JAWNPG010000020.1, from coordinate 14,865,580 downwards.
TCGAGGAGCATACGACCAAAGTGGTTAAGCAGACAACAACACAGGTGAGCGAAGTCTGAAGAAGATAAGATATATATAAGAATAATTATAATAAAAATAGATACATATATATATCAGATTTTTTAGAATATTTTGAAAATGATGGAAGTTAAGAATTAAGATGAAAATTAATGAAAAAAATGAATGTTTTTATAATAGCAAATATGCTAGTGAATTCTAAAAAAGATTCGAATACTAAGTGTAATTAAAGAGAACTAGTTAAAAGTGTGTGAATATTTAAAATATGCAATTAAGTAAAGAAATCGGACTGTTTAAAATTTGTTTATAATGCGAAAAAGAAACTAGAATATTTTGCTTTTCTTTAAATATATTAATATTGAATCAAAATTATAAAACAAGAAAATTTGTGTAAGCTGCGAAGTTCTGAAAGTTCGAAGTTTAAAGTTTAACAAGTTATAGGATAAATAGTTAAGTCTTTAGTAATATCTTTCAACATATATATCTACATCTTTTAAGTTAAGTCTTTTATATGTATATCTCTGAGCTTCAATTCTTATATATTTTTCTATATTTTCTCTATCTTCATTCATATCTCATCATCATACTATGGATTATAGAGCGAACTGGTCAACGGAAAATCTGAAGTAACCTATCGAAGTGTTGCCTTTGAGAAATTGCCACTACCCACAACAGGCGGAAACGTAACTGGTGAGTTCAATGAGTAACAATATTTCATTATAAACTTACAAGCATATTCAATATATTGCGATATATAATTATATTTGTATATTAAAAATGTGAGAGTTGTTTCAAAGACCTTTTTAATACAGAAAACATTCTTTTGAAAAGTCAAAATTCCCATTAACACATTTCATATAAAATGTAAAAAAAAAATGGAAATTTTACGTTTTAAATTAAATGAAATTTGATTTGTTTAATCAAGAAAATATTTATAATATTTATGCGTCATTTAAGCAGCATCTCGTATTTGCAATTTAGCGCAGTCTCTTTGCCGCTTTCATTGTGCACGAAACAAACAAAAATAGAAAGCGAAAATGTCGTAAATTTTGAAAAACAAAAAAGAAAAACATAAAAAAAAAATGAAAAAACATGTACAAATATCTATATATAAGAAGTGCTGCGACACCATGGACAAGTGGCAGAGGCAATGGACCCCCAGACAGAGACTGCGACTGAGACTGACACGAATGCAGCTAAAGATGGGCGGACAGATGAACTGTCATAAGTTTGGCGGCTTATCTGGTTAATTGTTGACAGTCGGACAACTTAATTAGACAACAACAGTGACAGCAACAATGACAGCTAGTAGGAGTCTTCTAATGGGGGCTGCTTGACTACAAGATACCCAGAACTATAAGTTAAATTGATGACGATAAAGCATTTTAGTTGGATAGATAATTTCGCATCCTATATATAGTTATATGTACATATGTTTAGTAGTGCTTATCCTTTTCATACCTTCCACCTCTAGATAAAACTTATATACTTTAAGATTTTGTTCTTAAAGGTAATACGCAAAATGAAAATAAATACTTACTTTAATTTATGATTTCGAATATTTGGAAGAAAGTTGCTGAAGTCATTGTTCTTCACATTTCTATAGTTTCCTATACGATACATATAATATCTGTGTTTTCTATTTCTACAATAGTTTCAACCCTTATAATCTCTACTGGATAACGAAAATTATAAAAGATATTGGGAAACTTATAGATTTCATTCTGTTAATGAAAGTTTAAGACTCTTAATGTTTTAGTTTCTGAACTCTATTCATTGTAAAGTTAAACAGAACAGATTCTGCTTATGGTGAAGATAACGATTACGATACTTATAAAGAAATCTTACTTGCTTTTTTTCCCTATATGTTACAAAACTGAGATGGGGCTAGTCTATATATTATATTGTATATTATACTCGTCTAAGAGTTCAATTAGATGTAGGGTATAAAGAACAATGCCAAAAGATAATTTAGTCTGTTTTGTATGAGATCTAAGAGATACATTTCTCAATTTATGTTATATGTCTTATATATGCAACGCGAATTTCTTTTGTTTATGGTTCATTGACTGCGCTCGCCTCAGCGTGAAAGTAATTAAAATTTGTGTTTTATATTTGTTAATTAGCTAAATTGATGCAGTTTTGTCGAGAGATCTACGAGTTGTAAAACGCTTGCACACGATTTTATTAAATTCTCAGCATGATTGATGAGATGTTTTGCATTGGGAATTCGTTTCTTTGCAAATCAATAAATAAATATGCTATATTTAAATACAATATATATAAGAACATATAGATATGTATATTTATGTAGATATATGTTGCTGAGAGGTAGTCGCCGCCTGTTGCAAATATTTGTTCGAATTTTCACGCTTCCATGCAATTTGGGCAAAAAAAAAAATAGAATGAAATGAAAATAGAGAAGAGGCCAAGAACTGGGTCCGTCGTCTACTCATTAAAGATCGGCCACGTTTCATTTGTGGCAGCGAAAATCAATAAACTGCCCACCGTTTGCTGTTTGGCGTGCTCAAGCCCAAGTGTCGCCCCTGTTTGTGGCACATGTGGAACGTGCAACGCTTTAATGCTGCGCTCCATTTCGTTTGAAGATGGTTCATTGTAAATGATTCGTTTTGCCCAAATGACATTGTTTGTTGCGCATTTGTCGCACTCATTTTTCATAGCTCATCAGAGCGACGAGCCGACGATCGAACCAACAAGTTGTGGCTGAAAAATCCTGAATGGATTTTCAACTCTTTGAGCAGAACTGAAATATAATACATGCTTAATATCTATCTATATCTATATGTATTTAAGAAAACATAATTTTTTTTTTAATAAGTCAATTCAGATTTGAAGTTATATTCATGCTATTCGTTTTACTTTTGAAAAAGTTCAAGAGGTTTGATTTCCTATTCAATTTCAAATTTGTTTATACATTTTTAAGCATTATCTGATATATTAATCAGATTTAAACTCATTAGAGAATCAAGCAACAAATCTGTAGGTAGTCAAATTTATTTTTTAACTCAAATCTTTGTTAACAATAATTCTGTTAATTAAGCATGTTTTCGATCTTAACAAAATTTAGTCATAATAAAATCATTTGCAAAACAAAATTTGATGACAAATTGTATTCTAAATGTTTTGCCGCACTTTTTTGATTGATTTTGGCCAATTGCATTTTGATGTCAATGCCAAATATATTTACGATTTACCAAATACAAAATCAATTACATAAGACTACATATATGCACATATGTATATACACACATATCTATATACACTTTATATATCACAATTAATATCGCATAGACTACAGAGAAAAAAAAGTCAAAAACCGTTTGACATAATGCTTCAAGCATTTTCGACATTCCACAATATTTTTTTCAAATCTCATTTTTTGATGTTTTATAGCTGGATATAAAAAAAAAAAAAAAAAAATCTATCGCATTTATTTTTAAACATTTTTAATGGGAAAATATTAATAAATTTGATGTCGCCTGTGCAGCAATAAGTAATAAATTGTATTTCCTTTACAATATACAAACACAGAGAGAGAAAGAGAGAGAGAGAGAGAGAGAGGGATAGAGAGCGAGATAGGCATACTTTCGAAATGCATAAATTAATTTTATATTTGCAAGTTTCGAGTTCGAAACACGAAATTCGAAATGACAACTGTTAAAATGTCCCAGAGAGACAAATACTAGGACATGTTTAGCTCGAATGTTTTAGCCATGTTCTCTATATGTGTATATACATGCAGGCACACACACACACATACACTTGTCATATGGCAAATATTTCCAATTTATTTATTTTTATTTTTTTATATTTTATATATCGTTCATTGGCTCTGCTGCTGCTGCTGCCTACTTTATAGCAACGCAGGCCTCAACATCGGCAGCCATATTTTTTTGCTAGATCTAGCCATAGGTGTATGTGTGTGTGTGTGTGTTGGCTGATCTATGCTGCCAGCGTCGCTGCTTCAGCTGCTGTTGCTGCTGCTGCTGCTGTAGAGACGCATCTCTGTGCTAGGAACTGGCATGCTTTTATATATTGGCCTTAATTTCAATTTGGAACTGTCGATGTTCACTTGAAATCGGGACGTAGAGACGCGTGGACCTTTTGGGAAAGAAAACGTCGCTGGCAAATTTCAATTTCGTGTCAAATACATTCATTGAGCAGTGTGTGCGTGTACGTGTGTGTGTGTGTTGCTGTGTGTGTGCGTATGTGTGCGTGTGTGTTAAGGATACTCGCACACAGGACCTGATCTTCAAAGACATTGTTTTTAGGTTCCATTAAATTCTATTTCTAGTTACATGCTATTATATAACGCGTTTGCAATTTCTCTTTAAGCGCGTGAGTGTTAAATTCTTGCTGCCGAATCCTTTTTCCATTTGTTAGCCAATTTTGTGCTGTGTTTAGCTCAGCAAGGATATGCCCGAAAAAAAGTGTGCGGCTGCATATCCTTGCTGAACGCTGCTCGGCCGGAATGAGCACAACATTCGACGTGCTGTTAAATTAAATTGTTCTAAATTTTAAGTGTCTTTATTTCAAAAACAAACACGTGTTTCGAAACTCCCAACAAAAAAAAATAAAATAAAATAAAATAAAAATTAATAAAAAATAAAATCAAATCAAAAATATCAAAACGAAAATTGCCATTGCAAAATGCACTTCAGTTGGTTATCTGAAAAGCCACCCACGCCGGAAGCGACCTGGGCCGATCATTCGTACTATTTTCGATCCAATTACTATAAAGTGACCGTCTCCGAGCGCGATCATCCGGAGCGAACGCACGTCTACTTCAATGAGACCATCATACCAGAGAATCAAGGATTAAATGGTTCAGATTTTATGCCATTGAATTTCAAATCATCTTTTTCAATTGTAACACATCAAGGTAAAAAACAAAAAACAGTCGAAAATTACACACAAACATAAATTAAGTTCGAAAAATAAAATACAAAATAAATTAATAATCTCGGAATTTGTGAATAAAGTTTCACATCGAAATGAAACCCTTAATAAAATGTTAAATAGTCAAAAAAAAAAAAAAAAAATAAAGTTAAGGGTCTCGGAAATTGTAAATAAAATAAATAAATAATGTTGTTAAATTTTACAATAATTACAACTCATAAATAAATAAATAAAATTAAATATTGAACATGTATAAACTATAAGTTTAAAGTTACGCTTTCTTGATTTTAATAAAAATTAAAATATAAAATAAAATTATTAAAATATAATTATTATTCATTAAAAAAGTAAAATTCTTTTTTTTTTAAATTTTAATATTTTAATAATCTTTGATAAAAAATAAAAAATAAATTAATTGAAAAAAATAAATAGACTAATTAAAAATATAATAAAAGTAATATAAATAAAAATATATTAAAAATAATATAAATTAAAAAAAAAAAAAAAAAATTTAAAATTTAAATACACAAAAATATAAGACACAATAATTATAATACATTCAAAATATTTGGAATATAATATAAAAGTATTTCATAAATAAAAAAAAATAAATGGTAAAATAGAAAATATGAAATAAATATAGTAATACAAAAATTGATATAAAAACTACGAAAAAAATTATAAACACATAAAAACTAAAATAAATTAATTGAAAAAAATAAATAAACTAATTAAAAATATAATAAAAATAATATAAATTAAAATATAATAAAAATAATATAAATTAAAAAAAAAAAAAATAATTTAAATACATAAAAATATAAGAAAAAATAAATAAATAATTATAGTTCATTCAAAATATTTGGAATATAATATAAAAGTATTTCATAATTTAAAAAAAAAAATGGTAAAATAGAAAATATGAAATATATTTATTTATATATTATTAATACAAAAATTGATGTAAAAACTACGAAAATAAATTATAAAAACATATAAACAACATATTTATTTATTATTTATTTAAAATCAATTTAAAATCGAACGATAGCTGAATTAAGTATTTGAAAAGATCAATCGAAATACGCTTCACATTCCATTCAATGGAGTTGTCTCTGCCCCAGTGCACACATACCAAGATATCTTGTGGTTGCTTATATTTATATATAAATGCATATATATATATATATTTAATTTTTGCTATTTTGAAACTTTGCCAGGCCAAAATGACGTCCGACTTTGCCGTCAATAAACCCAATTCCGCTGACTAAAGCCACAAAAATGTGTTTTCATTTGTGTTAATGGCCAAAATCTCACCAAATGTCTCCGCTTGAAGACGGCGCTTGGCCACACACATCAACACATCACCAGCACACACACACACTCACACACACACACACCCACATCGAGCAATGCAATTTTGAATTATGAGCAAAAGCCTTTCAGATACATATATCTCTTGTATATATATCGGACCAACGCATTTGTCTATCGGCTGGCATTATGCTCGTTGCTGCAAATTAAATTCTATGATTTATTATCAGAGTTTGCAACAAAGCGTAAAATTCGTTTGGCCCCTTCTGCGGTGCTGCTGCTGCTGCTGCTGCTGCGTATGCTGCAGGCATAAATTATAGCCAACACTAGCCAACAAGTGCTGAAAATGCATAATTTATTATTCTATATTTTGTATATTTTAATAAATTGTTGTGAAACACTTTGAAAGATTCGAGAATTTGAAGTGCGGCCCCAAAGTCTTTGTGTGTGTTTTGAATATTTAAATTTTCATTTCGTAATGAATTTTAATTTCTTAATAAAATGTGGGTCGAAATACTATGTATTTCAGGGCACTATACACTGTAGTTTTCTACATTTAAAGTGTTGCAAATATTAGAAATTGACTTGTTTAAATTACTAAAATATATTCTTAAAATTTCAAAGTATCATTCAAATTGATTTTAAAAGAAATAAATGGATAAAAACTAAATTACCACAGAAATATAAATAAATAATCAATTTTTAAAAAATTAAAAAAATATAATTTAATTATAAATGAAAATAATTACATAAAATTTGAAAATGTTAAATTAAAATGAAAAAAATAAAAATTAAAATTTGAAAAAATAATTAAACTAAAAATGAAAATTAATTACAAAAAATTTAAAAAGTTAAATTAAAATGAAAAAAATAAAAATAAAAATAAATAAAAAAAATTTTAAAAAAATTTAAAAAAAAAATGTAATTGCAAAAAAAAATAAATCAAACAAAAATAAAATAGAATAAAATATAATGTTCGTTAAAGAAAATAAATACAAATAAAAGAGCTAAATAAGAAAAAAAAAAAAATAAATAAAAATAAATAAAAAAAAATAAAAAATAAAAAAATAAAAAATAAAAAAAAAATAAAAGATAAAAAAAATAAAAAAAAAAAAATAAAAAAATAAAATAAAAATAAAAAATAAAATAAAAAAAAAAATAAAAATATAAAAAATAAAAAATAACAAATAAAAAAATAAAATTAAATTAAAATTAATTTAAAAAAAATTAAAATAAACAAAATTAAAAAATAATTAAATAACTGAAAAATGTATAGATTCGATTTTCATTTTTTTTCTATTCTCCTATCTTTCTGAAAACTATATAATTAACTTTACATATAGATATATAAATAACGCAACTGTTCAGATTCCAAATTTTGTTGCCCACTGTACGCTTTTCTTAATTTTTCTTTTCGCATCTGCAAATGGCGCAAAGTTTTGCTGATATATCGAAAACATATATGCGTTCACGTCGCCATTTGACTCGAACAGCTTGAGAGTCATTAAATCTTTCATTTGTATTGCCAGCGTCCATTAGATAGATGATGCCAAGAGGATGGCACTGCCCAGCAGATTCCCATGCTTCAATGGGCCGCGCTAGGTGGCGCAGGTAGCTCTGCCACTGAAGATGGGCGACAACTGGGACGGACAGCAACAAATGTTCAAACATAAATAATCAAAAATTATTTTGATTTTTATTTTCTTTTTTCATTTCTCATCCGTCTAATGAAAATGACCATGCGAACAGCTAGATAGAGTTGTCTTGCCAGCATTTTTTATACTTTCTAGCGGGACTGTTTTTTTTTCTTCTAATATCTCATATATATATATATAGATATATTTTCTTAAAATGTTCTCTGCACGCACTCAGCGCCACATTTTGATCGTTAATTTGCAAAAAGTTCTTTGAACAAAATATTTCGGATTATTTGCATTTTACATGTCATTTCCATTTTATGATATTGAACAGCTGAACGCAGATTCTTGATCTTGAGTGTATATAAAAGTGTGTGCTTGGAATTTGGCTTTTGATTCTCTTACTCTTACCACACTCCCATTCAATTAAATTCAATTCCATTGCCAATTCACTAAATGTCAGTTTAATTGTTTCACATCAACAAGAAACGTGCGCCAATAAATTTTCAATTTTCACTTTTCCATTTTCAATTGTTTCGCACCCAAAGGCGTTCCACTTGGCACTAATGCCAGACATTTTCTTTTTGATTTTCTTCCGCCAGCCCCACCCAGCCATCCAATTGTTTTGTTTTGAAAATTTGCTTAACATTGGACAGGCACGCGACACGTTTTCCTCTGTCTGATTTATGTCTGTTTACCAGTTCGTGGTTTTGTTTTAGTTCAGCGATTAGCCACGGATATTTACTTTTTTGTGTCAGTATATATATATTTTTTTTGAATTTCTTTCGGTGTATCAAAATATGGCGAATCATTAGTTCTATAAATAGCTAAGATATCAAAATATCTGAAATATCAACATAACAGAAAGGATGAGTCTACTTTAAAAATACATTTTGAAATTTATGATAAAAACATTTTTGGGATAAACTGTAGAAAAAATGGGACATCAACAGCTAGGTATATATATCATTATATATTATCTTGATAAGCCTTCATACAAAACGATTTTAAGGCAAATCCATATATATAAAGGTTCTTCACTCACGGTTCTTTGAACAGATCTGTAACACGAATCGAACTGCACTTTTTTTTTCATTTTCAAATTCAAAAACTTTAAAGTTAGTCTCCATTTTACATATCATAAATATATAGTATATATCTGAATTTTACCTTTGATATATTGATATTTTAGCTCAAGTTCCATTTCCAAAACTAAACCACAATTGAACTATTCAGTTCCGTATCAAGAACCGTTGAGGTTCGGTTCTTGATACGGAACTGAATAGTTCAATTGTGGTTTAGTTTTGGAAATGGAACTTGAACTTGTTTCCGCAACATTGATTCTCACTCTTCTGCGCATTTGCAGCCCTGTTAAAAGTTCTAACAAATATCATGTCATCACTTACGTTATATTTATTGAGCTATTATTTATGATATACATATATAAATAAAAGCACTCATAATTTGATAAACAATTTATGAGTGGCGCAACAACAAAAGTGTTTTTTCAGCACTGAATCATGCTGTTTTTCTTTATATACATTTATATTTATATATTGTTTGTGTTTGGTTTTAAGATCTCTGAACTTAAAACATTCACTAAGTTATATGCAGGTAGAATTCTATCAATATATGCAAAGTCTTCTGTGCCAGGCACTTAAAATTAATGATCCCCCGTTGGACTTTATATATGAGTTTCCTAAATGCGACAAGTATATAAGATTTTTTTTTAGAAAATATTTCTCGGGAATATTATATATATACATACATAAGTGAGAGTATATAGAATGTTATAAATATGTTTTCCTGAATATAAAATAAATTCTGAATATATTTGAATATATGTATGGGCACGTGCCACGCTGTGTTTGTCCAAGAGAAATTCCTCCAGCTTGTTGGATCGATAGAAACTTCTCGTCAAATGTAGCACAGACGATCTCTGGATATATATATATAGCATTTATATATACATATGTATTTATGTCTTATACATGAGTGGCTGCGACATAGAAAAGAGATTGTCCTATATTTGACCTCAAATCATCCGGGACAGATATTTTCATTTTTTGTCTTGTTTTTCCCCTGGCGACTGCGTGGGAAAGTATAAAACCAATTGTAGGCGGTGCTGAAAATTTCTTCAGAAAGTCGAAAGATTACTGTGAACTCAGTTCGTGCGGAGCAGTCGCTGTGTTGAGAAGTGTTTTGACATCGTATTTCATACCAAGGATTATAGAAAGGATATACCAATAAATATATTAAAGTGGGCCAAATAGTATGTGATTAATTATAAACATAAATATTTGAAAAGAAAACCTAAAAACTGTTTTAAATAAATAATTGAAATATTTCTGGATCATAATACTTTAAAAAGTATCCATATCCTGTTTAAAAATATTTTTGGCATTTCAACTAAAATTTCGAAATCAACTTTTGCGCCACTTTCCAGTTCCGAGTGCAAAAACATTTGTTCCCATTAATTTTAACTGTGCTGCGTCATTAGAATTCATAAAGATTTTCAAAAATAATTTGTTTTCGCATACCGAAATAGATGAATTTAATAAATATTGTCACGCAAGTTCGGCTATAAAAATTTAAATTATGATATCGCAGTGGAATATTGAGCTGGGAACATTTTTGGAACCACCTACACAAAGTGTTGATTCCCATATGCTCTTTATATATCTATATTTCTATTTTGATGTGATTCGTTTTCGACCACACCCCTTTTTTTATGTGTGCACGCTTTGAGGTTATGTTAAGAGTTAAGATCGGTTTGACTAATGTGAAAATCTGTTTCGTTTCGTTTACAGCTGAAGTCAGAATGCCAAGTGGTAAGGTAGATAAACCCATTATTCAGGATAACCGTGATGGTACGGTATCCGTGAAGTACGAACCCCGCGAGGAGGGCTCCCACGAGCTGGTTGTTAAATACAATGGCGAGCCTGTTCAAGGTAAATATAGATTAGAAAAAGGAGTATATAAATATTGGTAGATTAGACATTATGTAGATATCCTACCATATCCACCGTTCGCTCATGCTTCTCTCTTTTGTCAGGATCTCCATTCAAATTCCATGTGGACTCCATAACATCCGGCTATGTGACCGCCTATGGACCGGGTCTGACGCACGGCGTCACCGGTGAACCCGCCAACTTTACCATCTCCACCAAGGGCGCCAGCGCTGGCGGTCTGACCATGGCCGTCGAGGGACCCAGCAAGGCAGACGTAAGTTGTTAGACCAGCAATATGTGACTTGAGTTATATATATACTATATGATTCTTTGATTTTACAGATCAAATATCATGACAACAAAGACGGCACTGTTTCCGTGCAATATCTGCCCACGGCTCCGGGTGAATACCAGGTCTCGGTGCGCTTCGGCGACAAGCACATCAAGGGCTCGCCCTACTTTGCCAAGATAACGGGCGAGGGTCGCAAGCGTAACCAGATTTCGGTCGGCTCCTGCTCAGAGGTGACCATGCCCGGCGACATCACCGACGACGATCTGCGCGCACTGAATGCCTCCATTCAGGCGCCCAGCGGCTTGGAGGAGCCCTGCTTCCTCAAGCGCATGCCCACCGGCAACATTGGCATTTCGTTCACGCCACGAGAGATTGGCGAGCATATGGTGTCAGTGAAGCGGCTGGGCAAGCACATCAACAACTCGCCCTTCAAGGTGACCGTGTGCGAGCGCGAGGTGGGCGACGCCAAGAAGGTGAAGGTCACCGGCAATGGCCTCAAGGAGGGCCAGACGCACAGCGACAACATCTTCTCCGTGGACACACGCAACGCCGGCTTCGGCGGCCTCTCGGTGTCCATTGAGGGCCCCAGCAAGGCGGAGATCCAGTGCACCGACAAGGACGACGGCACACTGAACATCTCCTACAAGCCCACTGAGCCCGGCTACTACATTGTCAACCTGAAGTTTGCCGATCATCACGTTGAGGGCTCGCCCTTCACCGTCAAGGTGGCCGGCGAGGGCAGCAATCGCAAGCGCGAGAAGATTCAGCGGGAGCGCGACGCGGTGCCCATCACCGAGATCGGCAGCCAGTGCAAGCTGACCTTCAAGATGCCCGGCATCACGTCCTTCGACCTGGCCGCCTGCGTTACATCGCCCAGCAATGTCACCGAGGACGCCGAGATCCAGGAGATCGAGGACGGCCTCTACTCGGTGCACTTTGTGCCCAAGGAGCTGGGCGTGCACACCGTCTCGGTGCGCTACTCCGAGATGCACATCCCCGGCTCGCCCTTCCAGTTCACAGTGGGTCCGCTGCGCGACTCGGGCAGCCATTTGGTGAAGGCGGGCGGCTCCGGTCTGGAGCGCGGCGTGGTCGGAGAGCCGGCCGAGTTCAATGTGTGGACGCGTGAGGCTGGCGGCGGCTCCCTGGCCATCTCAGTGGAGGGCCCCAGCAAGGCGGACATCGAGTTCAAGGACCGCAAGGACGGCAGCTGCGATGTCTCCTACAAGGTGACCGAGCCGGGCGAGTATCGTGTGGGCCTCAAGTTCAACGACCGCCACATCCCAGACTCGCCCTTCAAGGTGTACATCTCGCCCGACGCCGGCGACGCCCACAAGCTGGAGGTGCAGCAGTTCCCACAGGGCAACATCCAGGCCGATGCGCCCTATCAGTTCATGGTGCGCAAGAACGGCGCCAAGGGTGAGCTGGACGCCAAGATTGTGGCGCCCTCGGGCACCGACGACGATTGCTTCATCCAGGTGATCGACGGCGACATGTACTCGGTGCGCTTCTATCCGCGCGAGAACGGCATCCACGCCATCCACGTCAAGTTCAACGGCGTCCACATACCCGACTCGCCATTCAGAATCAAGGTGGGCAAGGATGTGGCCGATCCGGCGGCTGTGCACGCCACCGGCAGCGGCTTGGACGACGTGAAGACTGGACACAAGGCCGACTTCATCATCAACACCTGCAATGCGGGCGTCGGCACACTGGCCGTATCCATCGATGGCCCCTCCAAGGTGGCCATGGACTGCACGGAGGTCGAGGAGGGCTACAAGGTGCGCTACACACCTCTGCTGCCCGGCGAGCACTACATCACGGTCAAATACAACAACATGCACATCGTGGGCTCGCCCTTTAAGGTGCACGCCACCGGCGACAAGCTGGCCGACGAGGGCGCCCAAGAGACGTCCACAGTGATCGTGGAGACCGTCCAGAAGGTGGCCAAGGGCGGCAAGAACACTGGCGTCCATCTCCCCACCTTCAAGTCCGACGCCAGCAAGGTGGTCTCCAAGGGCATGGGCCTGAAGAAGGCCTACATTGGCAAGCAGAACCAGTTCAGCGTCTGTGCCACAGATGCGGGTGAGTAGAGATGATGCAGTTGACACGATCCATTTCTCTAAGTGTATTCTCTCTGCTCTTGTTCCATTCAGGCAACAACATCCTGTACGTGGGCATGTACGGACCGAAGGGACCCTGCGAGGAGTTCCACGTCAAGCACGCTGGCCACAACAACTACAATGTGCAGTACCTGGTGCGCGATCGCGGCCAGTACGTGCTCCTAATTAAATGGGGCGAAGACCATATACCCGGCTCCCCATTCCAGATCGATGTCTAGGCTAAGGCCAAACAAACAATCATATATAATATATATATACACACATGCATAGATATATGAACCACAATCCCCAAGTCCCCAAAACCCATCAACGCCTCGTCCAATCGTTCCCGACTGTCTGTTCCAGGGTCCAAGAATTTCTGTGTTTGTTTCTCTATGATTGTCTTTGTTTAATTTTAACTCTTTGCCTATCATTATTATAAGTGATTATTATTTTTTGTTATTTGTACATAAAAATCAAGGAAAAACAAAATGCAATCAATATATGTTTTCGACTTGAATCAAATGTTTGCGCGCCATTTGCACATATCAATTAATAAAAAAAAAGAAATTAAAATTTAATTTTCAACAACAACTAAATTTACTTACGACGAAAAGTGCGAGAAAATCTCTTAAACAATTATTTAATACTTAAGCAAACACTTATGAGGATGATTATTACGATTATGATGTATTATGTTTTTTATTATCACTATCGACATGTAATTTACGTAAACTCAAATAAATAAATTTACAAAATAATTCAACAGCGTTTTTTGCCTTAATTAAGTCTTATATATAATTATTTTCTATTTAGTTCTTTGGCTTATTTAGTTCCGCTTGCTTCATGTGCATGATGCAAATGATGTCGTAGATTCTGCTTTTGGCCTCGTCCAAGAGATCGTCGCTTAGCTTGTTTAGTTCCTTGGTAATTAAGCTACCAAATTGTTCGACTAGATGTGATCTGCAGATGGCTTCACTTAAATTGATGGACTGTTCCGCTGACTGTCCGTCCTCCATCATCATTAGCGCAAGGTTTTCTGGATAGATCAAGTAGCAGCCGTCCGGTCCACTGTCCGTGTGTTCCACTGCTTCACTGTTCCCATCGGGCTGATTCTCTTGAGCTTCTTTTAAGGGCTCTTCGCTATCCGCACGCTCAACTGCAGCAGGTGCTTCAATTGTTTCCGGATCGATTAGCTTGTCATCAGCGAACCAATCGTTGGAGTAATCAATAAAGTTCGGCTTCGGGTAGAAGTTGGCAAAGTAATCAATGAAGCTGGGCCTAGGACAGTATTGAGCCTCATGATCTTTGGGCGCCGGAGTCTTGGCAGGGCCCAGCAGCTTGCGCACCTTGTCATAGTGAACCCACTTCGAATCGTTGCCACAACTATCACGCTCTTTGCTGCAAATGGAGTTTACTTTTGGTAATCAATTTAAATATATATATTCAATTAAAGTCTCACCGAAACTTGCGAGTAAGGGATTCAATCTTCGCCTTGATATCACAGCATCTGGTCGTGACGTCCTGACTCAGAAGCTCCGATTCCATGTTCTTATATACACTCAACTTTATTTTAGCTCGTGACAAATCCCGCGCATATTTCTTCCACACATCCAAGAATATTTCTTCCTCCTCCAGATTCCAATATCTGCGTATGAACTTGGACCTGTCCACTTCTCTTGCAACAAAGATTGGTTTGGCTTTATCAGTCTTCTTCCCCAGGTGCGTGACATCAGTTGTTGTCGTGGTTGTTGATGACCTCGTCCTTATGTCTTCGCCTCCGACTTGAGGTTGGACCTTTTCCACGGGCGCAATCTCATCGAAACAGACTACACTGGAATCTGTAAAATGGTTGAAATTAATATAAAGTATATATTTTAATCAGAAAACTCACCTGAGCTCTCATCTTCTGTGTCCAAGTCGATTTCTTGGGTTTGTTCTGAAGATGCCATAATTTGGAACATTTGTTCAAAGTGTTTCCATTGTTTTTTCGAATTCTTTCCCTTTTTCATTCTTAAATGTTAAATAATTATTCATTTTTTGCCAAATGTGTTCACTTTTTCCCCTCTTTACTTACTGATTAAATTTTCGCTTGAACGAGTGCATTTTCGCTTTTATATTACCCACTGTGGCATCAATTCCTTTCTTTCTTAGTTCAGTTTGCAGATCTTTGCAAACGTCTGTACGATTTCTGCCACTATTCACAACTCCCAAATTATTTTGCCAGACGCGCAGGAATGTGTCCTCCTCCTTGGAAGTCCAGAGCTTTCGCGGGGCATCCACTGCAAATTATTTTTATAATTATAAAGACTTTTGTTTATCAATTAGAGCTTATCCATACTTTTAGATTGCTGAAAGTAGTTGCCTTTTTTATTTCTCAGCTTCTTTTAATCGCAAACTGAATTTTAACTCCCAGCGTAAAATTCAAAACCAATGCTTGAGGTCTTAACAAGTCTCAACTGCAGTGTTGCAGCGTGCAGCTGTTTGTATTTGTGAGAATATACTAACACCTGTTAGTATCTCTGACAAAAATACTCACAGCTGTTCGCGATGTTGCCATACTGTCAAGAATTTAAAATGAATTATTCAAATAAAGCAAATGTATATATATTTCAATTAATCTAAAATACTTAAATAATACATAACATGTTAACTATATTTATGCCTGGCTCCATTTCTAGGTCAGACTTCAATCATAATATTTTTTCAAATAGTTTACTTTGTCCACGACGTGGAGCTGCTTGCTATGACTAAATGACGTACAACATAGTATTTTATACGTAAAAATTACTTGTTAACAGACAGTATTTTTTTGGGTATTTCGTCATTTTGGCGGTTGATTCAAAATTACAAAAAAATGCAGCTTTAAATTTAAAATTGCATTAATATAAGAATTGAAGCTTAACAGAAAATATATGTAATTGCATTATTTATATATTTTGTATATAAAATATGCTTTTATATGCCATATATGCACACCATGTTTCCATGGCCCTTTCGTTAAGCTGATTGAAATTGCCCAGAAATAAATCAGCCCAACATTGTTTCGTTAAGTGGGAAATTTGGGCACACATTGGCATAAAAGTCCTTGGCGCCTGCTATGAAAATCCCAACAGAAACAGATTTGAATTTAAATTTATGTAATTACAGAGTTTATTTATTTGTGTTTTTAGTTAAATATGCTTTAAAACTTATTTACATTGTTGTGCACTAAGCGAATATGTATTTAGTGTTACGCATTATAAAATTCATAATAGATAACTTTTACATTAACATTAATTAGTTATATATATATGTATTTAGGCTTAACTTTCGCAATACTTTGAAACTTTGCGTTAAGGACACTCATTTTCCAGCCACTATCCAATTAAGGCAGCACTCCGTTCATCCTTTGTGATAGCAAAAATAAAAACTAAAATTCCGAGCTCTTGGGAAAAGTTTTTCTTCATTTTCATTTTCATTTCTCTTCTTCGTGGACTTAAGACAAGTTTAAGATATTTATTATTATAATTTTGTTTGACTTAGTGCTAAATGGCTTAGTTGTAGAGTTTCAAGTGTATTTCATCTGTTAATATTTTACCCAAGCAGCATTAGGAAAAGTTTTGATGATATTTTCAACTTTCGACAGACGGAATGAAATGAATTTCTTTCTCTCTTTCATTTTCCTTCTTTTTGGCTATTGTTGTGATATTTCTATTGAAAACAGGAACGTTGCGAGAAACTCAAAAATAAATTACAATAGACAATAGACTGAAGCAGAACGAACTTATAAATTAAATAAATATACATGTAATTGCAAAAAGTAGAGTATCTATAGTCGCATAGATGCTGGTTATCTTAACTAAGTTGGCTAACTTACACGTTTATATCACTTTTCGCAAATAATTCGTTTCATACATTGATTTTGTTTTTGTTTTTTTGTTTGCTAAAATTATATTGAGGCTGTTGAATAAAAAGTTGCATTTGGTTGAAAAAGCTGCGTAGACGCGGATGCATCGAGTGGCCTAGAAGATGTTGATCTGGAACTCGCTGACGATGCCCTCGAGGAAGCCCTTGAGGCTGTCGTAGGAGTGGGTGCGCCAATAGATATTATCGTTCACCTGCTCCATGGCCAGCCCGATGGCAATTTCCACAGCCTTCAGGCCGAGCTTGCGGCAGTTGAGGGCCAGCGCCTGCAGCTGCTGCTTGTGGTAGTCCTTGTTCATATAGATGGTCAGAGACTTGATCATCTCCGTTATCGTGGAGAAGCCATCGCCATAGCTGTATTTGTAGATATATTTAATATATATACATAGTATTTCTAGATAAGCACAACTCACTATTCGGCTATCTCCTTGATGTTCGTCTGCAGAAAATCGAAGGCGATCTCATAGCCAATGGCATTGGAGGCGACGGCGCGGAAGGCCAGGGCGCCATCCTGCTTGAGTATGCCCGACGTTGAGTTGATAGTCAAATTGAGATATCTAAACGGAATATTAAAGTATAGTATATCATCTATATATAGCATATAGCGCCTATCTCCTATCTCTTACTTAGACAGCAGCCAGGGCTTGGTGGTGCAGCCGAGGGATGTGAGTATCTCCTCCTTCTCCGAGGCGCTGTTCGTTTTCTTGTACTGCTTGTACGCGAAGTACCACTCCGGGTAGGAGCCCTCCGCCAGGGCTGTGCAATAGATAACCGACTTCAGATTGGGCTTAATGCTGCAATAGAATTGGAATTTAGCCATGGCTAACTGATTGACCCTTGCAACTACTCACGGATTCTTTTTGGCATCGCGCATCCACTCGCGGAACTTCATCTGCGCCACCTGCGTGCAACGATCGTAGTTGAATTTGCACGCGAAGTTGGCGACCAAAGCGCGATGCTTCAGCTGCAGATGCGATTCGTTGTCCGGCTCATTGAGCCCGTAATGATCAAAAGCCGGACGCACTATGAACTTCATGAAGGCCTGGAGTGATCAGAAGAGACGAGAATTGTAAGTAAAGGGGGGCTATATCTACACTTAAAAAATAAACTGAATAGATATTATGTATATAATAATATATATATTATTTATATGAGGACTAAGAAATTTTAATACATGCTTGAAGATATTATGTTTAGTATTTATTATCTATAAGATTTAATCCTCCATCTCTTCAACTTACCCTAAAAGTCTCATAGGCCGGTTCGCGCTTCAGATTGTAGATGAGATAGTTGAGTCCCGGCTTGGCTGCGCTCCACAGCAGCTCATCGTCTACGGCCGTGAAAAGTTCCATTAAGAAAGTCAAACTAAAACATTTCATAAAATTAGTTTCAGGCTAAGCATTCCATTAGATATATCTCATCTTACGGTATATCGTATGGCAGATACTCCGCCTGGGACAGATGCAGTGCATCGTCCAGCAGCTGGGCGCGTGTGATGCGTGGCAGTGTGCTGAAGTTCTTCTTCAAGGCCAGCCAGGAGGTCATGTCGTAGTTGACCCGGTAGTAGCTCTGCCTGTTCAGATTCAGGTAGACGACGTTGTCGCTGTTGTTGGTCGAGGTGAAGACATCGTTAATCAGCAGCTGCTCCTGATCCTGGGTCATCCAGTGCGTGGGTATATTGTCGCCCTTGTGCAGCTCGTCCGTCTCATAGGTGATGGGTATGAACCAGCGACTGGTGTCCAGCGGATTGCGAGCGGGTAGCAGATAGCGCTCCTGTCGCAGCACCAAGTCCGCCCCATTGCGCTCCACATGCACCACCGGATAGCCCGGCTGGGTGATCCAAGAGTCCATGATCTGTTTGACATTCATGCTCTTGGGCAGCGTGCCCTTCGCCTGGCCATGACGCGTGAGGAACGCCCAGAGATCGTCGCGTGACATGTTCTCGTAGGCAAAAGTTTTGAGCAGATCCTGCGTGGCTGCACGGAAGGCCTCGTCGCCTACAATGGAGTTCAGCATGCGCAGCAAGATCGTGCCCTTCGAGTAGCTGATGGGATCGAAGATGCGACGCACGTCGCTCGAGGTCTTCACATCAAAGGAAATGGCATGGGAGGTGTTGGTGGCATCATGTTGCATCGATTCCTTGAACTCCTGCAAAATGGAATGAAAATCAGTTGGGGAGATCTGTGTATTCCATAGGTCTACCTACCAGCACAGTGAAGGTATCCATGATCTGGAACTCGGGATGCACATGATTGAGCGCATTGTAGCTCATGTAGCAGGCGAAGCCCTCCTTCAGCCAGAGATCGTCCCACCACTTGGGCGTCACCAGATTGCCGAACCACTGGTGGGCCAGCTCGTGTGCAATGATCTGGGCCACATACTGCATGTGCTCCGACGAGGAGGCCAGCTCCTGGTCCTCCGGCACCAGCAGCGCCGAGTCCCGGAAGGTGATCAGACCCCAGTTCTCCATGGCGCTAAAGCCAAAGTCCGGCACCGAAACCAAATCAATCTTGGGCAGCTTGTTCTTGATGCCGAAGTACTCCTCGTAGTAGGGCAGGAATTTGCGCACCATCTTATATGCATAGTTGGTCATGTCCACGAAAGTGGGTCGCGTCCAGATCTCCACGCGCGGCACAAGCGCGCTATCCAGTTCACCAAAGCTCGAGTCAACCATGTTGGAGACAATGAAGGCCAAGAGGTAAGTCGGCATGCGGGGCGTGGTCAGGAAGTCGTCGCGTATGTAGCCGAGGCGGTGGATGCTGTGGGAGGGGGAATTCGATTTTAAATTTTATAAATTATGGGATCTCCAATCTTCAACTTCCTTACCTGCTGCGATACTTGGGCATGTTGGACAGGCACATTGTCTTCTTGACATCTCGCACGATGCTGACAGTGAAGTTGGCCTTCATGTCGGGGCGATCGAAGCAGGGGAAGGCGCGTCGCGCATCAATGGGCGAGAACTGAGTGCTAATGACCCATCTGCAAAGGAGCGTGGAAGGATGAAGGATCCGTTACCAACTAATCCCACCGCCTCTACTCACTGCAACTGCTTGGTGTCCGGATTGGTGTAGCTGGTCTTGTAAATGCCCTGCAGCGTGTTCGTCACCTGGCTGACAAAGTCCAGGCTCAGCAGCACTCGCAGATGGGACTCTCCTGCCAGATCCTTGGCCAGCCTTACCACGAATGTGGCATTGTTCTCCCCATAGTCGCTGTCGAAGTCCAGATCCACCTCATCGCTGCCATTGGTCACGGGCGCTCGTATCACGCGCACATTGGAGATGCTCACGTTGTGCACGTCCAGCACAATGGGCTCCCAGCTGACGACCTTGGGATCACGTTCGATCTCAATGGACAGACTGCCGTTGTTAACGGACGCCTCGACATTTGGCTCGATGACAATTCTGCAAAGGGTCAAAAGGTTTTGCATTATTCATTTGCCAACTATTTAAGTGCAGGTGCAAATAGCTCTCGCATCACTGCCAGAAACGACAAGACGCCTCAATCAAAACTGCCAATCAATCAGCGCAGCACATGTGACTGAACAGCAGCTGCGGGTCATTAGAAAGGGAAGCTGAACTGTAAATGGATGATATATAGAATGCCAGAAGAGGAAATAATGTGATAGGCGGGGCATGAACGACAGTCAAATGCGCTGTAGACTTAAAACTTGTCACTGGTTCAAACTGGTTCACAGAGATTGGAAACAGTTCTGGTTGCCTAATAAAGGGCGAGAAATGCGTGACTATCAGAAAGAAATTCAATTTCTAATAATAATTAAATTAAATTAAGTTAAAATACCCAAAAGCTAAGACACAAGTTCTAACCGCTGTTTATTAACAAATATTCCAGCTTTCCAATCTAATATTTTATTGCCTTTCAAACTATTCTTGCGAGTCTAACTTGCGTAACAAAACTTTAGTATGCATAGCAGGAAATGTTCGAGTATCTCATAGAAGATAGAAGTAATAATAAAGCATAAAAACTAATACACAAGTTCAAACCCTTTTTCATTATCAAATATTCCTGCTTTCCAATCCAATATTTTTTGCCTTTCAAACCATTCTTGACAGTCTAACTAACAAAGTTTCGGTATGCACAGCAGGAAGTACGACTATCTGATAGAAGTTCAATAACTAATAATAAACTATAAAAACTAATACACAAGCTCAAACCCTTTCTCATTCATATATATTCCTCCCTTCAAACCCCATATTCCTTGCCTCAGTCTCGACTATCTTTGCTAACAAAGTTTCACTGAGTGCCCAGCGTCAAGTGTTAGAGTATCAAATTGAAGATCAATTTCTGTTCCCCTCGCTCCCTTCACACATTGTCAAGAATGCCATTGGCAGGAGCTGGCCGCCAGATGGAGCCACTGTGTTGCTTTTAATTGCGTCGATTGGTTTACAATGTGTTGTTGCGCCCGGGGGCAACCAGGAAGCGTGTTCAGCGCAATTTGCCATGGACACCGCGAGGCGTGGACAGACGGACGTTTGCTTTGATCAACAGCTGCAAAATCAGTTAACATCGATTTTGCAGTGAGCAGCGGAATAGCATCGATGGCCAGCAGCGACTGCTCCAGCTGCGTGGCAGACGCAATTCAAGTCTTTGGGGTATTTCTGTGTCAATTATATTAATGCATGCGGCATTAACTGCAGCATCTTCCATCTCCCAATCACCCAATCTTCTAGCTAACTAAGCAAGCAACCCATCTGGCGTGCTGACAGTTGGCGTGCGTGCCGCTGCCTCAGAGATCTGCCTCGGAACTGCCTCTGATCGGCCGTCAGATCTTTGCCGCCTGTGACTGGGGCCAGTGGCTACGGCTGCGGCATGGGGCAATTCCTCGTGAGCTTCGCTCTGCTCACCGTTTGGACATATTTGGCCAGCTCCTGTGGTGTTTGATTGTCGAACAAGTTGTTAGATGTCTGCATTAGTCGAATGAGCTCTGCGGATGTGGATGTGTGCTTAGTCTAAGTGCCAACTGGCGCACTGTTGGCGACACTCAATCCTTGACCCACTTAGCGGGTGTATACCGTAGTTCGAATGCATAAGCACAGAGTGTCTGACAAAACATCTTTTGGCGTGACGTCAATAAATGTCCTACGAAATGCACAATGGA
The DNA here is from genome assembly GCA_035045145.1 of Drosophila meridionalis. Classification (NCBI taxonomy): domain Eukaryota; kingdom Metazoa; phylum Arthropoda; class Insecta; order Diptera; family Drosophilidae; genus Drosophila; species Drosophila meridionalis. The sequence goes on along the minus strand of JAWNPG010000020.1, from coordinate 14,843,327 downwards.
GCACACGACATGGGGTCAAGGGTTCAGCGATTGTTGTTGGCCAACTGCTGCCAGTTTTCTGTATCGAAAGTCATTTCAACTTGACTTTAATCGATGAGGAGATAATTTGATGATATATATGATGAGATGTGTTATATATGAGACAACATTAAAGCTTAAAGATTAAAGCTTTGTAGATAAAGCATACAATTGTGATAAATAATGTAAAAGTTCTGGATATTATAGTCTTAAGTAAAGTATCATTGCGTATCTTTGGTCAGTTATTCTGATGGTGGATATTAAACAGTTTTTCAGTTATGTCAATCCTTTAATCATTTAATTATTTAGTTAGCCAGATCAGTCAATGAATCAATCAGTAAGTCAATATATCAATTAGTCAATCAATTGGTCAGTCAGTCAATCAGTCAATCTTACAATAATTAAAAAAATCAGTCAATCAATCAATCAGTCAAAAAATAACTCTGTCAGTGAGTGAGAATGTCAATCAATCAAATTGTTGCTCAGTCATTCCCTCATAATTCGCGAATCCCTTCTATAGTCATTTAGTTAATTACAGTTAGTCTGTCAGAATACTAAACTAGTATGTCACTGAGTCAGATAATTAGTTTATCAGACAGTACGCCTATCGCTAAATGAATTAATCAGTCAATCACTCACATTCATTTAAATTTATAGATAGATCAAGAATTTAAATACTTTAATATAATCTGAGGGGAAGAGCCGTGCCGTATTCCGTTTAAGTATTCCGACACGCGCTCATCTTCAGCGCCTAATGATAAGCTATTATCGTCATATAAATCGCGTTGCACAGATTTCGATTCGTAGAAGACTCAACGCTAATTGCAACAATGTGAGCCGGAAGCAGTGGAGACAACAAATCTCCGCCGGCAATTTATGCCCGGCTGTCCGTCACTTTGCGTGGCTCCCAATTGAAATGCGGGCATGCAAAGCAATTTGAGGAGTAGTTGCGACTCGCGAGTGACTAGCCGGGCGCGTGTGGAAGCCATTATTCAATTGAGGCTGAAGTGCAAAACTGAGTAGTTGAACACCACTCCCGGGGCCCTCCCCCGTCCTTAACTGCACTCACCTGTAGTGTAGCGGGCGCCAGCCCTCGTACAGCTGCAGCGTGCGTTCCATGGACTTTGCATTGGTATCCAGCGTCTCCTCCGGGGCGGGTATGTCGCCCACGGGCGGAACAACTACGGGTATTTCTGGCTTGAATGTGGTTGCGGGTTCCTTTTGCTTTAGCCAGCCGGGTATATCGAACTTGGCATTAGCCAAGGGCGTTGCATTCGCGTGCGAGTCGCTCGTTGCATCGTTCTCATGACTCTGCGGATCCTTGGACTGTGCCTGGGCGCTGTGTATTGACATGACGTGAAAGGATACAAAAGATTTGGGTTTGAGTTTATGCAAAGTGCTTAATTGTATTTGGTCAAGCGGGGCGCGGCTTGTGCAAACAGTTAAGCAACCAAAGCAGCTTCTTTGACCCTCCACACCTCGAAATGCGTCAGAGGAAACGAACCAATTGCTTTCGCTTTCAAGACGGACGTGAAATGAGGTCACGCCGGAGTCGACAGTCAATTAACTCGTTTGCCAAAACGCATTACAAGAATGCAAAAAAGGGAAAACAAATAAAAATGTGCTAAAAATTAATAAGCGTGCCAAACCCACAAGTCCAACTGGCTTAGATTCAAAGGTGTAGCTCTTAACGTGGCTTACTCACCTGGGCTCCATGACGGGCAGATTGTACGAGGCGAGGTAGTAGGTGGCAAGCACTGAGAATATCAGAGCTACCAACATTATGAAGGCCGCGACGACCAAACACGTCCTCGAAACATAAACACCCGATGGCGGACCGTTGAAAACATATTTCTGTCCATTTTTCGTCTTTAGTTGACCGCCTATCAAAATGGGAGAGAAAGAGAAAGGGAGAAAAAGATCAGTTAGCTGGGCCATTAAAGACAATAAACGAGAAGAAATGATACTTCAAGTGTTGCAAGTTTAACGAGTTCGCTGTGAGCTTTTTATGCTCTGTTCAATCGTTTAAAAGTGTTCTATTTATACCCTTCCATTTGAGTTTTTTATTTTGACATAGAGTATGTGCGTTACATACATAGAGAGTAATTTACGCAAACCTTCTAGCTGTCTTTATCTATGCGTAGATAAAGACAGCTAGAAGGTTTGCGTAAATTACTCTCTATATTCCAAATATATTTCCAAAATCTTCTTTAATAAATATAAAGAATAAATAAAATTAATTAATCGCTTATAAACAATTGCCAATGTTGTTGATTACAAACAGAAATTGCTCTCGGAAAGAGCATTTCTATGGCGCTTTGAATTCGAAAGCAATTGGTGATAACTGTTTATTTATTTGAGCACACACATTTAATGGCGTTGGAATTGCTGAGTGCATCAAAAGCAAAGAGAAAGAGCGAAAACATTGTGTCAAATGTTCAATGCGCTCACGCAATTGGTCGCAATGCTTTTGATCCCGTTATCTTAGTTGTGCTCTCTCCTTGAGGTGTGAGCGCAGGAATTTTAAGTGCTGTCCACTCGCAATTGCTTCTGTATTAGTGCGAATGACGGCTTAGCACAATTAGGCAAATTAGTCTGTGCGTGTCTGTTCCTTTGATCGTTTATGTTCGTTGCGTGTGCGAATATAATAGTTTTGCTAATTAAGTTAAATTAACTAAAGAGTGCTAAGCGCGATTAGTTGTTACTGTGTGTGTTTATTTTTTGTTGTTTGTTTATATTTTAGTTATGGTTTTGTGGTATATGCATATTTATAAAATGCTAATGTGGCGTTTGCTTTTGACAGCAGAAAAAGTGAATTCGGGCATGCACTCAGCAAACGACAGAGAGAGAGAGAGAGAGGGAAAGAAGGAGAGTGGAAGAGTAAGAGATTTCAAGAGAGTAACATTCAGCTACCGTTGCAGTAGGTATGTAAGCTCTCTCATTTATAAATCCATTTTGTCCACTTACGTGTTAATGTGCAGAACATGACATGAAAGCGTATTAAAGTTTCGACGTGACGAGCAGAGCCACAGCGGTTCTATGTTGTAGTTTTTTTTCTTCGGGGTGCACTAGAAAGTGTTTATGGGGAGCCCCAAACTTTGCTTTGGCATTCTTGGCATGCCGATGCATTATGAAAAGTGTTCAATGAAAATAAATTATGCACTTTTCCGACACATTCGAGACATGTGAGGAAAATACGTAGCTCGAAATGAAATATGGGATAATTTAGCCAATATATGAGTACAGAAAATTAATTGTTAACGGGCCATTTAGCCGGGTGTTGACAGCGCCACAAAAGCTTCCCGCTGCGCTGCGCCGCTCGCTGAGGTAGCACAAGATCATTAAACTCAAGAGCCGAAGACTTCAATTCGTATTTGGCGAAAAAATTGAGTGAAAACAAATGTATGGCTCATTTTTAGGGCCGGAACATTTGTAGGCAGCAAGTGGGCATATGCATAAACAAATAGCCAGACAGTGCGGCACGAAAGTCAGTTCACACCTCTTGATAAGATAGCCAAATAAACTGAGAATTTCTCATGTAAAGTAAAATACGATTCTGTTAAAACAAGATTATTTCTCCAAGTGTAAATGTTATCTCTATTTAAAATGGAAAAATTCAAGATATGATAAAAAGCTCCCAAACTTTTGATGAATGAATTCCAGTCTAAAGACTTTTTGGATAGTTCATGCAGAAAGAGACTTAAGTCTGATTTGAGGAGTTTATTCCACAAGGATTTCGTGTACTTTAGCTGTGCCTATTTTTAGCTATTGCTAAACTTTTGGTGCCCACTGTTAACACGGAATATGACCAATGAACGCGAGCAAAAGAGGCGCACGTGTTGGGCATTTTCAATTACCGATCAACATGATCCAAACAAATTGTGTGGTTATTGGACTTTGGCAATAAACCCACACAGCTGGACGTTTTATGACGCGATAGAGATAGAGAGGGACATAGAATACAGCGAAAGAGTAAGAGAGAGAGAGTGACGATGTTTATCACTAGATTTTTAATTGGCAGTTCAGTGACTTTTCGGGCTGAATTTAATTGCAAAAAAATGAAGGTTAACAATGTGGCCCGAATTAAGTTTTCACCTGCCCCAATGTCCGCATATCGATTGTTAATCTAGGAGAGTTCCCACAGCAACCACCAGCAGCAGCACCGCCACCGCCACCACACCCACCGGCTTTGATCTGGCGCAGGCCGATGCAATTTATGTGGCAGCCCGAGCCACATTTCGTGGCAGCCTCCAAATTAAAAACTTACACTGGTTGTGGCTCATGTTGAATGCGGCGGATAAATCAGTTGTCAGGCATTGTAACTCACGTTGAAAGCTTTTCAAATCTATTTTCTTTTTTCAGTCTATTTCAACAATTTTTAGTTTTATTTATTGTTTGTTTGGTTTTGCTGTTTGTTTTTCTCGCTCTGCGGCTAGGTGAGAAACGATTAAAGAATTTCATTAAAAACTAAAAAAAAAAAAAAACACATGTTGCGGCCCACGTGTGCACTGACTGTGCTTCATTAACAGACAGACGGACGGACGGACAGAGAACTTCTGAACACTCCTACTCCAGCGAAACACATACATACAAACATACAAATATGTATATATATGTATAAATTATGCATGTGAACATATGTATTTTAATATGCATCAGTCGAAGTTTAAGTAGCATTAAAAGACAATAAAAACATTCAAATTAAGTTGTGAATAAAGGGAAATATTGTGAGTGTGTGTGTGTGTTGTATGGGTGTGTATAGGTGTATGTGTGTGTCTGTGTGTGGGCGTTGTGCGTGAGGCGCCGGCTTCAATGTGAAACGGGAACGCCTACGAGCTGAGTCGGACTTGAAATGGGGGCATTTAGCTGGCGACATTGAAATTAATTCGGGAATTTTGAGCTCGTAAAAATATTCCCACCAAATTGTTAATCAAAATGTCAAATGAGGTTAATTAAAAACCAACTGAGCAAAGGCAGGTATTACGAAGTAAACACAAGTGAAAATGTCTATATATGATCGGTGAATGATATAAGGCTTAATAATATATGGTACATAAGTTTGGTGTGTATGGGGAATAAAGCTCTTCAAAATGTTTGATTCATTTGATTTTGTTTAGTACAATAACTTTTGCTATTAAAATTAAAGAGTGAGTACTTTTATTTACAAATCTAAATATACAATATACATAAATAAATAAATAAAACAAAAAAAAAAATACTTTATTACTCATACTTATGTATTCCGTGATAAAACCAAAGCTCTACAAACTTTTAAACTAGTTTAGCCGTTCTTATTTTCATACTGATTTCGATGACATATATACATATATATTAAATATATATATTTAACAATCCTTAACCCTTTTCCAAATCTCAAAGGCTTTCATCAATTCATGCCAATACTTTATATAAATTTATGAAATTTTGAAACATACCCAAAAATCTGTCCTTCGATATGAAATCGAAATGCAAACGTTTTCTAATATTTTTCGAATCGTCGAATTTGAAATTGCGCATTTTTGCAACGAATCCGTAAAAGGGACGACCGGCTGCCACGCCCAAAGCTGGAGTTGTGGATGAATCGGATGATGAGCTTTTTGCTGTTGGTGCAGAGGATGGAGCCACTTCAATGGCGGTGTTGGCGCTTGCTGCTGCTGCCGCTGCCGCTGCCATTGGTGTTGTTGTTGTTGTTGTTGTTGTAGTTGTTGTTGGCGCATAAATTGATGAATTTTGCATGTTGGGATTGGTATAGGATATGATGGCTGTACAGTTACACAGATACGCGAGAGCAAGCGAGTGGGAGAAACAGAAAGAGAGAGAGAGAGAGAGAAAAATGCGAAAATTTTGAGCAAAATGAGTAAAAGCTAGATGAATGTCATGTTTTATTTTTTACAATGTTAATTAACAGTTACTATGGTTAAAGCAATGAAAAAGCAAATGAAAATGTGTGTGTGGGTGTGTGTGAGGGTGTGTGTTGATGTGTAACTGATGCCGAATCGACTGCCAACGAGCAGTGGCCACAATTGAAAATGCATTTAATCAAATTGACGCCACTCTCGAATGGACAAAAGGGAATCAAGCGGGTAGGTTGGGCGAGGGCAGCAATAGGAGGCATTCAAGTGGCACGTGTCGCCACGGGGAGGTGTGTCTCTATACGTATATATAGATATATATCGTGTTTGTTGTTGTTGTTGCAGCTGCAACTAATCGTTGCAATTGCGTCTATAGTCAAAGCGCCGAACGAAACGAATTCGATTTGCCGGCGCCAAATACTTAAATCTTTTCGCTAAAAATACAAAATGCTTCAAAATGCCCGCAATGTTTATAAGTACTCTCGTTCAGTTATACACCTATTTATATACAAATATGTGTGTGTATATATATACGTTGATCTGCCATGGCTAAAAATACTTTTCAGGAATTTAGCTAATTTCATTTTTTGCTGATTAACAATAGTTTGCAATTGAATGATTGAGCATATATACAATATACCTATGTATGTGCCTCAACTATTTTGTTGCCATATGATCTGTTAGACGTGCTCCTTAAGTATTCCAGACCGCACGATGAATCATCCGGGCGAATGTAACCAAATGCTTTGCAGGCAACTCCGAATCGTCGCTCGTTTTTATTATGCGTGAAAACGGAGAAGTTCTGCGACCCATAAAATCAGAATTATATTGCTCTTTTGCATTTTGCGCATATACACAAGATCGTTTTACAAGCAGCCATAGCGAAAGAGGCAGAAAGAGAGAGAGACAGAGAGGGAGAGTTGGAGTTATAGTTAGAGTGAGACGGCATTCAAATTCGATCGAGCGTTAAATTTTGTGCGGTTTATGGCGACGTTTCTATGGGCAAATGAGGCACAGTTCAGTAACAGGCAAATCAGCACATTAAACAAGCAAGGGTTATTTAGATGATAGTGCTTGACTAGCAAATACTCTGTAGATAAATGATGTATACAGATCCCTCCCAGAGCTCTGATATTTTAAAGATCTTTATGTGAATAGAGAGCTTCTGTGTAATACAATTTTAACTGTAGATTATTACTGACTTTTAACAATCAAAGGTACATTTCACCTAGATGAACATAATATTCTATAGATGACCCTGAAGTTATTTCACTCATATTGTAACATATATTATACCCCTTACCGTATTCCTTATAGATACAGGGTATTAATATGAATGTGTTCGACTTTGATCTTGAATATACCCAAATAAATAATAGTCATACAATTTTGTGTATCAGATTGCCTTTACAAATCGCCAAAGTCTCTGAGAACTTCTATGAATGAGCTATTTAAATATTTGTTTTGTTATTTTCTTTGGTCAAAATTGTTTGAAATTGCGTATAGATAAGACCGCATATACGCAATCTTATCTGGAATATTTGCAAAAGTTGGCAGCAGATAAGAAAAACACTTAATCCAAGAAACGAACTAGGAAGTCGATAAAAATGAACTAAACTTGTTTTTTTTTTTTCGTTCACATGGGAAAAGAGTCGAATTCTTTTTGGCTGCAACAAATGTTTTGTTGTGAAAGACCCGACTGTTGATGTTGTACGTGTATGATGAGTGTGTGTGCATGCACTCTGCTATCGACCTATAAAGCGGAAAGAAAGAGTCGTATTTACGTCATTGTCAGCTAGCTTGGACTGCACCAGAGAAATGTACCCCAAATTGTATCTTATCTTATCGCCGCCATCGGAATCACTGAAACGACAGACAATCGCTTTTTCGTTCTGTTTCATTTCGAACATGTGCTTTTTCCACTTCCCGTACCCAATCCTATTCCCATTCCCAGTCCCAGCCCCCATTCAGCATGCTCAACACCTCATTTAATGATAACCCATATTGGAAAAGAAGAGTTAATTGGGTTCGGGCAACTGGGTTACTTAAACAATTTCTGTTGTTTGTGTTGGTGTTTACAAGTGCATTTCTTTCTTCCCATTGGGCCATTGGGCAATCGCGCTGCCCAGATTTATGAGTCACAGTCACAGATGCGAGGCACTGATAGTCGTAGTTCCATTTACTTGATTAACTACTCCCTGGCTCCCTGGTTCCCTGGCCCACTGTTCTGTAATGCGATCGGACTGCTAAAGCTCCCGCCATATGCTAGGGATCTGTTTGCAGCGCTCACAATTTGTATACACAGCCTGTGATTTAATTGCGCGCTGACCCAGTTCCAGACCCCAGCCTGAGCAGCTCTTCAGGAAGATGCTAAAGGAATGTAATGAAAGAATGTGGTTAAAACGGGCATAAAGGACTATTAAATACTCTGTTTGTTATCAATATCAATGTTGAATATACTTGAAAACTTGCCAAAGCTATAGTCTATAATTTACTTTAATAAGATATATAAATATCAATCCCAATATACCCCTATTTACACTTCTTAACAGAGTGTGGCACAAAAATAAAGCTGACAGTTTTATTTTTGCATTAATTACAAGCGCTTAGCAGATGTTGAGGATGTGACATGGCATATTCGCGAAATGAAGAAAGCCAAGGCTAGCTGTCATCGAATTTCCACAAAACTGGTGACAAGTGGAAGTGGCCCCACTCAAAAGCGAAAAGTGGGTCAACCGAATGCCAGCAGAAGTACACTTCGCATCCAATTGCACGAGAAGAGAGCGAGAAGCTGGCTAATTAAATTGTTATTTAAATTGTTTCTCAATTTGCTAACGATGCCAAAATGTCTGGCACGCTACGCTTAGAATAACAACAGGGGACGGAATATAAGAAAAAGAGAAAAATAAAAAAAATTGCTGACAAAATATTATAAACTCTAGGAATATCAGACTTTCAATTCTCTTAACTAGCTCGTTTGTTTTATATATGACTTCGATTAAGATTTTCAGATATGCTGCTATTCGTTACACATATCGCGATCGAATTATAATCACCCCCATTTAGTTCTTAGCCAGAATAATGTTTGCCGATTCCTCATGTTCTTTATTTTGCTTTTGTTCTTGTCATTTGTTCAGCTGAATCGTTAAACTCGTATATTTGAAAATAAAGAGTTAAAAGCCAAGCGCAGAGTTGACTGAACTTTGCAGAACGTGCGGCGAGTGAGTGTGTCTGTGGGTGTATGTATATATATAGATATAAGTGTGTGTGCGAGGTACTGCTAAAGCAATACTACCCAGTAGTACCGCCCGGTATTCCGTTTTATTGCCCATATTGTTCTGCATGCCTCTAATGAAGCGTTCAGCATTGCAATTACCAAGCTCGAGGGCTTTCCAAGTTCCATTGATTCGCGGCATGTACGTCGCTTGGCTGCCACCGAGTTTATTTGTGGGCAAGTGTGAGGGGGATTTCTGCGGAAATGTCAGTCGATTTATGCATAGTTTTCTACTCCATTCTGATGCACCAAATGTTGCATGTGCCCGGGCCATAAACAATTCATTTGTTGTGTCGCATCAAACTTGAAATCTAAACAAACTTTCAACTCGAAAAAATGATGAAGTTAAAAAGAAAAACAAATAAACATAGTCGAATGTAAGCGACTGCATTATGCTCGCTCGTAGATGAATTAGGGTATATTAAGAGAAGAATATTAATAGAATTGATATGTCTTCTATTGATCTGTAAGGTATATCAATATTTATATGATTGTAATAGTTCCGGTCTAGTTTGGAGAATGGTTTGTAGGACATCTACCACAGTAGATATGTCAATCTTTTAATTTTAACAAACCATTCGACTAAGCTATAGTATATATAGTATATATTCCATGATTCAATTCAACATTTTATCAAACTAATATACTCTTCTAATATCTCTAGCGAGTATAACAGAAAAAAAACACTACACGTAGTTCATATTGTGGTCATGTTTTGTCTTCTTGGTTCGGCTTCGGTTTGCTTTAACGCCTCAGAAATTGTTTATTTCCAGCGTTGGGTCCAGAGCACTTTCTTTGATTCACGCCGCCACAATTTTATTTGTTGTTTTTCTTCAATTTCGCTTTTAGTTTTCCATTTTTTCTGTAAGTTCAGTAGAATTCGTTAATTTTCCATGTCTAGAGCAGAGAAATGAAAGCGAAGCAGTAGCCGCACTGTGCCATAAATTGGAAATCTATTGTATAATCGATTGGGACAAAGATGAGATTAGCATAACACGCTAAAGTCTCTCTGCTAAAGTTATAAATAATTAGTGGAAATTATGAACCATAATGAAAAGACTGTGAAGCAAGACCGAAAGAAACAAAAAACAATGCAGCTGATTATGTGATCAAGTCCGCTGTCGGTCACATTTCCGGGGCAGACAGACCTACAAAAACCAGTCGCATTATTTGCAGTGCGCAACGGTAGCCGTGGCAGATGCAGACTCCGAGATACATAGACATAAAGAAATAAAGATACAAAGATACACAGACACATATACGAATCATAATTATGTATCTCGACAACAACAGATTGCGACAACATGGTGCACAAACAAAGCTAAGCCCTGAGAACTGTTTGGACTTGTCACCACTTGCCCTTAGTTACCTTGAAGTGTGAAGCCGTGTAGTGCAGACGAATGTTCGGCTATGCACGACTCGAGTCAGCTCGACTCGATTCGAGTCACTGCATTCGGCACACAGATAATTTGGCGAGACTGAAAGTTTAAATGCTGTCAGCCTCAGGCCGGCTGCCATGAATTATCTACAGAGACAGGGACAGGCACAGAGACACCTTTTAGTGGCCGATGATGCTGCAGTTGAAAGCAGAAGCTGTGCCCAAGTGGGCGTGGCAGACAGACATGCATTGCTAATGTCGATTGTCCCCTGCTGAGCGACAAAATGTCTGCAGGGATTATACGAAATGGAAATAAATGTTATATGTATAAAAGAGAGGCGAGGCAAAGTGACTCTCAGAACTGTGAAGATGCGAGTTATTGGCAACGCTTCAGCAGACTGATAGATACTTTTGTATCTGAGCAAAGGTTTCGTATATGTGAGATACTTGTATGTATGATTGAGAGATAGATATGTATCTGAGAAAGACTTTTTCAACTATGCCAGAGATGATAATTGTAAAGATATTTTGTATTTGCGATATTTTCGTATATTTCAGGATTGTATATGAGACACATGTATATCCAAATCTTGTTTAAATATCTATAAAATAATATCTATAAAATTATATTAATATTATAAATAATATTAATACTTTTGTATCTATCAGATACTTAACTATCTTTCAAAAACTTATGTATCTGTTCGAAACTTTTGTGGCTATTTGTAGCTACGATAGCTCAGATGCTTATGTATCTATAAGATACTACTCTCGTATCTATTAAATACCTTTGTATGTGTAAGATAGTAAAAGTGAATCATTTACCACAAACATGTAGGCCGCTCAAAAGATAATATTGAGTCTGCGAAATTATTCAGTATCCGACAGATACTTTTGCATCTGTGTGCGATCGCCACAAACGTATTGCATCAAGCTGCACACATTGTGTGTGTACCTAGCCGATGATCTATGAGCATTTTGTAGACCAAATTTGACACTTGTCGAGCGACGGCTAATTTGCAAATTAAATTAGCGCTCATTCTCATTCGCTGGCTGAAAATGCCGGCATGACGCCAGCTCAAATGCACAGACACTCACACAGCGAGAGGGAAAAGGCCATTCACAGCAACAAAGCCGTCGTCAGTTATCAGCCAAGCCAATTTCCATTAGTGGTTCGAGAGGAAGCTCGAAACAGGGCAAGCGGCGGTAGGCAGTCAAAGAGAATTAACTCGCCTACAAACATTTGTGTGTTTTCGCATGTCAAACGCAAAAGCCATAAAAAGTGGGCAATAAAAAAAAGTTTGACAAGCAAATGGAATTAAGTTTTTGTCTATAGTTTTTTTTTTTTTTTTCATTTTTGCTACCTGTAACAGTGAACTGCCGCCGCTGTCACCGCCTGGTTGAATAAACCTTGTGGCAATAAAGCAAAAAATAAAAAACCGCAGGTACAACACGGCGTATGGGCGATGCCTAACAATGCGTCCCAGAGCAATGACTGACCCCACAGATACATACACTGAACAACATGCAAATAACTTCTAAACAATTCTAACTTTTAATTAACAACGACACGTTACCCAAACGTTGCAAACAACCAGTCATAACAATGGCTTTAAAACACACTTTGAATACACTGTTTGAGAAGCAAAAGGGGTATATTAGTGATATGTGTACATTGTATAACCATGGGAGTCACGTGTTTTTCGTTTACTATATATAGGAGAATGAATACTGACGATAATGCGATATATTTTAAAATATATATATGGTTCAGGGAGTCATTTAGGTATTTATATATAGATTTACACAGAAAGGTATACATATAAAGAAAAATTTTTAGACTTCCTCTTATAAATCCTTGTTAGATAACAGGTCCAATCTATACTGACTTTTAAGTATATAAACTACGATCTAATTCCGGCAAGCAGAGTACACTGTAGTCAGTTCTACCCGTTTCCACATTTCATTCAACAATTTTCACGCAAAAAACGGTAACAAATTGAATTGTGTTTTTTTCTGTCGACTCGACATGCAATCCATTTCTGATGAGCTCGTGAGTTGAGTTGTTTTGTAATATGTAATTTGAGTGCTTTAACAATTTGTCGCACTTTGCGAATCAAATCGCAATGATTTTCAGTTTTTCGTTCAAAAATCACAACTGCAATTAAGCAATTGCCATTGGGAATGGATATATCTATTGATACGAGTATTGCCAATTAGTTAACTGCTTCACAGTTGTTAATTATTTCTGAAGTGAACGCGACAGGCATCACAATTGCGGGTTACAAATATATTTATTGTACGATTCATTCATTCGTATACTTTATTGGCTTTTGTTGTGCCTTCGCAATTTATGGCTTATTTGGATTCATTATTCCAAGAAACAATATTCACTGGCAATTGGTTAAAGATTTCTAATAAATTAGGAATATATATATATCGCAGTTCTTGTAGGCACCTCCCATGCAATTAATGGCAATTGCCTAACCTTGGGTAGGCCCACCCCGCATTACGCCATCAACATGAATAGTAAATGCCTCGACGCCCCAGTAAGTTTTTGATATATACAATCAAATTAAATGTCGCTCATAAAATATAATTTCGTGTGATTACGTTAGGTTTGAGGCATGTCCTTCGGCCGCATTAAACTGTCGCTCGACTCACGATAATTTGCTAGTTTTTTATATGCCTGATAAACTACGAGAATTGATAGGTACTCTTGTATGTATTTACACCTACAGCAAACAGCCTACGGTCTACAGTTCCGCTATACAAATTAGCCACAAATTATTGGCTAGGATCGCAAATGAGACGGTTTGTGTGTACAAACACATAGTAAATATATATATAGGGTATATTGAATATTATAAATGGGTTGCTTGACTAACTATTTTTAAAGATTCGAAAGGCATTTAATCATGTCAAGTCTTTCAATATAATGTAAAATATGAAATATTTAAAGTAGTTTATAAAAATAAAGAAGCAAAAATATACATGCAGTATATTATTTTAAATACTATTTATTGACAAACTTTGTTTATATAAACTTTCTATTAAAATTTTTATTAACATGAATCAAGCCTCTATGATAATCACTAATAAATTCTGTAAAAATTTTACTCTATTAATAATCTTTCTAAAAGTGCAGGGTATCATATAGTCTTTATCATTGTTTTTGCCAATTGCTTTTCGATTGTCTTATTATTTGAGTGTTGTATTTTTGGTTGTTTTCGATTTTTGTTTTCTTTTTGCTTTTTGTTATTACGGCATTTCATTTTTTTTATGTTTTTCCTCCGCATACGAACGGGTCATAATCGGGTTTTGATTTGGCTTGATGCCAAATTAGTTTTGCTCTCGTTTTCACAAGCTGGCACTGACATTGTCACGCACTGTACAATTTGTTTTTATCTTTGTTGATATACACGCTATACTTGAAGCAAACTGGGGTATGCTGATTTTTGTGCAAATATATAGGTAACAGGAAGAAGGAGGAAGTATTTATATATAGAGACGTTTCATATATCATTTATATATATATTTTTCATTACTATAATAATACATACAATATGTTATATCACAAATTTATTTTAAATTCGCTCTCATAGACAAAGATTTTTTCTTCTTTTTATAACTTTCAATCATTCATTCATATATAATGAAGCTTACAATAGAATCACATTCCAAGCAAAAAAAAAACTATTCAAGAATTCAATTAACACATATATATCTTTTTAAAGGATATCTCATAGCTATCCACTTAAATCTTTCAGTTGTTTTTGTGCAAAAGTATTTAGGTTTTGTTTACCAGCACACAAAGAAATTTTTATATTATTTATATCACTGTCAAAATTATTCGCTAAATGCGAGGCATTCGCTTTCAGCTAATGGATATAGGTAATTCTCTTGGAAATCAAATAAAAATAGCCACATATATATATATATAGAAATGTATATATATATACGGATTAGCTTGGGTGTGCGTGTTGTTGCGTGGATTTAGTTGGGTCTCTGATCCGCACGCATACGTGGCTGGCGACACGCTTGATTTATGGCCAACATTTATCTGTTTGCAAGTCGAGTTTTGTGTCTCGACTCAATTTAAATTGAATGAAGTTTTTCAAGCCTTGGATGCCCCCACACCTGCGCCCGAGGGTTGCCCGAGACCCGGAGAGCCCGACAGCCCACGCAAAACAAGATTCGTTTTCATTCAGGCAATTGATTAATTGTTGCCTATTTTTTTTTTTTGCCAAAAACTGAAACAGTTTTAATTTCTTAAGAGGCCAATTAAATGATTCCTGCGTGGGCCGCCGTTGAACCCAACTGTTGAACTTTGTTTTCAGCGCTTGTCATTTGGTATCTCTGAATGTATCTAAGCATTGCATATTCATCATGGCCCGGCTATTTGTTCCGCATTATGACAAATGTTCGACACGTTCTATGGCTGCATGCACCTCAGGTGCAGCCAACTCCTCAATTTATTATCTATTAGAGTGCAATCTAAGCACTGCGAATACGTGCTGGCTGCCAAGACATGGGGCCCAACTCTGATAGCATCGCCTTTGTATTTGACCGTACTTTGGCAATTGATTTTCCATGCTCAATAGTGATGCCGTTGCCGATGTCGACTGCATCACGAACTGGCTCCCGGCTTTATGTTGTATATCTTATTTTTCTATTCAACTATTATTTTAGCCAATTTTGGTCAATTTTGCATAACAGCCTCCAAGCCAAGAGTTTATCTCTGCATTTTTGTACCCTAACTGATATTTGAATAGGGTAGCATGGAATTTCTAGTGCATGTAATAGTAAATTAAAAATGTTTTATGTTATTTATATATTTAATCTCTATATACATTATACATTTAAATGTACGTAATATATGAACTTTAATGCAGTTTGTATTCAATATTCCATGTCCTTCCGTTTCCTTGACTATAAATAACCATCTTTACTACTACTACAGGGTATCTCTCAGTTTCTTTAGTCGTTGGGAGCTGCTGCCATATAAGTATTTGTCTTGAAATCTACAGCGAAAAACACTTAGCCCCGTTAACATGGCTGGCCATTAAAATAAATTATTTAATTTTATTATTGCAGATAAAGCTGCAAAATTACGCGAATAAAATGCAAAAGATTTGACAGACAGTCGCGTTTAAAGCGATTATAAAAATTTGACTAGCAACTAGCCTACATACACTTAAAGAAAATGATAATTGCATATTTAGATTAAATAGAGATGTTAACTGAAGAAAAAAAAGAACCAGAAATTTAGAATCGGGCAAAAACTGGCAACGAAATGTTGCGCATGCGCTGAACAGAAATTTGCATACAAATCTATAAATAACTGAATGTGTGTGTATATGTGGTTATGTGAGTGTGTGTGTGCCTTCATGTATATTCGCTTCTATCATCTATCTCCATTGCAATGTTTATTTAGCAAATCGATGGGCGTTGCACGAAATGTGTCAGCGACAATTGGAGTTGCCACAAGCGCTGCAAATTGTCTTTAATTTGTGCACATTGTGCAGAAAGATCATAATGCTGACGTCATTATGCATATATACAGATATATTTATATATATGTAGATTCATGTATATATATGTATCTGATCTGTTGTCATGTCCATGATTTCCATGAACAACTCACAACCGGCAGGCAGAGAGCCAATGCAAATATATCGAGAAAACGGCCAAAACCAGAGGCCAAACGATTTGACGGTTAGGCAAACAATTTAAATGCAAATCACGTGTTTTTATGCCCGCTCATAAAGTTGAGAGAGTTTATTAGCTTTCGCACTGTATATTTTAAAAATGTAAATTTTAATTGACATTTGGAATATATAAGCATGCGTATCTGACTAAATTCATTAGCTTAAAGTTGTATGAAATACTATATTACAATTTTTTAAAAATTATTTTCTAAATTGAGTAATTTTTCTGAATCCATATAAAGTAACAGTGACTGCGAACGAGTATTGCTCAACTGGTTATGATCGCTTACAACTGTGCCCGACTTGTTTTTCTTAATGCATTCGATCGATTGGCGATCGAAGCGGTTGCAGTTGTCTTCGATCTCGCTGAACTTGAACTGGAAAGCCGCATGGGAATGCAAATGGAAATGAAAATAGTGAAATACTGAAATATTCAAATGATCTTCAATGAAAATTGAATGATATTTGTTGAATGTGGGCAAATAGGTGATAGATGGAAAATGATGCAATAACACACAGATTTAATTGTGATTGAAAGGCTGTCACAATTGTTTCTGAAAACACTTAAGGAACTGTTTGCCTATTTCCAGCTTCCAATTACAATTGATCGGCTTTCTATCATAGTTGTGATTGCAGTTGCATTTGAAGTGTCAGGTAATTGAACACCTCACAAATGCAGCTCGAGTCATTAGCTGTCACCCAATTGAAAACTTGCCAAACAACTCTTGATTCGAGTGTTGCCTAAAGACTTATTTCTAATATTTTTATTTATTTTGTGTTTGTCAAGACTTCGGCTAATCATTTCGCAGAGGTGTGAAAACTGACGCCTTCTTGTCACGTGGATTATGTTAATACAGATACCTTATCATGCCCAATTATGTAGACAGTCGTCTCAACACATCTGATAGTACAAGTGTATATATAGAGACACACAGATGCATATACATATATATAAATTCTAAGGTCAAGTTGAAGTCTAAACAAAAAGCAGCTGCTGTATTAAATTCAACAAACAGTTGCTGCTAATAAATTTTGCCTAAATACGAAGCGAGAGACGAGCTGAAGAACGAAAGTGAAATACTCTTTTACATATTGTATATTGCATATGCATATTCATTTTAGATGATTTTAGTGATGTGTTAGGAATATATTAAAGTTAAGTTTACGAGTATATAAAAGTTATTTATATATATTCAGCCTGTAGAGTTTAATGCTTATCTACATATGTCTACATATATTAACTACATGATATTCTGAATCTATTTATTCAATGTTAATATATACTTAAATTCCCACACTGTAAAAACTTGGCAGAAATTTGAGAATCTTAGTTAGACGGATGAATATGTTGATTGATTTTAATGATCAATAAATATATTATATTACATATATACATAATTATTCCTACACCCTCTTTAATCTCAGCGTTACATATTACCTCACTAAAATATAATACCCAATAGAAGGGTTTAGAAAATGTAGTGTTCCCCCCCATGTTAATTCTCATGTTGATGTTGTCGTCATCGCTGCGACGCCACTAAATTTATATATGCATAGATAGATCAGCACACATAGACACACATGTGTATAGATACACATGTATGTATATAGGCCTCTATATCTGTTTCTATATCTAAATTTTGTTTACAGTTCAAAGCACTCGCGACCGCAGGGTCAATGTAAAACTGAGTGGACCATGTCCATGTCTCAGTTACGTTTTCCGACTCTGCCTGCGCAACATTAAAAGCTCCATAGATATATCATTTTATTTGTGTGTTTATCTGTATACATATGGGTGGTACTATGGAGGGGTGGGCGTGTCAATAAACAACAACTGACACGATAAATTATCGCTGCGTATTGCTGTGCTATCTAATTGCGATTTGAATGCGTTGTTAAATTCAGTTGATTTAGCTGTTGCTCGATATTTTATTTGTTTTTAATACACATATAGACACATACATGTATGCGTATTCATATATGCGGGTGTTATGAGCCATAAAAAGTTTTCTATATCTTTCGAAATTTCAGACAGATGTATCCAAGGCTATCGACAGGTTTGCGTCTTTGCATGATCAAAGCAGAACATTTATTTGGCTTATGTGCTGTGACATTGTCCAAAGGCAAGTTCAAGGCTAACGTGACTCAATGGCAGTAAAAACTAAGTCACATTGCTGCAGCTGAGTATGAGCGACTGTCTAATACTCGCTTAGAGATAAAAAAAACTTAAGAGACTTAAAAGCAAAAGATCTTCAGAATCACTTAGCTGCCATACTTTGTTTAGATTAGTGTTTACTATATAATCTTAACACTCCATATAACACAGATCTTCACTTAAATATACTCAACTTCAAACCTTCCCAAATGCAATTTGTTAGCGAGTATTAAGACTCTTTAATGGCTGCGGAAACATCAATGTTTCTTCGTTTAAGGCGCATGTCCCTTATGCGATGTGATTTCAAAAGCCAAGATCAAGTTATTTATTGAGTTTTTTTTGTCGAGTTCCAAGAATCAAATTTGTATCTAAAGCGAAGAGCGCCAAGAAAGCATTAAAAGTGGAAGTCGCTGCAAAATGTGTCTTCATTGTCTTCTGATCTCAGCTCTTTTCGCTCGAAACGTGTTCGAGATACACGCGAAACGATCCTTAAAGATCTTTTTGCTTGTCCGGATGACATCAGCAGTTGCCCCAAATTGCTTGAAACTGGATGTTGCAGCAAGTCTGTTTTTGTTTCGCATTTTTGTTTTGCTGGCATTTTTTTCTGCGCGACGTGCCTCAAGTTGCAGTTGCATTTGCATTTCACGTATGTCTCTTTCCTGGGTGTGTGTGTGTGTTTCTGGCGTAAATACTTGAGATTTGACATTGCATCAATCGTTCACAGTTCGATGGGAAATCTACTCAATGCAACTGTCTCGCATATAAATTTATGACAGTTTTATTTACTGAATTGAATATTAATTGAAATACGCATAAGGTTATTCAGCATCCGCCATTCTGCCCTAAATGGAGCGCAAGTTGTCAACAACAACGGCGACTACTTAGCGTTTAGTATTGTTTCTTTTAAGGCAATTTATGTAATATGTCTAGAATATTTAACCATTTTGATTTCACAAATTCGTAATCAGATTATGTAAATATACGCAAATCATTTATACTTGAGTCACAAGGGTGCTAACACATATACACTGTAAAAAATGTTGAGCTAAGATAGTTTGTTGTGATAGTGTGATCGAGTATACTGATAATTAGTGAACATTCAAATATATATTTTGTATATTTTGTTATATACAAACAACATTGTTATGGTTCGGCGTCACTTAACTGAACACAAATTATGGAAATCAGAGATTTTATAGGTCTAGAGAAACTCATCTACAAAAAATTGATAGAAGTTTTACAACTATCGAAATATACTGTCCGATCCTGTTGACATATTTTGAAAATAGTATGAAATATCAGCAGAAACTGCAGAGAGAAATATATATATTTCCAATTTCAAGATAGATGTAGAGATAGAATGACGGATACTATACCAAATCAATATACTCAATATACTTCAATTCATTTCGTAAATAAAATTGTGTTAACCTACTGATGATTGATTGATGATAAACAAAATACAAACAATCGCAGTTAGAAGGTTGAAAGTTATACAGAAACACCTTTTCCTCACCTTCTGAAGGAAAGTGAAAACTTTGAAAGTTGTTTGAAATGCAATTTGAAAAATCATTTAACGCAACAGCTGAGTCATGTAAAAATTACAGAACTAATAAAGCTGAAAATTACAGTTGAAATGAATTGAATTGAATTGAGTAATTCAATATTCATATTAAAAATTAAATAACATACATAATTGAATATAGATCAACCAGTTCTTGCTGTGTATTGAACTGAATATATGTATATAGAAGGAACGTGTCTTCACTCAAGCCCTAGAAGATGTTCAGTCAAAGTGGGCGAAGCCTCGTAATAACCGGCTTGTAACTGAACGATAGCAAACCAGTCAAACTACAACAACAACCGAATCGAATCTGTAGCTGTAGCTGAATCTGAATCTGTAGCTGATGGCGATATCAAATGGTTAATTGAGTGTCTGCCACTAATTTATGCCACTTGGTTTAATGAACCGCCCCATTGACGCTGATAATTGGGCGACATACAAATGGATATGCACTTAATGCTATGTTTCAATTTACCTGGACTTTCCACGCCCATTATGGCATCGGAATCCTCTGTGGGGGCCGCATGTGTGTGTGTTTACATTGGATAGATTATAATATTGTATTTAACTATGATGTCAGATATCTGCCTGAGTCAGTGCAGGTAACAGACGAACAAAAATTGTCTATTTCTAGGCAGCGGCAAATGTTTGCCAAAATGCAAGAGAATAAAAATAAATGAAACAAAATAATTTATGCATGCTTGGCTCATTCTGTTGACTAATGCTGGCAGCTCGAATGATTCGCTAAAGCATTCGTATAAATCAAATGAAAACGGCATCTGGTGTCACTGTGCAACAGCAAAAGCTAAAGAAGAGCAATTTGTCTGCTATGCAATTTTCATAGTTTTCGCATATTTCAAAGTCAAAATAAGCTGCAAGCATCTCTTGTTCCGATAATATTCAAACAGAATTTTGCATTTTTAAGTGCCGAGGTGCCGCATTGCCGCATTGCCGCCATACGTATGAGCTAATGGCCAAATTTGCAATTAACAATCAGCTAGAGTGGGCCTTATGTGAGTATAAATGTGGCTTATAATATGTACATATGTAAATGTGGCATATAAACGTGAATGCAGCGCATGATGCAAGATTTCATTCACAAATCAAGCAGCTGGATAGCGAGTTCGAATGATGTTTGCGCATATTCATATACGCATATAACTCGGTCTATAAATAAGCCCAGAGCAGAGCAGGTATGACTAAGATATGCCATTGTTTCATACGGCATTACAAATGCTCAACTTGGGCTATTTATGAAAGTGCAAAACTGAGAAAATTGTTTTTCAATTCTAAAATTAGAATAACACAAGAAGTAAACGAAAAGAAATGCAAAGATTTCTTATAATAATAAATTTTTATTTATAAGCAAAATACTTTTTGCTTTCAGACTGTTTTTCATCAACGAAAATGTACTAAAAAATTGCAAGCTTATTTTATATGTCTTATATAAATAAAACAGATTATGAAAGTATATTAATTCAATAGAAAGTTTGTTTAACTCTTGAATTAAATAACTAAACAAAAGTAAATTTGCAATCTTTAAACAAAACACAATATTATTTTCCCAAACTTTTCTTTCTAAGATTCAAAATGTCGTAGAGTTAATAGTCAAATAAACATAGAAAATAATGATATATTATATTTAGTACAAAATGTTTAAAAAAATTTTAAAAAATTGTATACCCTGTCTCTATTTTTTATTTAATTTAAAATTATTTTTAAAATTGCAGTATATTCTCTTTTTTATGATATTGAACTACGTAAGTATAACTAAATCTTAATTTATAATATAAATTCTTAGTTATATGTTAGGTGTTCAATATTTTAAAAAAAAATGGATTATATTTAATCTACAAATTTTTTTTAAAATTATATTGATAAATAAATATTCATACCATTAAAACCTGGCAATCAATATCTTACAGCTACAGATTTATACTGCAAAAATATGAAATAAATCAAAGCCCATAAAAATAAACCCTTGCTTCAGGCAATTGAATTCTTAAATGCAAACGAACCCATAAAAACGATCTGATTACAGATTTAGATTCATACAGAAGAGTGCATTGGGCCCCGAGTAGGAGACCATAAATTAATGGATAATGGACTCTAAAATATGGCACAAGTTGAGCAAGTGCTAAATTTCAGTTGCATTTGGGTTTTAGCACCTCAATCGAATGCAGTGTGGGTAATAAATATCTATATAGGTGTACTTATATATATGGAGAAATAGTGGAAGATCGATAGATTTACGAGGCACTCACCTTCGTTCACGTAACCGCCCTCCATGGTGCCGAATGTGTACACCTCGTTGCGGCTGCCGCTCCGTTTGCCTTTGAACACCTTGGCCACGACCTACGTCTATGCGAGCACACGAGGCGAAGAGGGGGCAACAGTTGGGGCGGTGGGGAGACTCTCGCGGTCTGGTATCTGCAGCTGACTTCTGGGCGATGCACTCGACACCTTGATACCTCTCGAAGATGTTTTATTTATGCTTTCGAGCCACTTATTAAAATGTGTGTAGTATTTGCAGCCAACACTCCGTAGATACGATTATAATAATATTATTATTAATAATAATATTATTGTTGCTCAGCACTTGGATATCGAATGGGGCAGCATTTGTGGCATCGTGTGGCACGTCTCACGCTCTGCGATTTCCAGTTTCCAGTTGCCACAATAAACAAACTCTCGTCCCACTGTGCAGCAGAACTTATCTGGCAATTGTATCTGCGGCTCCTCTACTAGGCTAATACCTAGTGTGTGCGTGTGTGTGTGTTTGGCTTTTCCTGTGAATTTGCATGTGGCGCGGCTTGGCTTTTCTAATACTTGCTGTTGTTGCTGGTGCTGCAAAGTAAATGGAAGAGGTGCCACATAAATAAACATGCAACATCAAATTGGCTTTTGATAAATGTTGAACCCCAAGTCTGACCCGAATGTAGCCCCAGCTAAAGAAGAAGTAGAAGAAGAAGCCAGAAGAAATAACATATGCACATTCACCGCGCGAATCAAGAGGGCAGGGCTGCGCCGGGTCTCGAGCGAGATGAACTCTCAGATTTCAAGGCGCTGTCACTGCAGAAATGCTGTGTGAGTGTGTGTATGTGTGTGTGTGAGTCTGTTTGTGTATCTTTCTGCAGATGCTGTGGCCCATTGCCTGTTCTAATTTTGGATAAGCTTAGTGAAAAGACGCCTTGACATTTGTTTGACTTTGCGAAATTTGCGGCTGCATTTTTAATGAGAAACGACGCGAGACACGCAGCCACATGCCGCATGTATCATGCCGCATGCCGTATGCCCCCATGCATAGCTGAAATCTTTGGAGCGACCAACAATGTGGGGCAGATTCGTGTCAATGTAGCTCCAACTAGCCGGAATTGTATCTACAAGTTGATAAATGCATTTTGTCTATATAAATGAAGACATTTCTTTTGACTGACTGACTGACAAAATGATTGATTGACTGACTGACTGGGCGACTGCTTGCTTGACTGAGTATTAAAGTGAGTGATTGACGGGGTGACGGACTGAGTGATTGACCGACTGGATGTCATTAATTAACTGCCTGATTGTTTGAAAGATTGACTGATTAAAGGACAGAGTGACAGAGTGTCATCAATGGACATTTTGATTGACTAGAGACTGACTGAATGATTTCTTGATTGACTGTTTGAGTGATTGATTAATTAACTGAATAATACTGGCTAACTGACTGATTGGCATTGACTGAATGGTGGTTTGAATGATTGATTGATTGATTGACTGAGTGGTACATAAATTGAATGATGTAATGATTGACTGCATCATTGACTGGCTGATTGTCTGTTTGATCGACTGGCTAATTGCTTGATGAACTGAGTGCTTAAACGGATGATTGATTGATTGGCCTGCAAACTGATCATTTGATTGATTGATTGACTGACTGGTTGACTGTTTCATTACTAAATTGCTTGACAGCCTCACTCAATGATTGCTAGCTTGATCAAGTCACCAATTGACTGATACATTAACTATAGTCATATCTATTTGAATCCTCAATGTTTCAATATGGGAAAAATTACCACGGATGATATAATTTTGATAGCCCCATTACTTAAACCGAACAACGCCGGATAACGTTCAGTTTGCGGCCGAACATATTTGATAATTTTCAACCAACTTAGGACCAGCATAATGGCCCATTAGACCAATTTGAGTTAAAATCAAACTCAGGTTTAACCGCTTGCTTGACTTC
The DNA here is from genome assembly GCA_035045145.1 of Drosophila meridionalis. Taxonomy (NCBI): domain Eukaryota; kingdom Metazoa; phylum Arthropoda; class Insecta; order Diptera; family Drosophilidae; genus Drosophila; species Drosophila meridionalis. The sequence goes on along the minus strand of JAWNPG010000020.1, from coordinate 14,819,144 downwards.
TTGGAATTTGACGCCAGTTAACAATGCTTTCGTCTTTGCTGTTTGTTTATTTCAACTATTAGTAAATAAATTGTGTGGCACTGCGGCAAAGCGTTTTCCGACTTATTTGCAAACAACTGCTGATGTCACTCGGTCAATATTTGCGGCATAAATTGAAAACTAATTTGAGCAGCAAACAAACGCGAATGAAATCGCTGCGTTTGTTTGTGTTTTACTTTTGGATTGTTTGTTTTCGTACGTTTTTTTTTTTCACTCTTTTCTCAAGTTCAGTTTTCAAGCAGCAAGTTCAATGTCAAATTTGCAATCCACACACAACATAACAACACACAGAATTATGCTAATAGATCGTACCTAGAGTGCCGGTGCTTAGCAATTGATTAGAACTAAAAACCCGAACCGTACGCGCACAGAGCTCAGCCAGAACTGACCGGAAAAATGAAAGCCGGAAACAGAAGCGCGATTCGAAGAGAAAGATATAAAAAAGAATTGAAATTACTTTAACAAAAAGTGCCGAATTTATGCATACATAGAGATATATATTGTAATATGAAGTAAGAAGAGAGTCGGCTATAAGTGACTGTTTAATACTCGCTTGCAGATTAATAATTAATGGTGGAACTCTAGAAGACTTCAGAAGAAGAGTACATATATTCCAGCAGATTAAGATTGATTATCGATATATACATATATATATAACAGATAAATATTGACAAAGCTAAGATATATATTTCTCTTCTGATACACTTCGCTTCAGCAACGATCAAGAGTAGGCACATATTGTATAAACCCCATATACTCCTCTTCACTTACTGCACGGGCATCAAAATACATAAAAAAGAAGAACTCGAGAGAGTAACAATTGTCAAAGAAACTCATCAAATGGACTCGGACCGGCGTTGACAGCGAGCAGGCGACTCATCAATGGATTCAGACTTGACATTCGCTTTTGGTCGGCGCCACAGAACCAAGAGACCAATAGATCCCCTCTTTAACGTACCCCGCGCACTAGTCTAATGCCAAATAAGAAGCTCGTAATACTGTCAATTCTCTCTCTCATTTTTGGGCAGTTGTTCAATTTGATCGGCGGCAGGCGAAACGAATTTTAATTGATGCGGCAGACCGCAGACGTCACTCGACGGATTGCCCCTGGGCGATAACTACATAGATATTACATGGGACAGTTCTGTCGCATAATTAAGGCGGCACTTGATTAATAATCGTTGAACCCCATTGTGACCCGCAGGCCGGGCCACGCCTTCTAATTTACTACTACCCACTTTTATGGTCTCATTTATGTTAATTGTTATTATTTATTATTATTATGGTTGGTTGACTTGTTGTTACTATTAGCGCAGCATTATGCATTAATAATGAAATGAAAAATCTGAGTCTGGCCTTCGCTTTAAAGTAACCCCTATAACTGGGCTGGGGCAGCCAATTCGATCAATTCGATCAATTGTTATCTGCTTTTTATATTCTTTTAATTCTTTTCAGTATTTATGAGTGTAAATATTTGAAGTTAAGGACGGTCTACTGCGCATGCCTGGCTGCCTAATTCAATCCCAGTGCCATCAATCAAAGCTACAAATTGCCATCAAGGAAAGGGTATATGCAGCTGCCCAGCTCTCTCTCTCTTTCTCTGCCTCTGTCTGTTTGTTTTGCTTTGAGCATCGCTTTAATTGCCAACACAAGTTTGTAATTATGTAATTGTCGTCGTTGTCTCCGTTGTTAAATTCCCGCTGCCTTGAGAGTGTCACATTGTCGCTTCGACCGTGACAAGGGTTTTTGGTGCCCCAACGCCAACTTGTCTGCCAAAGTGACAAACAAGAAATAACTGCAGATTGCTTTGGGTTTAGAAAAAGAGTCAAGTGCTTAATGCGATATGAGTGGAAGGAAGTTAGAATGAATGACTTCAGCTTAACTACAGCTAGTACTAATTAGTGTAAATGCCAAGCCTTGAAATGATAAATTGAAAGTTTAAAATTAAAATGAAGACATTATTATTAAATTCTTTTTGAGCTAAACCCCAACTAAAATATTCCATAACAATGAATGAATAAGTAATCTTTATTTTAGTCTAATAACAAATTTACACAAAAATCTAACACAGATATAATATTTATAAATGTTTTGACCATAGAGATAAGCTCAGCTTACAGGCATCAACAACTATTTCATTTGTCAACAGATAGTAAACAAAAGTAAAAGTTAAGGCTGGAATTTGTCTTTGTATAGTTTGAGTCATTCAGAATGGCTCAAGTTCCCAAGGCACAGTGGGTCAAGTATAAGAAATATTGGCTTAAGCTGTGTCACTTGAGCTGCCAAGTAGTTCGTAAGCTGCTACTTCATATATACAAGAGTATTAGAATGATAATATATTTGATTCTTCGATTGATTCGAATCGCCCTACGCGGCCCATCAACAATTCTCTTAATAGAATCTAAGTGCTGTATGTAAATATCGAATCAAACTCAAATTGAATTCAATGACATTACAGAATGGGAATTGTGAGAGCATAAAATTTCGATGAAGGTCAGAATAATCAAAAGAGTTGTGAAGAAATATCACACCTCCAAATGCAGATGAGAAACTCTTCTCAGATTGAGAATTTGATAGAATTTGCCAGGAGACTATTTTGCCCAAGTCTGGGCTGTTTATTGCAAACACAACTATAATGCTTTACGCTTAAAAACCCTCATGTCTATTCATATATCCATCTTCATTTGAAGGTCACTCAGTATAAGACTCCAACTGCTCAAATAGTTAAGAGATAATACTTAAGTCATAAACATGCATTTACAGCGCACACAAATTTTTGTGTTTAGTAACAAATTATGATTTTTATTTATTGGTCAAGCCGTTTGACAAACATTTAATAATGTATCTTTGTTAATGGCGCTTGGTAATTAGTAGTTGATCATATGCGACCTGTTCACGCCGACTGCAGCAGCAGCAGCTGACATTACGTATATGTAAACGTATATTACGTATACGCCGATGCGAACTTGAGCGCCGGTCATTAGCCAGCTCCGCCGCGCAGCCATAAAAACCAATTGAGTGTCAGTTCAGCAGGCCAAACAAAACAATAGAACTCTAGCGAGCTTGTATGCAATGACTATATACATATATATATATATATATATATATATATATATATATATATATATATATATATATATATATATATATATATATATATATATATATATATATATATATCTATATCTATATCTATATATATGTTTGTATCGCAGTCAAAATTAATAGCGCCCGTTTCTTCTCTTTGTGTTTTTTGGTTTTGTCAATCGAGGACGTCATCGTTTGCTGTCAGCTACTGTGCACCGACAATTTAATATATTGTATATAGCCAGCAAAGAGATAAAACAACATGGTTTATTTTCGCTTTTTGTTCTCTGCCGAAATAAAAAAGAACCAAAAATCATAAATCTATTGAAAGTAAATAACAAAAAGTGGGTCAGCATTTGGAATAAGGCAAGGAAACGCTTGAGGTAGTAGCATGAATATCTCTGTATTTATATATCTGTATAAAAAAACACATCAATCATAATAATGTGTGAATAGCAGCCAAAAAGAGCTCAACTTATATTGAAGTACAAAATGTTATAAACTTGAATATGAGAACACGTTGCACGTGGCGTATGCTTAATTCTTGTTCATAAAATCTACATAAAACAATTACGCGTAGCTGACTCAACAGCCAAGTTCAGCGCACTTCTTGCCGGCGAAAATGTTTAGAATACATTGAATATAATAAAGGCATAAGGTAATAAAAGACAAGGTCGGGCTAAAACGACTGAATGATACTCGCTCAAGGACAAGGAAAGTAAGTGAGGATAAATTAAAGTAAAAAATTAAAGAGTGGGCAAGAGTGAGTCACTCGTATAACTAGATGATATTACTAGTCCCTATTAACTGTTATGTTGTATCTTTAGATGTAAGATATACTTAGTCTTAACAAATCTAGAAAAACTTCTTAACATAATGCTAAGACGAGATTAGAAGAGAACTTCTATTCTCAAAGTCAAGTCTCTAGCTAGTATTGTATACAACTAATATACTCTTTTTCGCTAGCTGAACGAGTATGACAAGTAATTGTCTTCCGGCAGCGGCGCCTTATTAGGTAAAAAGCCCTAAAGCCTGGCAAAAATAAAAACGTGATGAAAATTGCAGCCGATGCCGACAAAGTAATTTGCTAAGCGAAAGACATAAAATTCTATTGCCGTTCCCATTCCCCTTCTATAAACATTATAAAAATTAATTTAAAATATATTTTCGGTTTATTTATTTATGTTTTCATCTAACACCTACAACAGCTGACATCATGTTGAGTGTGCGTTGAAGACTTTTCAAAATTAGCTAAATAAAGTATTTGCTTTTTCTCATAGTTTTCCGAGAATTGCGAAATGCTGCCTGACCTTCGGTACGAGTTCTGTGTGTTTCATGAAGGTAATTTCTTCTCACATTTTCCGCTCAGTTTATTTGTTAATGAAATATTTTCGAAAATACATTCGAAACAATTTAATTTCATTCGCTCGCCTGTTTTTTAGTTGTTAGTTTTAGCTATTTTTATAGCTGATCTTAGATCACATGTTGGGTCCCCACTTGCCACGAACGATTTCAAAGGCGCGCTAAATCATTAAAAACTGTTTTTGATATCAAAAATGTATATAGATATATATATATATATAGGTATAGGTATAGGTATGTAAAAGTATTTATACTTCTGTGCTACGCATTGGCATTTTATCGCAAAGGTTGGCCAAATGATGCGTGCGTCTAAATTTTGTGAAATCAGGCAAGTCAATTAACGGGGCCTAAAAGCACTTTTGACAGTTTGTTGTCGGCCAACCGCACAGTGGGACAACTGGACAGTGGTGCGCTCTTGTTTGTGTTGGCCTTTTCGTGGTCAGCTGACGTAATTTGCTGCTCAAGGTTAGCTGCAGCTGAAGCTGAAGCTGTTTGTCTGCGCATGAGTTGCACTATCTTTCTTGATCTCGTTTGAAAATGTCACACAATACGTGCCCTGAAATGGTGAGGTGTGTTGTGACTTAAATAAGTTGGGAAACTATTTGTCATAGGTAACGGAAGATAGAGGAAACATATAAGACCTCTTCAGTATGCACCAATTACATATTCCTTTCTGTCAACCTGAGCCTAAAAGCAAATTTAATAAACTACAATTATTTATTGTTTAAATTGATTGAAACTTGATAGAATTAGCTTCCACGCCCAGCTTGGAAAAAGCCTCATATGCCCAAATCTTGTTGCCTGTCAAACAATCTGATGTTTGATCTTAAACAATTGCTAAAAATACTAAAAAAATTAATTTATGACAAATATATATATTAAGTCACCTTAACAATTCTCAGCTCTTATCTTCATTCATCATCTAGATAATAAAAATTAATCTCTTAAATAATTGCATGTGATTATGTGCATATAAAAGTCAACTCCTAACAAGTGGACAATCTAATAAATTGCCCAGCCGGAAAAGATAACGCTGCAGGTTGATGTCATATGCCATTGTAGGTACTCGTATGGGAGCGTGTCATATGCCCAAGTATTTCGCATGCCTTGTATGGCGAGGCAACTGCAGAACTGAGCACGACCAAGACTATCGCTGGAATCTTGAGTGAAAATTAAATTTCATTTTCTTTTGCATTGCGTGACCGGCTGCCGGCTACACCTACAACTGCAACAGCCCTCCCACCCAGTGCAATTGTCATTTATGGTATATATATTTCTGTGTATGTTTTTTTTCTCTTCTGTTAAACACGCATAAAAATTTAACGCTCTGGCATGTTTGTCATGTGCCGCTGGCCTTTTGACCTGCCGAGCGGCTGATGGAGTTCGCTGATATGACCGTTGAAAGGCAGGGGAGGGGAAAGGGTGGTTGTTTGCTTAACTGAAGAGTGGCAGAACGAGCGCGCGGGAGCCGTCATCAGCTACGCTTCAGCTTAGACAGGCGTGTCCAGCGGGGCAAATGCTACGGTGCGAGTGGGGCGGCCCCTGCCCCAAAATATATTTTTTCTGTTTTGTGTGTCAAGTCAAATTAGTTACGCTAAGTAAGTGTGAGTGTATGAGTGAGTGTGAGTGAGGATGTGTGTATGTGTGTATCTGGCAGGTGGTTGGTAAGAGCGGCCAAATGTAGCTGTCGTCGTAGCAGTTGACAGCTGAGGTTGCATCCATATTCATAGTTGCATATTCACATTTTCATATATCCCGTGCAGACAAAAAGAATGTGAATGAATCATACAAATTCATATATTTACGAATTTACTTATTCACGTATCATCTTTTACTTTAGATATTCACATACATATATCACATATTCACTTTTTGTATTGCCATTCATTTCCCTGTTCATATTCACAATTTCACTAAAAACAACATTTACATATACGTATGTTACATATTCATATTCGCGTACATTCAGTTCCCCAGCAAATGTTCGCATTTTCCTCTTATAGAGCTCAATTATTCACATATATATTCACATTTTCATGTATTCATATTCACCCACATTCAGTTTATTTGCCCAGAGCTCACAATATGATGATGTGAATATGAAGCACACTTTCATTCACATTCACGTATTCACATTCACACTCAATAGGTTTTACCTGTTATTCACATTTTATATTCATTCACATATATCACACGCATAAAGCTTAATAATTCATATATATTCACGTATTCATATACTATTCATCGACACCCTTATTCTGTACTTTTATTTATATTCATTCACATATTTTACACTCATATAACTTAATAATTTAAATATATCACGTACTTATAGACTTATATTCGCTGACAGACTTATTGTCTACTGCCTTCAAATGAAGATGAATGTTCATTCACATTCGCAATCAATAGTTTTTAGCTGATATTCACATCTTCACGTGCCCACATTCACATATTCACCTCTTTCATTCACATATTACAAAACCATTTAGTTGAACCGCCTGCGCAGGCAGCTCGCATTCACATTAACACACACACAGATATATATATATACATTCACACACTCATTTAGCTGCACACTCAACTCTTGCTCGCAGCACTCATTCATCTTCATTTACGGCCTGCATTTACATTTGCATTTGCCACATTCACTTGGCTTTGTCATCTGTCAAATGCATCGCTGAGTTTGTCCAATTGGACGTTATAAAATATGAATATTCCAGTCGGAACTTTCGGGATTGCCCTCTTGTCTTATCAGCTGACAGCTAGCTATCTGTCATCTGCAGCACATGACACACGAATCTTAATCCAAAGCTGAAACTGAAAACGAAAACTAAACCGAAACTGAAACTGAAACTGAAACTGAATGAAATCAGCTTTTGGCACGATTTCGTCACCAGGTTCATATTTATATAGTACATATTCTATTTGGCACCTTTTTTCGGTGCTATTTCGGTGGATGCGCCAAGTGTTGCTGGCTAATTGAATTTATTGCGCGCCTCACTAAAATAAACAAATGCAATTCACACAAACACCAACACACACAGACTTTCACACACACACACACACACACACACTGGCCAATACATTTGCTTTTGTTTTTATCACCTGACGCTGAGCAAATTTTTGCATTGTGCTCTGTATTATATACGAGTATGAAAGCAATTTATAGACCAAACAGTCGCACATATTTGCTTTTTATTTAATGACAAACAAAATTGTTATTTTTTTTTTTTGCTCTTACACACACGCCAGCATTTTTACGACGCGGCTAACCTTGAAGGTGGTAGCCAAGCAACTTGAAAATCGCATCTATCTATATATATGTATGTATATAGTATATATATTTATTTAATATATAGTCCTACTTATGAAGCTGCTGCATAGTTTCTATGCAGATAAATAATTTCAGTTCAGCTGAGAAATATTTTCATATACATACTTATGCGGGGTATTTAGTAATATCTTTATCTCTGATATGAAAAATATATATAGTTTTTACAAATATTTTGTGTACTAAAAAAAAGAAATAAAAATTTGTTCACAACTCAAACTGAATAATTACTATATTAAAATATTTCTAAATTCTTTTTCTCAAATTTATTTATATTTTATATCCTTCAATCTATGATATAAAAAATATATATAATTGTTGCATATATTATGTCTACTAAAATATAGAATTTTATAACAATTCAGGCAGCATAGTTATTATTTTAAAATATTTCTAGAATTGTTTCTATAATTTATAATACAAAATTTGATATTTTATATCCTTTGATCTCTGATGTTAAAATATATATTATTTTATTTTTTTTTTTTAATATATTTTGTGTGCTTAAAATAGTAATTTTGTAACAATCCAAACATTCTAGTTACTATCTTAAAATATTTCTAGAATTAATTTTCATTTTCTCAATGTATTCATAGAAAATATGTATGTTAATTGTGAATGCTCTTCATTCATTGTGTCTCATTAACAGATAATAGATCAAGACTAAGATATATATGAGAGCATATCTTTTTCATGCTAATTTATACACTCCAATCTAATCCAAGCAGGGTATTTACCATTCCATCAGAGACCATTTACAGTTAATTAAAAATGAATAGGTGAAAACAACGGAATGTCAAATGTTTCAAAACAATTTCACCAAACGCCTCAGCGTACACAGTGAAAAAGCTCATTTCCCCACATGTTGCAAAAGTGCCATGAGGAGGAGGAAGGGGCGTGCACCGTGTGTGTATATGTATATATGTACATGTGTGTGGGTGTTGTGTGTTTGCCGCACATTGCACTTGAAATAGTTTCGGCGCACATAACAATTTCATGTGTTTGGACTGAGCTATATCTGTTTCTATATCTATTTCTATATCTTACTCTATTTCTATTTCTATTTCAGTTCATCACAAAGATATGTGAATATACATATATATACATATATGCCGTATATCGTATGCTAAAGAGCGCTCGCCTATTATCATAATTTCTTATCAAATGACTCATTAGAAATCGTGTGGTGCGCAACAGTTGGGCATTTGCCGTAGCTGTTGTTGTCTGTTTCTTTTTCTGGCACCGGCCAACTGTAAACAGATAGAAATAATAGAGGGCGAACGCAATATTAACACAACAATTGCATGAATTGTGCAATTTAATTTATATGCTCAAATAAAGGGAGGCAATCAAATGCGGAATGGAATTAGTTAGTGGCGCTTGGCTCTGTTAGCTGTTCTTGAATTGCAGAGAAAGAGCAGAACTAAATGGAAACATAGATATTTGCTTATCTACAATACGTGTATGTTACAAATCAAGTTAGAGTTGTGTTTAGATATGCTCTGAATACTATGAGATGCTTAGAGAACTTGGGAGTCTTAAATCTTTTAAAAGCTTTTAAACGATACTCAAATATCTTTCTAATATTATAGGTATTCGTTTATCTTATCCGAATTAAAAAAGAACCAAAGGAAAATTTTGAATTAAAGAAAAACTATTCAAATTCTTATGCCCATATTTTGATATATAAAAGAAAAAATATAAAACTCAAAAGAACTTTACTTGGTAAAGTGGGTAAAAGTGGAAAAGTTCTTGAAAGTCTAAGCATTTAAGATTTCTGCAAACTACTCTAAATGCATAAGTCTATTCATTCATATATGTATTCATTCATGTATCCAAAAAAAATATAATTATAATTTCTCAAAAAATTGTTGAAAATTGAGTAATGCCTCGAGTTCATTGTACTTTTGAATAAAGTTGATTGAATAATTTTGTATTATAATAGGTTCGCTTCCGCATTCAAAACTTTCTTTTCATTCCCTTATATATGCAAAATACCTTTTCCAAGAATCCTCAATAGCTGCTCAATAATAGCCTAGGCTCACATTCAACATGCGCATTGTCTGTTTCTCCTATGGCTTCCCGCATTTCTGTTCTCGTGTGGCAAAATTATAATTATGCCAGGCAGGCAGGCAGGCAGAGAGGCAGGCAGGCAACCGCGCAGTCAGGCAGACCTGGTAAAAGGATACTCCATAGGCGGCATCAACTTTCTCCCCCTTTCGCTGCAGCAAAAAAGGCAAAAGAGCGAAACCGCAAAAGTAGAAAAAAAAACGGGGAAACCACAAAACGTTGCAATTCAATGAGGGGCGGGTAATAGGGGGGCGTGGCACCGTGTAATAATATGGCGCGGTGCCTAATTGTGAATGCAATTATGCAAATGCCAAAAAGGCAGTTGGCAAAGCGAAAGAGCGAAGGGCCGCAAGCGAAGCGCAATCAAGCCAAAGGCAATTGATAAACGAACCGAGAGACACAATTGATAAAAGTGACCCGAAAAGAGCAATTAAACCAATACAAATAGTGAGCACGCGCCAGAGGCGCAAACAAAACATAAAAGCCAGCAAAGCAGAGATATTCTCAAATGTGAAATCGATATGGGCTCGAGCATATGCCTGGAAGGTCGCACAACAAGGGCTGTTGGCTGAGCCTGAGAATCGAGGAGGGGTTGAGACCGACCTTAACTAGGGAATACGATATGATATTTGAGTTTACCTTTTAGTTGCCTGTGCGAAAATTGCAGCCGCTGATGAGCTCAGAGCCCAAAAATCAGAATAGTGCGATATCAGCGGACGCATGGCAATGCCACGCCTCATATATGGGAATGATATAAATATATGTATGATATATGTATATATACATTATATATATGACGTTCACTTTTTTTTTTTTGGCATATGTTTGCTCTTATCTCTGTAATTCTATCAAATTACAATCGAGCAAATGTTTTGGTTCCTGTGCTGAAATCTGATAAGCAGCCGGCCTGCCCCTCATAGAGAATCGCTCTACTGTTAAATTAAGTGTGGCATTCCTAGGGAGGAGGGGGCGTAGAGGCTGGCAGGGGGATTGCATAATAATTATAAAAATAGTCGATTATCGCATGGTTGGGCAGCATTCGATTAATTAATCGACAAAAATACACAAAAATAGGCAGTTTAATTAGATTTCGAATAGATAAATACCCTGGAAAAAGTTGATGTGGGACTATATAATAATTATACATGAAATATTCCGGAATAGGGTTATAACTAGTGAGAGTTTTTGTATATTATACAGTATATAATAATATTTATATTTTTTTATGAACTTAAAAACTTTAGATCTTTAATAAGCATATAAATGCCCTGGAAATATTTGATAAATGATAATTATATATGAATGTATAGCAAGAATATTAATGCAAATATTTAAAATTGGACTATAACTTGTGAGAGTCTATATATACATATATAATAATATTTATATTTTCTTATGAATCTTAAGTACTGTGGGCGTTTGATAACAAATACAAATTGAATACAGAAACCTTAATTAAATTTAATTTATTATATATACCATATATCAATTTGATTGATAAAGTCTGGCATTTGTTGACTAAGTCAAGTAAGTCAATGGAAAGATAGTATATAAGAAATGTTAAATATAGAATATTAGCTATTCTTGGTTATATACAAATATATGTCATATATCATGTCAAATACTATCTATGATAGGAGACTAGCCAATATATATATATATTCCATACAGAAGATAATATTCCTGTCGTCATCTCATTCCTCTTCTCTGCTTATTACAATTCACTTAGACAAGCCAAGGACTATTTATAACTGTATCTTTTTGTTGCTGAACAAGTTATTGACAATGGGCTCATGCATAAAGTGTAGCATATTTGCGGGCGTTCAAGCGTGCATCAATGCATAATAAAGCGAACATCGCAAGGGGGCAGAGACGCTGGCAGTGGCAGCAGCAGTAGCAGCGGCAGCGACAGCGACAGTCACTGTGGCTATGCCTGTGGCAGAGACAAATGACAGCGACCCACTTAACGGCTCTGCCTCGCTGAGGTAAGCACAGTGCGCCGCTTTGTTGCATGCATGTGCAATTACGTATACGCCCCGTATTTATTGGCCAAAGCCCACGCTGCGCCGGCCAAACTAACAAGTGGTCCCGCGAGAGAGTGGCGAGAGCTGCTGGGCCTGCAAGTGGGTGCCGGTGCCGAACACCTACGCACACACAGCAGGTAGACGCACGCACGCACACACACACTCACTCACACACTCACACACTCACACTGAGAGCACTTGTGCTTGCATTGAAATGGAAAACAAAAGCTGCACGAGAAATGTTGCAAAGGGCGTAATGTTGCCAGCTGAAAAACTTTCAACAGCTGTTCCTCGGCCAGGTTGAAAGTTCATGCAGCAGCAACAACAACAACATCGTTCGCTACGTCCTTGGACTTTTTCGGTGTGGCTGCCGCAGCAGCTGCCCCGAGACCCGGCGTGCTGCAGCCAGCGAAGGACATTTGCTGCTAGCCGGGTGCAGCACACACGAAAATCAATATGGCAAACACTCGAACACTACGGAATGCCATATGCATATCTAGCTGGGATTGCCCAATCCGCTGCAGCAGCAAATTCCACTTGATTAGCACACACAATGGAAATGAAAATGCCTCAAAGAAATTTTAAATACATTTTCAAACAGAAATGAAAACAAAATATACAGTTTACGAAAGAAACAACAACAAACACTCGACGAGTTACACTTTAGCCAGAGCTCACTGTGGATGGCCGCGTGCGCTTCGATTTTGATTAGAGCGCAGACAATAACAACAAAAACAAAAGCAAAATCAAATCTAAATAAAATAAGCAATGCAAATCGATTGAAACGCAGCATTTTTCAATGTTGTTGTAGCTGTTGCCCTTGTTGTTGTTGTTGTTGTTGTTCGAGTTGTTTAAGTTGTTTAATTTCAAACACTTTAGTTTTCATTTTAGTTTTAGCTTTTATTGTTATTGTTATTACCTGTTTAGCGTATGAAAGAAATCACTTTTAGAATCAAACTCAAATGGTCAAACAGCAGCAAGAACAATAACAACAAACTCACTTGGCTAACAAAACATCAAATATTAAAATGAGTTTTTGAAATTCTTTGGGCTTAAAGCAATACGCCCACTCTTTATAGCGCCCACACGCAACGCGATAACAAGCTTCAGTTCAGCCAACAATAATAGTAATAAATGTAATAACAGTAAGAGATATCGTAAATTATTGTTGCCTGCGTACTTCGATTTGGTTGGCGGCCCAAAACTAACGTTAGTTTGGCCAAAAGCAGAAAAACTCTGTGCTTCTCTCTCACTGAGAACTCGCCAACGACTGACCGAGAAACGTGCGCGCACTCAACACGAACAACCGACGCGTTTCAGTTGCGCCAACAGACTGAATTGCTCGAGCCTCAAGCGAAGCACAGCTGAGAGAGCAGCGAGCGCAGCCAACAAGAGCAGCGCAGCAGCAGTGACGTTGGCGTCGACAGCAGCGCAACAAACGCCGGCAGCAGCAGCAGCAGCATTGGGCGATTCTTGATTCAGCTGATTGATAAGAGACTGAAGCACGCACACACATGCATGCAAAAATGCACGCACACACACACAGTGTCGCTGCATTGCATTTATTGCAATTACGATAGACATTTATTCAAGAGCAAACTGAAGTAACTAAGCAAAATAAATTGAATGAATTATTCATCATATTCATTTATATTTAAATATATACATATTTTTAAATTTATTATTAATTTTTATTAATAGCATAATATTTAATACAGCTAATACCTATTATACTTTAATATAATCATTTTTAACACAAGAAAGGAAAGAGTGGTGCTATTATTTTTATCAGTATTTTTCGATTTTTTTAAGAATTTTTCGAAATATATAAAAACGTTGAATATTTTTACGATAATTGTTATTTGTTTCAATAATGTATTATTTCTGCTTTTATGAAAGTAATTAGTAGATCAATACACTGATAAATATATGCATTAAAAATAACCAAATAATTTATAGCAATTATAATTGGGCACAAATTTTTGGTTCGATAGCAAAATAAATATTTTCTTAAGAATTAATAGTGAAATAAAAAGTTTCAATTCGATACGACATCAATTAAAGAGAAATGAATGCCTTTGAAAAGTCACGTAGTTCAGGCAATCGATTTAGGTGAAAAGTTGAAAGATTGAATTTTTGGCAAGGAGAAATGGCTTCATTATAATTATTGTTATTATTTCTATTGAACGAAACCTTAGATTTTGTTCAGCTGCTTCGTATGCTAATGACATGCTAAGCATGTCTCCTGTGCAGTTTGATTTTTGGGTTTCTCTGAAGGCACGATGACGACTTAGAGGATGACTCAAGCGCAACGAGAGTCTTATTTATTTATTATTTGGGATATTACGGCATTGATGACTTGACTGCGATTGGAATGGGCAAACCAAATAAAATTTGTCAGCAACCAGGCAGTGAATCATGTTTGAGATCTTGTCAATACTCACTATTCGGACAACATTCTAAAAAAAAAGTTCTTTATGGACATTTGAAAGTTTCCGTTTTATCGAATCAAGCGAAAATGGCTAATAAAATATGGAAAAGGACGCGGCCTGGTTCACGGGCTCACTGGTTCACGGGCCGACCCCCAACAGGGCGGCGGGTGTTGTTCGAATAGGCGAAGCCCAGTTGGATTATTTATTGGGCGACCCAGAAAGCTCGACGTGGCCAGCGAGGCCCATTGAAAATGCAAAATGCCCACCAATTAATTAGTAAAAATTATGAAATGGAAAAACTGAAAACTAAATAAATATATATGTAACTGAAACGGAAACACGAAATTCATTTGAGTTATGCGCCAGCCAAACGCAGCTGCTCCACCTACCCCAGCCCCATTCATGCCTTTCAAGTGTCCTTGCAGTGAGTCCGAGTCCGAGTCGGAGTCCGAGTCCGAGTCCGAGGCACTAACCTGCTGCTAGCCCTTTGGCGACCTAAATACCAGGCAAGGCTGGAAACTTGTATACCCAAAAATGCAAATACTATTTCAGGCACTGAGCGAAATGGGGGCATAGAATTGCTAATGTAAACGGCATAAGTAATAGGAAATGCACTAAGAGAAATTTGTAGGTAGAAGCTCAGAAATAAATGCACTTCGAGAAATTAGTAGGGGAATTCGAGAACTTGTAGGAGAAAGTTCAGGAATAAGTGCACTAAGAGAAATTGGTAAAAGAAAGTTCAAGTATAAATTCACTAAGAGAAATTAGTAGAAGGTAGTTTAGGAATAAATGAAATTGTTATTCTACATAATAAGTAAATTTTTAGTTATTTAATTCATTCATTAGCTAAAGCAATTGCTGAGCTTTTTCTTTCAGTGTAAGCCTTAGCTGCTCTAGTTTCGGGACTGGTCAGATCCATGTGGGAGTTGTCCTATTGATTTAATTTCTACTATTCTTAGTGACGCAATGCGCGACGTAGTCGAGTCGAGTTGAATGCGCTGTCGCTGTTGTTGTCGCTGTCGCTGTCGCTATCGCTGTCGCTGTTGTTGTCGCCGTGGCGTCCCAGCAATAATCCTGAGACGCCTCCAAGGGGTTGTTTTTGTTTGCCACATGCCGCATGCCACACACTGCCGCACTCTCTTGGCCCACTGAGCTATGTTTTTGGCTCTAGTTGTCTGCCGGCGCCGCAATGACTGCGCATAATTTTATGGTTTATGGCATGGAGAAGTTGTCAGTTCCCAGCGCCCAATTCCCTGTTCCCTGTTCCCAGTTGCCAATTCCCAGACGACTTGTTATTGTGCCTATCAATATTGTGGGCGGTGGCTAAAGAGGCCCTCATCTGGCGCTACAACTGCAGCTGGCTGCCAAGCATGACCTAGACACTTTAGTCCACTTGTCCCAATTGAGATCAGCTCTAACATTAGAGTCGGGGTCATCAGGCAGCGCAGCTAATTTGCATTTAAATTAATTGAATAGTGACTAATGATGAGCCATAATCTGCATTTGTGTTAAGACTGACTCAGCTGCTGTTGAACAAAGCGAATGTTTACTTAGAGTCGGCTTAACAGTGAGATTAGCACTTGTACTCGAGCGTTGCTAAAAATAAAACAGAAATAAAAGCATTTTGGGATAATTTGAGTCACTTCTTATCTAACTCCTAATTCTATTTAAATGTTGTGTACTTTAGTTTCTACTAACAAAAAATAATAAAATAAAATAAAAATATAATATAATGTAAACAAATATTTTAAAATAACATCAAATTTATATTAAATTAAATTATGAATTATTATGATGAGCTCACCATAAAACTCACTTGATTTTCTTGATTTATAAAATTGCAGGTATAGTTCTCTATATTATCTCAATAGAATTTCCATAATAATTAGTTCTTATTGGAACTGTTACTCTATATATGTTTCTATCTTGATCACAAAGCGCGTAACAATTTAGCTAGAAATTTGCCAACTCAACTGAGCTAACAATGAGATAATATTTTGTGCGCAACTCTAAAAACAGTGCGAAACTCATTCGAAGGGGTTGGGAGAGGGGTGTTTGGGGGGCAGGAAACATGGAAAATCGTTTGTAGTAACAAGTGCGCTTTGCACTTGAAGTTGTTTGACTTCAGCCACCGACCCCTGGCTGCAGCCTCTGCCTCAGCAGACAACAGCTGATAAGACAATTGTCGGCCTTTGTCTCTGGGAATAGTGAGTGGGTGCCTGAGTGTATATATATATCTGATATATAGCACATATATAGTGTGTATAGATGGAACAGGTTCTTTGGCATTTCATTTCTATTTTATCAACATTTAGCGGGTGCCGCTGACCCAGTTGCATAATCGTCTTATGTCGAAGAGCTTCCTGATTTTAAAACAAACATTGACAATTGTTTTGGCTCTGGAGTATCAATCACTTTAAATAGATATACTATATACCATTTAGTGGCGGGTTTATCAATGAATACTTAAGTCTTTGTAGCACTTGGATTGGTGTCTAGTGAATCACTTCAAATGGGTGGACTGTCAGGCGTGCTCGTAAATTTCCTTATTAGCTACGCACATCAACCGCAATTAAGCTGATCAAACGATATTCGCACAATATGTTTTGATAGCTCTCTTGATTGTCAATGTGTGTGGTTAATTGGTCTAATTTTTGCATGCAAATTTTTCAATGATTGTGAATATAAATAGAAAGCGAAGCGTGTCAGCTAAGAAATATTTATTGTTAGCTAGAAAAAATTCATAAATTTTATGATTATGAGTTTTGCGAAAATACTTATACGAAGTATTTTCGCAAAACTCATAATCATAAAATTTATGAATTTTTCAAGCTAACAAGAAATGTTTCAATTTTATTTTATTTTTATTTTATTTATTTATTTATTTTTTTTTTTTTTTTGTAAAATACAATCTTTTTAATGTCAGCCAATGATTACTTAACTTGCAATATTTGAATAGCCCGCCATTGTGTGCAAACTATACAAAGCTGATTGCTACAGCACGACAAGTTGACAGCGCCGTCCCGCAAATACGCTAAAAATGCCTCTGCCACTAACAACATTCAGCCATCTGGTCACACTGTCAGTGTTTTCCAAATAAATTGCACACAATTTGGCTGCAGCTCCAAAAAATTTAAATATATTCAAAATGGACAGCAACAATGATCTGTCAGATGATCTAATAAGTCGCCTTAGTGGTGGCGGCGGCCTGGGTAAGTCATCAATAATCGCTACCAATAAGCGCAGCTGCTATAGCTCCCGCTATGGCCAACCACACAGGTTGCCTACAGTGCTTGCGCAAAGTCTGCGCGCAGCAACAGTTGTCAGCTAGCTAATCCACCCCAAAAACCTTGCAGAGGAAGTGATAGCCAGTGAGATTTTTGAGGAGACGAATATATACGAGGACACAATCGATGTGGAGAACGAGCCAGACGACATTATCATCGTGCACATGGACATTAGGGAACCGCTCAGCACGCTCAAGTACATCTCCATAGATAATCATGTTTGCTATATATTAATTTGAGTTTCCTCTTGCAGAAAACTTGTGGAACAAAAGATTGGCGTTGAACTAAACTACTATACATTCTGCCTACAGGATGCGCAGGAGGTAAGCACTCTTACAAATCTCCCAAAAAATCAATTAAACAAAGCTTTTCGCAGCTGGAGCCGCACAAAAACTTGGTCGATCAGTGTGTTAAAGGCGAAGGTCTCGTGCAGATCAATGTGCAAATCCAGACCACACACAAAAAGATAAACATTGCGGATGTACTAAAGCCCACCGAGGCAGCGCTAGCCACTCTGGCCATTGAGGAGGCTGCTCAGCTTAGTGGCCAAGACACTAACAGCAGCGGGAAGAGCTCGTCCAGCGGCAGTCCCAGCAAAGCCAGTAAAAAGCGTAAACACAAAGCCGACGAAACGTGCGATGTGGACGTCACGGACGAGGACAAGGAAGCGGATGTAGAGGTCACCAAGCCCGTGCTTAACTGGGTGCTGGATAGCAAGTTCAAGCGCGAGCAGATTCGCCTCAAAATACCTGAAGCTGTAAGTGAATGGACGCCAGCGCATGTCTCCCACTGGCTGGAGTGGGCGGTCAAGGAGTTCGAACTGCGTGACCTGAACATGGACGAGTGGCACATTACGGGCCAGGCGCTGTGCGCCATGACGCACGAACAGTTCAGCCGCAAGCTGCCCCGTGATCCGGGCAATATATTCTGGACGCATCTGCAGCTGCTCAAGGAATGCAATTTCGTGTCCGTGGTGCATAAGCAGGCCGAGGAGTTACGCAAACCAAAGCAAGCCAAAACGACGGCAGGTGCCAATATACCCGGTGTTGGCTTGGAGCAGCGTATTATGCGCAAATCCTTTCAAAGCGTTAAGAGCAGTGACTGTGAGTAGTTGAGCTATAGATGCTGAATTCTTCGAACTAATAGCTTCACCTTTTATAGCCTCCGAGAGCTCGCCAGCGCCGCAAAGTCCCAGTCATCATAACAGCATCGGCTCCGGCAATAACGGGCAGGTGCAGCTCTGGCAGTTTCTGCTCGAGATTCTCACGGACAGCGAGCACACGGACATCATCGAGTGGGTTGGCACCGAGGGCGAGTTTAAGCTAAGCGATCCGGACCGCGTTGCCCGCCTGTGGGGCGAGAAGAAGAACAAGCCTGCCATGAATTACGAGAAGCTTTCTCGAGCGCTGCGTTACTACTATGATGGGGATATGATATCCAAGGTATCTGGCAAGAGATTCGCCTACAAGTTCGACTGTGATCTGAAGCTGCTGATAGGCTACGATGCTAGCGAGCTGTCGCGCCTGGTCAACGAGCGCAAATGGGCGGAGCATTTGCAGGCGGCGCAGAAGGAAGCCAGCAACGATGCGACATGACAACCGGATATTAGAGTCAAGAAAGAGCCCGACATACTGTGGAAGTACGAGGCGCCATAACGTTGGCTAAAATGGTTCGCTGTTTGTTTATTGATTAGATTAAGTGTAATGCATTTAAGTAGTTTTAGGCACATGATTTTATTGTTCACTTTGTTCATAATATATTATTATTATAGTTATTCACTAAGCATTATAATCTCCGTCTCTATAAGCTATCGTTATAAATATCATATATGTAGGTACTGTAACTATCTATATAGTAGGCATCATATATGTATAGGCATTATATCAAATATTGTTCGGTTACATGTTTGCGATTTTTGTAAAATCCATAAAATTAAAAACAGAAATCCATTTTCCACGCGATTTCCTCGATTTTCATTTGTATGTTTGTTTCTTGTGTGTTTGTGATTTTACGTGACTAGTTCGCTCTGTAGAGGCTAGATGATAGACTAACTAGAACTAAGCTAGATTAAACTAAACTAAACGTTAACATTTAGCGACTCGGTATCTAAATGTGCGTCTCAGTTTGTTGATGGCCTGGCGGAATGTGCTCAGCTCCGGGCTGGACTCGCGCTGCACATGGAACCGTGTAGCGTTGCCAGCTTTGTGCTAGGATAATACTCTCTCTCTCTCTCTTTCACTCTTCCCTCAGCTGTGGCGGCCAAAACTAGAGCTCAGTCGTGATCTCGTCCTGCGGCCGAAAGCCCAGTTTGTAGAACTCATCCTCCAGCCAGAGCGAGCTGGCATTGAGATCCGTGATGAGATTGCCGCTCTTGAGCGTATTGAAACTGCTGCCAAATGGATCCGAGGCGCGCGGCTCCTCAAACTCGTGCAGGCTGATCAGAGAGCCGAAGAGATGCAGCTTCTGCTGGGCCGAGGCGCTGCTGCTGCGGTCGCCTGGCAGCAGATCCGTGCCCAGCTTCTGGCTGGGCGTCGTCCCCGCCTTCTGCTGCTGCTGCTGCCTGTAGATGCCGAGGCCTGGCTTCTTGGCGGGCGCCGCATATAGCGCTTCAGGGCCAACGCCACCCGCATGGGATGTCTGAAAGAAGTCAATCAGCTGGCCCACCTGCGGCTTGTAGCGCTCCAGAGCGTGCTCCGACCACGCATACAGCCGCGCCCAGTCGTGCGGCGGCGTGGGTATCAGCTCAATGGGCCTGTTCAGCAGTATCAGCAGCTTGGCCAGATCCCGGACAATGGGCCGGTACGAGTTGGCAGCCGCCACTTCGCCGGACAGATACAATTTGCGTATCTGACGACGCGTATCGTTCAGCATGGCCAGGAAGTACTCCGCGTTGGGCCGCATCTCGTTCAGCTGACGCATGAAATCGGCACGATCCATTGTGTTCTCATTGATGAGCTTCTGCTTGACAGACTTGCGTCGGCGCTTGCGCCGCACCAGCATCACGGCCACGGCCAGCAGGGAGAGGCAGACCAAAAAGCCGCCCAGCAGCCCGGCCAGCGCTGCCATCAGCGGCCCGGAGTAGCCCGTGGGCACACAGACGCGACCCATGAACTCGGTGTGGGCGGACCACTGGTCCAGATAGCCAGCGGGGCATTCATCCACGCATTGGCGCGTATCCGTCACCAGGTACAGCGGACACTTGATGCAGCCCGCCTTGTTGCAGCGCAGGCAGTGCGAACTCGTCGTCACGGGGCAGCCTGCAAAGAGAAGTCACAGAAATTGGGTTAGTTAGACGTCGGCTACTGTTGGTTGGATCACAATTGAAGGTCTGCCAATTAGCGCTAGTTCACAATCAGCATAATTGCTGCTCATTTGCATAGGGTAACGTCTGCTGAAGCCTCCACAGACAATTGCATTAATGACCGTAAATTAAGTCATCCATCCTATTGAATTATCACTGAACGACGAATTACACTAGTCAACAAATTCTTTATTAAGAATCTGAAATTGGGAATGTGGTTCTTGGTGTGAGGATTATATGTTGTCCAGTGTAATTCTGCCCTCTATATGATCCAAAAAATGCTTAGTGCAATTTTATACAGATATATAGGAAACTTTTCTTATTATTTTTTTTTTTATATTAATCTCTACCATTCTCTACCCATTATAATCATAGTTCTTGCTGTCCAGTGTCAACTGCGCATATCTCAAAGATTTTCCACTTCAGCTGGGCTTTGTCACTGGCTATTTGCTTTGTTGGGCTTTCAAATTCAAGGTAAACCCAACAAAAATTGTTTGACTTTTGGTTTTTGAAAAAGACGACGACGACGAATACAACATGAACGCATTAGCATAAGAAGTGTTGAGTACAAAGAGACACAGACAGTTGACAGACAAACAGGGGAACAGAGACACAGACTATGGTACATATTCTAGGAAGGCGTCCGTCCAATGGGAAAGTTCAATATGAGACGCGATGAGGAGGCGCATCCCAAGTGTTGTCGCCGCACATCAAAAGCTTTTTTTTGACAACTGCAACCAGAGACAACGAGAGACAACGCAATGCGACTCCCAAGCAGCTCAGTTGTTGTTGTTGTTGTTGTTGTCGGATCAGCAGCTGGCCCATTTATCTTGGCCTGAAGTGGCTGTTATACCCTGTTCGTAAGGCGAACCAAGAGTATATGGATTTTTTGCAAAGTTTGTTTTAAATGTTTTAACTGTTTATGACGACAGGCGAATTTAAGTGGAATATATAGAAAGGTATATAAAATACACCTTATATATTTATATAAAAATATCTCATTTAAATTATTCATTCACGTTTTCATCCACACGCACACATATTAATATATATAATCAAATCTACTTCATACAGAGTATGCTGCAGTCGTTCAATTTACTTTGCTCGTTTTCTTCGACAAAGCCTTGGCGGTATCTGTCTGCATGTCCGGCTGTCCGGCTGTCCGACTGTTTGTCATTGCACCACGTACGCACCTTGTCTGCCCCGATTGCCATGCACTGGGCGTCCGTCGTTCAGCATCGGGCTGGGCATCATCAATGGCATTAACTTGTTTTAGCGCTAATCAGACACAACCCCCGAGCAAATGCAGCCGCTGCAGCAGCAGCAGCAGCAGCAATCCGATTGCCGATTGCCAATTGGCAATTGCCTTTTGCCGACTGTCTGTTTGCCTTGGCCATGGCCAATTCCCAGGCAAGAGCTGTGCGGATAATCAGTCGGAACGTAGCTCGTAATTGATATTGTGCAGTCCCAGTCCCAGTCCCAGTCCGGCCCCAGTCCCGCTCCACCACCTGCCACGACCCAGTGGGCTGGTTCTGGGCGTGCAGTTGATCAACGATAATTGGTTATTAAATGGAAGATTGCTTTACCCCCAGCTCCTGCTGCAGCTGCCCGCCATGTAAATGCACTGAAATTACAGCCAGCACACAGCCAGATTATGGTGATATATACATACGTACTATACGTATGATATATATAAATAATGATATCTCGATTGAGCCAGCAGGATTCCATTGGCATTGCGCACTTGAGCGGAATAAATGCATGGCAAATGCTCCTCCGGCTGGGCATCGCTGCTCAATAGAGATTCAATTTAACAACTGATTGAATCACAGATCGAAACAATTATCATTGCGGCCCTAGCACGATTAAGTGTTCCGTGTAATTATACCCTGTACGCAATAAATACAAATGGATTAAAGGTGTGCCCTCTATGTAAAATATTGCGTCAGTTTTGTGGATCTACAAATGGGGTATATTAGGTTGATGAGTAAACTTGAATAATGACGGTGCTTGCATTAACAGGGTATATTAGAATGACAGGATTTCATTAAGAGTGAATACCCTGTATAAATATAATATATATTTTAGATTTTCTCTTCCATTACATTTGTGTCGATAATAAACACCCTGTAAATATAATACATTTCTAGAAATTAATATTCTACAAATATATGGTATATTTGTTTAGCTGCAATTACAATATGAATGCTGCTTCATTTGCAGCAATAATTAATACCCTGTAAATATACTGCATTTATAGCAATGTGTTTTCCACAATTACATGGTATACATGTATGTATATAAGACGCAACTCAACATTCTATTATATACAATTTCTATATTTGTGTCTTTGTATAAATATAACATACCCTGTAAATAATACATATAGTAATTCTCTATACAAGCTCAAAATATTTGAATATTTATTTATTTTATTATCTATTTATACCTAATTTATATTCAATTCAACTACCAATAGCTTATTACAGGGTATATATTAGCTTATCAGCTACTCTACAGAGCACTCATCATCTTGATATCTAATCGTTTCATTTGCATTTCTCAATACTCAATTTCTCATAACTCAATCAACAAAAAACTGCGCCCTATACAGAATCTGCCACGCCCACGCTGTCAATTATGTAACTATATATACCCAAAGAAAAACGAACTAACTAATAGTAAATATTAGAGGAAACCCTGTTAAGGGCTAAGTTTTGGTTAATGATCAACGAACAAATCAAATAAGGAAACCAAAAACAATATTTAAACTTTCTATCGCTGACTCAGAGCAGCTGTAGAAGCTATCTTAACACGGGAATTAGCCGCCATAAACATGTGAATTTCGTATTAGCTGGGCGTGTCAAAACATCTGACAGTTGCCCAGACATTTGACAGATATACTTTCACTCAAAGACAACAGCAGCAACAACCGGGGCTGGCTAACTGGCAATTAGTATATTGTAAAATGTTTATCGTGTTCAAATCGCAAATCGGCGCTTAAAGCGTTAATTTTATGGCGCGTCAAATGAAACACGCATCAAACTGGCTACATAAAAGACCATTTGCTGTGGGGGAAGTTTGTATTTGAATGGCAACTATGAGTAATGCCACAACAACTAGAGATGTGAGCGTGAGCCAATTGGTCTAATAAGACACGAATGTGTATTACGATTGGCTAAAGGTAAAGTAAAGTAAATGTTAAGGGAACTTTTTTGTAAATATAAATATAAGTCTTCAAACTAAGTAGATTCCAGAGGTGTAATAGGATGTTCGACTGAGTTAGTTCTTTTGTGACAATATAAGATTAAAGAGAACGTTATGATATTGTTATTTCAACTACGAGAGAAACTGGTTTAAGACTGGATGTTTCTATATTTGACTTCTTGAAAAAGACGTGCCATAGTTTACTATTCTCAATTTGGTATTTAATGTGAACGTACATTTATGCATAATCGATCGTAAAAGAAGGAACTGTAACAAAACAGTAGCTTGTTTGAAAATATAAGATTTTTAATCATTCAATGCAACTGAACTCCATTTTGTTTCAACTTCTCCGCCTTGCTTGTGTTATACAATATAAATATTCATCTCTTCTACTTTTTACAACTCGCACGTGACACGCCACTTCACGCGTCCATCTCTAGCACTATATAAAAGATAATTGAACTGGTTCCAAACGCTCAAGGTCGTTCCATGTGAGAGAGTCGCGCATTGAAAATGAAAATGGGTTATCGAAGATCGGCGGCAAATGTGGAGCCAAACAAAGCCCAGCTACTGTCTACAGCTGGCTTTGCTTATCCAAAACTAGGGCGTGGCCTCGCCTGACAGTCGAAAGCATGAATTGACATTTGCATGCAGAGGGGCACAAAAGTTCTAATGAACAATTGCTAAAATCTATTAAATAAACCGTTTAGTTTATAAACTGAACGTTAGACGGGTAGGTAGGCAGGCAGGAAGGCACGAAAACTGAATAATAACAACGCGTGGGCGTTGCCAAATTTGTTATTATGCCCCGAGTCGTGGGGCGGACTGTTCCATAATTTACCACAAAATGCTTTGAACTTGCAACGTGCCCGATCAGCCCCGCCAGCTGCGTGGCAATTGAGTTGACTTGAGTCGAGTCGAGAAGAAAGTTCGCCCCGAAAGCAAAGCGATACAAACTTTTACCAAAAAAAAAAAAAAACAACACAAGATTGTAGGGTATAGGGCCGGGCAGTCGTGCAGGGAGTAGTAGTATGTGGCATGCCCAGGCGGCGTTTATTAAAATAACGGTACTTAAGTGCGCCCTAAGCAAACTGCACTTCAATACTCGTATAAGCCGCAAGTCGCATGCAACGAGCCGCATGCGACTAAATAAGAGCCAAAAGCAACTCGCGTTTCAAATGGGCGGCAACCAAAACTGGCACAGGACAAACAGAACAGTGTCGAGCCGAGAGAAGGGCTAGGGGAGAAGAACTTTAATAAGCATTTAAGCGACATATATGACAAGAGGCAACAAGAATTAACAGTTAAGTACACAATGGCCAAGAAGAAAGCTGCATAAGTGCTGGCTACAACATACGTTAAAGGAAGAAGAACAGCAAGAAGACCAAGAAGTTAGTGCTTTAAATTACAAGAATTATTGAAGTTAACATGAATGAAGAGAGAAGCGCAATTTGAAAGTTCTGTGCATATTCAATAGTTTAGATAAGATAAGTTAGTCAAACTGATTTTATATTTTTGATAAACTTAAGTAAGAACACAGCAATAGAGAAGCATATTGAAGAAGTTAAGCTTTATAATTTAATCTAGAATAAAAATATATGTAGAAATATTTCCATAAAAATCAAAGATGCAGATTTTACAGATTTTTCTTCCACATATTTGAGTTTATAAAGTTTCTCTCTTATCAATACTAACCAAAACTTGTAACAAAACATGAACATTTCCTACATTTTATTAATGAAATACAGCTCTTCTACTATATATAGATTCAACTTTCTTCAATTTAAATTTCGTACAAAAAAATTGCTAAAGGTAGAAACGAATTCTTCATATTTCTATTTCCTTTCCTGTCAAACGGTAGTTAAGATCATATCTGAGAGTTGCCTTAAAGAGAGTAGCAAACGGTTTTTTTTTATTATTAATAGCCACGACAAAAATAATTTATGTGATGAACATTAATCAATCTTTTGCTTGGCTCGCAAACCATTCTCAAGATCATATCTAGGTTTTAGGTTCAACTTTAGCCTGACCCCCTTTTGGGGGCCAGAGAGAACAAATTGTATCATGAGCAAATTGTTTGCAGTCTTTAAAACACACCCATCGATGCTTTTGTCTGTTTGGCTTCAGTTCGTGACCTCCATAAATTGCAGTATCCAACTCATACAGTCGGAGATCGGGGGGAGCGACAGAGATAGAGAGAGAGAGAGAAGCTGGGCGCAGATGGTGGAGTGCGGGCAACATCGTAAGATTCTATAGCCGAGCGCACATTTTTTAATTGCCAATAAGTTTTGCGAGTCAAGATCAACTGGGCAACACGTCAAGCGTCAATTTATTATAAATTATTTTTGGTTAGTCAGCCGCATTATTTATAAGGTAGGTTCTTTTTACTTTTGTTTCCCTTTATGATAAATTGCTTAATTCTGCGATTGCCTCAGCCAGCGGCGGCTGCTGCTCCGACGGAGCCAACGGCGGCCAAATTCATTTTAAATTTTGTCGATTTTCAAACATCCGTTCGATTTGCCATTATTGTCACGATTTTCTTGCCGGACCAGCCAGACACAACAACAACAAAGCAGCAGCAACAAAACAACAACAACTCGTTCAATTTGCTCAGCACTTTGTGTTTATTTGTTTGCGATTCTTTTGGGTGCAGGAAAAAAAAAGTAATTAAAATGCAGCTGACAAAATGAGGTTTTGCCTCCTTCAAGTTTGGCGCAGATGCAGCTGGAAGTCATTTAAAATGGTCTGCGAAAATGTTAATTCGTATTTTTTATTAGAAAATCGACAGACAAGGGAACTCTAACTGATAGATATACATATACACATATGTATGTATGCTTTTGAGGAACTATGGTCACAGGCAGAGGCTATTTAGCTATTATTTTTATTCGTTTCTTTGATTTGAAAGAAAACAATGAAAGAAAACAATTTTCATATATATTCATTTTCAATTTCATTGTAATGGCAATTCATTGTCATTGTCGGTGTTATTGTTATTACCATTAATTGTATCATTCTCATTAGTTTAACCCTTATCTTCATTATTATCAATCTCATTGTCACTTTCAAGGCTATTGACATTAATATTATTTTCATTATCATTAGCACTCTTATTATTATTCACATTGTCAATACCATTAGCATTACCTATCCCATTATCATAACCATTGTTATTACTTATAACCCTTTAATTATTATTTACATTCTCACGTTAAGCATTATCATAATTATAATGTTCACTGTCATTGTCATGATCAACACTTGTACTATCACTATCATTATCATGAGCATGTGTATACACGTTTCTGCAACCGCATCTGCAGATGCCATGACCATGCGCATGCACAATACTCGGATTTTCGCCTAAATTAACACCTCAAAGCCGCTCAAATCGAGCAAGCCAAGCTGTTGCTGCAGTTGTTGCCGTTGCAGTTGCAGTTGCAATTGGATTTAGTGGTGACAGATATCAGAAACTCATTCAGAGCCAACTTGTTTGGCTGGTTGGCAGCGAAATGCGCTGTTGCCAATTGCCAACATGTTAGCTCTGGCCATAAAAATCAAATTTACAACTGCAGCTGTCAGCTGTGGCTTGTTGTTCGTTGTTTTGATGCCCTGTAATCGATGCAAAGGGTATATTGAATGTATGCAAATGTATATATGGAGAGAGAAACTATTCAGTGTAAGTTGATATAGTTTTCTTTGACAACTGAGTATGAAGAGAGGATAAATATAAACTATATGACATATATCTTATATATTAGGAATACATAACATTAAATATACCCACTCAATATCCACTTTTATTAAAATTGAACAGTTTACAAACCTTCTCTTTAATATTTATTGATGCTATTTTAGATTCCATATCTATAAGTTGCTCAAATACACTACAGGGTAACTCCTATTCGTCTCACTTAAGCTGCTAACTGTTAACTGCCTTTTATATTTACTGCTGAATGCGCATGCGTTGCCCGTCGCCTGTTGCCCGTTGCAAGTTGCAAGTTGGCCTCTAATTGCCGGGCAGAGCGCGAATAACTTGACATTAATGCATGTTGAGTTTAATTGTTTCATGTACACGCAGTTCCCTGTGGTCGTTTCACTGGGGCCCACACACACAGCCGCCCCAGTGCCAGCCTGAGCTAGAGTAGGGCGAGGGAGCGGGCGAGCCCAAAGTAAATAAATTGAAAATTGTGCTGGGGAAATTGTTTAAACATTGTCACAATTGACAATTACCAATTGACTTGGCAAACGCGTGACGTCGTCGTCGTCGTCGTCTTTGTCGTCGCTGTCGTCGGCCCACTGTCATTTGCATAATTTGTAGATAGGCCGCACACGTATGCATAATAATAATAATACAAGATATCGGGCTATATATAAATAGATAAGTCGACGCAAACATGGCAAAAAGGCGATATCGACGACGACTTTGGCATTGACTTGATTGCAATTACAGAATTATTCAATCAGCCGAAGCTGTCGATATCTAAACTAAAATCAAAACATATATCATAATTGACAGCACTCAAAGAACTCAACTCGCATCTGAGATATACCTATGGAGATACTCTTTTTAGAGGGTTTATTAAGTATGTCATAAGATATAACAACAATATAATACGATATAAATAATCATAAAAGTTCGAATTATTAAAATTATTTGCAATAGAATCATGAAGTAGATTTGGTTTGCTTATAACCTAAATCAGAATACTCGCAAATACTCTATACTCTACTAATGCCCGAAGAGTATAACATTTTCGTTCTCAAAATATATATTTCAAACTCACATAATTATTCACTTTTCTGGTGTTTACATCATTTATTTAATTATCGCCACATTTGAGAACCACAAAAATTGTTTGAGTTTATTTCGCTTGGGCGCAAATTATTTTTTACAGCGCCACGCACAGCGGGCAAAAGAACAGCCTCGTTCACAATGTAGTCAAGGCCTACGATTGTAATCCACTTTAAGTGCTTACATTTCACAGATTAATATTGGCAATTAACTTAAGTAAATGCGATTTGGCGCAAATATTTGTAAATAATATTAGAGATTCTTGCAATTAATGAGAAATCCTCTGTATAACCTCCAAAGCTTTAAATATGTATTCTTATGTGTTCAATTTTTGGTCAAGGTCTTTTGAGTGTTTACTCATACTAGTAATGGTAATGGTTCTATTGCCAAAGATTTGAAGAGACTTGAAATTTATATTACTAGTATTGTTACTCTCATTATAATCAAATTAATAGTATCATTATTCATATTTTAGTCATTATCATCGTTTAATTTACCATTGTCATTATTATTATTAGCTGCATTGACTGCGAAAGAGTTAAGGTTCTGAAGAGGAGATGTTAGTTTGCATATGTATGCAGCAGAGGCAGCAGAAAATACTCTGATTGGTTGCTAACTGATAGAGAGTTTAGCTTACGCTAACTCAGAGAAAGGCTTCACAGTTGACCTCGACTTCGAGTGGAAGTCTCTCTGCCCTATATAATGGCAGCTGAATATCAGAAGAGCTCCTTCGAGCAGCAGCAGCAGCAGCAGAAAGTGCTCTGATTGGTCGCCTAATGATCGAGTGTGAAGACTGACTCAGAAAGAGGCTCAAGAGTTGAGATTGACTTGAGAGGAGCTGCCGCTGCCCTATATAAAGGCAAGCCTGCTGCAGCGCAGCTTCAGTCCCATTCTTCATCTTCTGGTGGTCAGTCGTCCAGTGCAGCGCGGTGCTCTCCTCTTCTTCTGTCTGGTAAGTCTTAAAATTGTTAAGTATGTTAAGCGAAAATGTAAAAGTTATACTTTTAATGTTTATTTAATGTTTGTAATATATTTTAAATTTAAATATTATTGTTTATTATAACGATCATTAAAATAACGATAATTAAGCATTTTAATAAGCATTATTTATTATATTATTATAATTCTTATTTTTTTTATCCGCATCAAACTAATTTATTGAGCCACCATTTGTCGCATTGTACTAGCATATAGCTTGTTTTGTTGCTAAGTTGAAGTATTTGACATTAATCAGTTGGTGGAATCTTTAAGCCTCGTTCGTATGCATATAATTTCGTAATGGCTTTGAGCTTATGCTTAACCCACTGTTGCCAACAAAAGCCGTCTAAGCCAATTAGGCAACTGCGACCTGACTTTATACTGATTACCATGACGAAATGTCGTACCATTTTAAAAACATGCCAGACCCCAAAATAAACGCAGTGCAGCAGCAGCAGCGAGTGGGTGCGCGGACTGTCTGAAGAAAAGCCAAAAGTTCAAATGCCTCGGCGGTTACATCAAATGAAGTCATTGCAGCCAGGAGGGAGAGAGGGAGAGGAACTGAAAACAAATACCTCGCAAAAAAAAAAAACGGAAAAAAAAACAAATGAAAATAAAATGCGACAAAATCTGCGCAGCTTTTGCACACGCGCTCCAAGCTCCAGACCAGACTAGACTGGACCGGTCCGGCCGTCTGGCTGTCTGTCCAGCTAGCCCACTGGCTGCACTTGCGCAATGTGGCAGGCAGCATGCAGCGACGCATGCGCAAACACAGCCGCTGCCCCCTGGACCTGCCCCAGCAGCTACCTCAAACGGTTGCAATGCTTTTTAGCCTGCAAATTGTTTAGCTAAATGCCGAACTGCGCCGATTGCAGCAAAACGTGGCGATAATTTCATTTGGCTGGACGGGTTTCCGTTTTATCAATTAATTTGAATTCGAATTTGAATTTATTCAGAGGCGTTTAATGTCCGCACTGTCTGCTCCGAGCTGGCCTTCATCATGGCTAATGCCAGCTGACACTTGGCGAAAGTCCAGGCCGATAATAAGTTTCCCACTCGACTTGCCCAATTAGCCAAATCGTTTCAGTCAACAAAAGCCATGCAAAAGGCCTTTTCTACTATGGGCAATCCAAAAGAAAACACTTTTTGGCTGAGCTCATTAAAGTAGAAAATAGAAATGATACGAACAGAAAGTGAAATTTCATGCTAAATTGTTTAAGGTTATTGAAGTTGGCTCTGAAGTTTCTTTTAGTATTTAACACTATATATCTATACATACGACTTTAAGATTCAACAAGATTAGACTAAGGTAAACATAATACTAGATCAAGGAACATTGACAGAAAAGAGTTAGAATTTTGTATAGTCTATATAGATGCATTTCCTTGAAAATTTCCTTGCCATAACTCATTTTAAATGTCTATTTTCAATGTGAATTACAGGGTATTCCTGAACCCAACTCCCTTGTTAGTTGCTTATAACATATGCTGCTTAAAAGCTAGTTTTGGCGTCACTGTAATTGAAAGTAGATGCTTGTAAGTGTATGTCAAAAGGCTAGACAAAAAACGGTAGCTGCTACAAGCAAACAATAACAACAGCTACAACAACTACAACAACAACAACAGCTACAACAACAACAACAATAGCCACATAAAACCCAAACGGCAGCTGCCGTCAGCAGCTTCTTTTGAAAAGCGCGTCCAGCGAATGGCAATGGAATGGACCGCAGATGAGCCAAGTCATTTGGATGGGTGCCAAGTGTGGAGACATGGGCCGAGACGTGGCCCAGACGCGTTATCACGAACTACCAATTGGCTTTTGGACTTTCTTTTTGGGATCGACTCATTAAAAAATGCTTTACGTGCGCCGTTTTTTCTCTCCTTGGCTGACAGGCGCAAATAATTAAATTTTTTTTTTGTTTTTTGGGCAAATGATAAGCGTGTGGGCCCCGACAAACTGTAACAAATGCGTAGAAAGTTGCGTGTGCCACTTAAGTGTCGTGGAATGCAACACCAAAGTCTTATATGCATATGCATATTTGAGAAGTGGGCGGGAGGGGGCTACTGGGGCAGGCTTGATAAAGTGTCAATGTAATGCGTCGAGCAACAGCTTCCACATGTCACACAAATCAAATCAAACAAAAAGCAAAGCGAAGCCAGCTGACAGCCAGTTGTTGCCGTTGCCGTTGCTGTTGCTGCATGCAACAGCGAGTGGCAAGTACTTGACCGAATTCCATAACTGCCCCCGCCAACTCCCGGCCCGCCTCTCACAACTGTGTGTGTGTGTGTGTGTGCATAATTATGCCCAGTTGGCAGCACTCGAACCAGCAACTGTCAAAGAGTTCTCCGGTTCCCCAAGCAGCTGCATCGGAGTTGACACCAAATGAAAAAGGCTGCAGTCGAGCTTAGCCGACTTCATAATACTTGCTTAAGCTCTAAGAGCAGATCAATTGATGAAGAAGTGAAGCGGAGAAAAGTTATGAGTATTTGTCAATAGTCAACAATTACACGTTCGATATCTGTGCTAAACATAGTTTTCTAGAGGCTGTTGTCATATAATCTTGAGATAATCTATACTATATTTGAAATTCCAAAGCCAATATGCTCTTTAATCTTGCGATTTTCTGTACTACCTCTTAAATTCCAAATCCAATATACTCTCTTCTTTCCATGAGCCAGCATAAATATCTGAGACCACTTCATACAAAAAGACGCAACGGCTCGCTGAGATGTGCCAAGTTGCAATTTGCAAATCAAACAGTTGCAGTTGCAGTTGCAAAACAGACAAAATGCCAAAAGGCAAAAAACCAATAAGCCAACCAAACCAACCAAAGCCAAGAATGTTCACAAATATTTAGAAATAACTGTTCAAATTAATGAAAAAGATTCAAGAATGCAATGAATGTTAGAAGCGCTAGCCATAAAAGCTAAACAAAACATAAATAGCAATAGCAAACTTATCTAATAATTATTTGAACTTGCCTCTGGCTTGACTAGCAACAAATTCCATTCATTTTAGCTAAAAAATATTTAAGCTAAAGTAAACATATTTAAAATCACATTAACATTTTTAATTAATTTCCAGAATTTAAATAAAAGACGAAGCATTTCTCTGAACTAATGCAAAATATTTGATTGTCTCTTGTGTTTAAACAGCTTGGGAATTATAAGCAATACAAAAAATTTGAAACATGCATGAAAATTGGAATGGCAACTCACTTGCTTTTCACAACTCTTGGCGAATTTCAATTAATTAAGCCAGCTCTATAGACTTGCAACTCTCCAGGTTATGGCAAAACAAAAGCTCTGCTTAGGTAACATAGACATAGCACGAGATTTATGTGTATATCAACATTTTTCAATGTACTCATATGTAAGACTTAATTTGGTGCCCGCATTGCGCGCAGCCCGAAAACAAATATTTTCACACATGTCAAACAGAAATATTCGTTGTCATGGCTAAAGGAAAATTGATAATAATCTGCCATATAGCGCAAACACACACAGCGTACGCTGCAGTTGAGCACGACGACGACGACGACAACGTTACAATGTCGCCATAGACGGCGTCCATTGGAGGACAACTGCATCTGGGGAGTGCTGCAGGAAGCTGCCAACTGCGATCGTGCCACAAGAAATATGGCAGAAAATCGTGCAATAGAAAAGTGAAGCAAAAATCCCAAGCCAAAACGCTGCCACATGCAACGCTGCAACAAGCGCAGCTTCCTTGAAAGGTGTGTTTGAACAATTAATTTTGCTTTTTCGGCGTACTTAGAGCTAGAGTATATGACCAGAGAGATGTATAAGATCAGACTCATATACACAGTAAATGTTTTTTGTTCATTTAAATACAGTTTTGAAATATTTTAAATGAAAATGTGTTTCTTCTCGGATAGAAATTGTATGGCTCTTTTGGTGGTACATCTATAAGGTAAAAGAAAGTAACTTTGCTCCAACAAAATTTTATATTATATTCTTGAGGTTGAATCGTAAAAGTATAAGAATATTTCAAACTGAATTATGCATTTATCTTCAAGTCTATCTGATATCATCCTTAACACGAGTGAGCTTGAATTTGGTATTACTTTTAGCTTGAATGTGGAAGACTTTTGGACTTAGAGACAAAAACTTTCCTAAGCTAAACCTCCATTTCTTGCTGTGTAGATCTGGTACTATGGAACCGCAGTGGAGAGGCTTAGGTATGGATTTGTTGTACCAAAACGTCGAGCAGAATGCGGGCAGTGAACCAGAAGACAAGCGCTGGGAGTCGAGAGGTTTTCCAAAGATGCAGCCAAGTTATTTATGGCTGCCAGCTAGATGAACATTATGTGTATGACAATGATAATGATGACGATAGTAATAATGATGATGATGATGACAAGGCAAGCCAGGCTGTGACCATTTAGAGCTGATTCTAAGCGCGCACTTTGGAAAGTTGCCTGGCGGATTTCCAAGGAACAGCAATTTGATGACGCCAATAAAATGTGTGTTTAAAGCCAATTGATTGTTGTCGACGCGTTTACAGACATGAGCTTCTTCTAATGGCCAAAGCCAAACAGAAGAAGGCCAACATATCAGCGCGGCTATGGACCCCACCAGACGCAGGCGCACACACACATACAGAGAGAGAGAGAGAGAGAGAGAGAGAGAGAGACACACATGGAGCTGCCTTTGTGGAGCCCACAACTGACATCTAGTGGCACTTGAGCTAAAACTTGCAGCATGAAGTGCATTTGGGAATGCCTCGCACAGCATTAGATAGATAGGAGAAGATCTATGAAGATCTATGGGTTGAGGCACTTGAGCAACAAAAACATTTCAAGTTGCATGCAACTCCACTCAATATACATATATACATACATATATTTTGTTTCGCTTTGTTTTGGCAGTTTGAGCTCAAGGTAATGTAAATTTTTGTTGCTGTATTGATGCTAACAAGTGCTTTTCACACAACTTGAAAAATGAATCGGGCCTAAACCCTAAACAAATCGCAGCGCGACTTTCACAAAAACACAAAAAAGAAGAAGCAGAAAAAAAAAATCCATTATAAAACTTTCTAGCCTAATGTAACTGAACTAATTAATGATGCGGCAAATGCGTAGCGAATTATCTAAGCGAAAGGTGTCAGCATGTGCCGCATGTGGCACAGTCACACTGCTTGCCACACACATGCTGCAGTCAATTTGTTACCGTATTGCCAGTAGGTCAAACAAGCTTAGCTCTTTTTCATTTCTGGGGCGTGGCTGCTCTGTAATGGCCGTAAGTCAGTGCCAGACTGGAAATTGAAACACCCACACTGAAGCAACAACAACAACAACAACAACAACAACTGCACACAATGCAACAACTACATACAATGCAACAACAACACACTTGCCTGGCAAATGCTTTGAACATATGTAAATTAAACCCACTGCAATTGCACTTTGGACACTGATTTTAATTATCCCAAAAGCCAAACAAGCATTTCAGCTGTATACAAAGCAACAACAACGAAATTGTTTATAAAGAACGAGTCCATACAAATTTTGTGTGTACGAAATTGTGAGAGCAACAACAACAACGGCAACAACAACAACAACGGCAACAACAGTAACAACAACCTCTAAAAGTGAACGGGCGGCAGCTCAGCAATCTAAAGAGTTACAATATTGAGTATCAATATGAGTACCAAACCGAGTATTCATACGAGTATGAGTGTGAGTATGAGTATGAGAATGAATACGAGTATGAGTGTATCAGTATGAGTATGACTATGAATACAAGCAATCGCTACTCGTTTCAGCTTTGGTTCATTGAAAAACGGTGGCACAAGTTCTATTGAATATGCAACGAAATAACTAAATTCTATCTCAATTCAAACCTAGTTGAAAATGCAAGGAACTAACTTGATTTAATGAATGCTAACAAGTTGTTGGCACACATTTTTTAGAAGTAGTGCTTAAATACCAATTGAAGTACCTAAGCTAGATGCTTAAATAAAATCTGAAATTGTTCTCAAATCTTTAACTATTCTCATAAAGCTTTAATAATTTAATTTTAGAATCAAGTATTTAACTCTAGTTATAGAATTTTCTTGCCTTTGTCCCACTGTGCGCCACGCATGTCAATTCTGATGCACCTGCCCGCACGCCCTGCGCACTTCGCCTTGACCCAAAGCGCATGCGCATGCGCAGCAACAGCAGCAGCCGAGCGGAAATGGCCGCGAATTGTGGCAATAATTGCGATCGTTCGGTCGACTGACCAGAGCATATCCACTCACTAAGCCAGCCATCGAAGCAGCGACCCAAAAAAAGCGACCAACAAAAACCGAATTCAATTTTCAATTTGAAAATTGGCTGATTTTTCACCTTCATTAATTCTGCTGCGAGTCGCTTTCAGTGCTCAATGTTCCGGCAAACGAAAAAGCCGCTTAAATCAACAATGTTACAAGAGAGAGAGAAAGAGAGAGAGAGAGAGAGAGAGAGAGACAGGGCGGGTGGATTAGTTTTTGTTTGGGGGCGGCGACAATTGTCGCTGTCCAAATAATTTCAACCGGGAGCGGGTGGGCGCCACGTCAAGTGTCACTCAGTCACATTTTATGAAGAAAACGAATGCAAGAAATAAGACATAATAATACATTTTCCTAAATGCAACATTTTAATTTTCATAACGAAAACCGAGCGAAATTATGAAATTTCCGGTAGAGGCGATTCGTGGGCCGTTGATAAGCTGACGGTTCAGGAAACCTGCAGCGCTGCGAGCGCTGAGCTATGTCAACACACAGACCAAGCCAGGCAGACAGACAACCAACCAGCTAGCCACTTCGCCGGTAACCAACAGCTGGCATACGTACAACAGTTGGCAATGGGTAGGCATGAGAATACCCTGTAAGTGTGTTAATAATTGTTGGAATAATTGTGAAAAGCAGGCGCTTAAAAGTATAACTGGGAATTAGTATTAGAAATAGTTAGTATCAGATGACACACTTAAGCCTCCAGGACTAAGGTCATAAATCGCCGATATAGCTATAGCCTACTAATAGTATATATATTTTTGGGGTGCCAATAGAGAGTACAAATAAAAACTGTCAACCAAAGCAGTTTTCATTTTTATGTGGGTTTGCAAAACTTATATTGCTGAGAGAGACTTAGTCATAGTTTGATTTCTGCTTTGATAGTTATCTGCTGTGTCTAAAAACATATAATCAAGATCTAGATATTTGTATTCTAGTATCAGGTTTATCAGCTAGTCGATTGGTGTGTATAATTATAATCTTTCAAGAAATATATTAATATATTTTCTTTTGATTTATCTGGTTATCCTTCTGTGAAGTAATATGCATAGATCAGATCAATATTCATTGAGGATATCTATAAATTTCACTTCATCTAATTAACCCTTTAAGTTACAGGGCATCTTCAGGTCGAGGGCTTTTGCCTGCTTCTGCCTTGTTGTTTATTGTGCATTGCATTTGGTAATGCAATTCCGGCGAAAATTCAACCAACAAAAATTGCCAACTGCAAATGCGCATAAAAATGAGCATCGACTTTTCTTACCCCTTTCTCTCACTCTTTCGCACATTGTGTACCTGGCTTGCTGTCTCCCTCGTTCTCTCTCCCTCTCTCTCTCTCTCTCTCTCTCTCGCTCACCCTCTTTTTATGGGCACTTGGCTTTAAGCACCGCATTGACATGTCTGACACATGTTTTGGTCGCGGTTTTTTGGCTTCGGCCAACTTCATTTGAATATGTTTTTGGCACTTGGCTCTTAAATAAAATCTATATGCATATATATTCAGCAGCGTTCATGCCTCGATGTTTATATAGCTGTACATCTAATATCGTTTGGTTTTACCTGCAAAGAGCAGAGAGCAGAAAGTAAAAAAGAAAAACATTAGTTAAATAGTTAAAGCCATAAAAGTTAAATCGCAAAATGCCGCCAATTGAAGCCTTTTGACCCCGGCGAAACAGCTCGAGCGAGCCGATGCCAATTGGATGACACCCACGACAAATAATCTTCAGTTAATTAATTGAGTTCAACAAGTTGAGAAAATAATCAAAATCAATTGAAAATTATAAAAAAAAAAAACGTTTTCCTTTGTTGTTGTTGCTATAATTTTTATATTTTTGGGGTCAAGCGGCCACTGTTGCATTGGCTTTGCTGACGATGTCAAAAATCATTTGCAAATATTGCGAAAAGCTTATAATTGTTGTTTATTTTATTGCTGCTGCTGTTGTTATTGTTATTGGCAATTGGGCAATTTAGCGCTATTCATTCATACAAAATTTGTTGTTTCATTTTGGGCAGCTCACGCGGCGCCCGAAATATGTGTAAACGTGCTCAATCAAAAACGCATTACATGAATATCAATTTTTCATTTAAGAAAAAATATATATTGTATATATAAATAAAAGAAATAAAAACTATTATGTTTAGACAAAAATCTTTCGTAATGCTACCCATATTGGCAGACACAGACCGGAGCTGGCAGTCTTTTAAATTGTCAATCGAGCGATTGCGTAACATAATAATATTTTAATTACCTTCCACATTTGTGTGAACTTGAACCCGAGTTCAATTCTCGCGTCATCGCCCGAAACTCTTGATAGCGAGCCGCTCGAACATAAATTGTGTAAGCGCAGCTCATAAATAAGTCACAAAATGAAATATTCGGCACATTTTGTACACAACTCGAAAGTTCTGTTGGCAACAGCCACAACGGCTGCTTAAACCAGTTGCGAATTACAAAGAAAAACAGCTTAATTCAGCTTATGGCCATTTGATATATCGCACTCTATTTGGCAAACTCCGATAGAAAAGACTATTTTGATTTCATATACATTTAAGCTGTCTTTTGTCTGTGAGTCATCAATAATTGTTAAGGCCCGTGATTCAACAGCTCTTCAGTCTTATGCAAATGTCAAAGTTACTTTTCACTTCATTGGAATATCAACAAATGAATTATAATAATATCCACGGCGTTTGCTTAATGTGCCACTTGTTATAGACCCAAAATGCCTCTCGCATATTAAGAACCTTGAAGGTTTCAAGGGGTTACAGATAATTTCAAGAGCTATTCGTATACAAAGAGAAAAAAAAACTTTTACAAGTTCGTTGGCTTCGGCACATTTGAGTGAATTTTATGTGTTTCTTGACAGTACAATGTGAAATTTTTATAGTGTAAATGTAATATAAATAGTAGGTAATAGTATAGTGTAGCAGTTAGTCATACGAGCATCAATTGTACTCTGGGAAGGTGCTTTCAGATGCCAACTCCCCATTGCAAAACCAGTTTCCAAAAGTCATTAAAATTTTGCATGCAAATGGATTCTATGTATGCAGCAAAAACAAAAACCTCCACTTTGCATTCAACTATATCAAACAATAAAGTAGCTGATTGCAAACAGCAAATAATAATAAAAACAATAGTTAAGCAATACTTGGAAACCTTTTCTGAACAGTCACTGATGATATCATGGCAAATTGTTACATTTGGAGTAAGATTTCTCCAAAGTTAGCAATCGTTTTCGTAATGCTGTAAATTCTTGGCAGCCAGCGGAGCCAAACAAATTAATTTATGGACTATATAGCATGTATAGAAAAAAGAAAAAATTGATATACATATATATATATATGTATATATATATATTACACAACTGGCCAAATAAATTTATGAGAGGAAATGTGAGCAGCAAATTCCGACGTTCAATGTCAAAGCGGCGCGAGTTTGTTTACAGAATTGAATTTTTATAGCGATTCGGTGATTGTGCTGCTCGATTCTCAAATCCTTACACCGAGAGAAAATGTAGGTCTGATTTCTATCGAATTTTAAATGATTTATTCTTAACTTCTTAACAACTTTGAAAAACCAATGTGTTTAAAGTTAAATAATTTTAAAAATTCTATAAAGTATTTAATAAATATTATTACATTAAGTATGTTACATTCCATTTAATTCCATTTCATTCAATTAATTTATCACTTTATACAAAAATTTAAATATCTATATTTATCTATATCAAGAGTTAAACATAAAGATTTGGCAGTTCGATTTTCTGTAGCAAATTTGAATTTTTCATGTTGCATTTCGACACAGTTTGAACACAAAATTTCATGGTTGTTTTTTTCGTTCAGTGCATTTATTGAGCAAGTTGTTGCTGAGGGGCGTGTAAATTGCGGCCAAGCGGCGCGATTTTGTGGCCTTTAATTAAGTAAGAGGCACGCGCATTTAACGGTTAAATCTTAAGCAAACATAAATTGTGGGGTATTTATAAGATACAAGTCAAGATCGCCCGATTAGCTAGCAGCAGCAACGGCAGCAGCAGGCGCAATTACCGCCAGCAATATATACAGCAGCAACAGTTGCAGCCGTCAACAGCGATCTGTTGGCTAAATTGAAATGTTGCCACAACAAGTTGTTGGCCAAGTAAAGCAGCTTATGGGCAACCCGGCAGACTGGCAGACTGGCCAAAAGAGCGACACTGATGCTACTTTGAGTTATATATGTTGGCCAGTTCCATTAGGCCAGGCAGCTGTTGGCACTCATTAAATACAAATATGATAATGCGTCGATCACATTTATCACCCAACAAAAAAAAAAACAAAAAGAGATACAAAAAATTAATAAAAACCCAAAACAATCTAATAAAATTAACAAACAACACAAGCTGTCTGAGAAATTGATTATGCAAATTTGTTTAACCTTTTGCATCAGATTACAGGATAAACTGCTTTTAAATTTGTGAGAGCGAAAGAAAAACAACGTACGTATTTTGGCTGAAATTTTTTATTCTCACATTTTTGCTTTACTACGCGTTTTATAGGTAATAAATTGTCGTGAGACATGAGCCGATTACTGAACTTAATTTCAGTATCTAAATCTATACGTATTCAGTAGCTTAACTAACAATTGCTTTAGATAGCAATCTGAGAGTTTATAATCTGTGCTGGAACTACAGAGCTTTGGGCAATCTAATCTTGTGATATATAAGGTGACCAAGCAAGAGTGATATGACTTCTAATAGCCATGTTTTCGTAGTTGCTTAAGTTATCGATAACAATCTAATGCTTAACAAGATGTGCGTTAATATAAGAAATGATTTGAATTATATATCCGACTTTGGAATATTAATAGTTAATTTATTTTATTTTTGCAAATCTAAAACAAATCTGAAATGATTTTTATATACGTATTATATGTTATATGTGCTGCGCATGAAAAACCTGATATATGGGACAAAAAGCTGGGACAAATAGAGCAATATTTGATACAAGAAATGTATTTATATCAGTTGTTCTCATGATATCATAATCTATGTTTGATATCTGATCAAGTTTTTGCGCAAGCATATTTTATTCTAATTATTCTTATAGTTACAAACTTTGTTTTTTGCTCAATTCCCAGTCAAACTTTTATCAATTTTTGTTATATTTCTATTTATATTTCTTTTCTGTTCTTTTTTCTTGCAACATTCCAATATCTGTTAGTCATGGCACGTAAGACACACATGTGTGTGCATATTTATTTAGCGCACTGTTAACGCTGCTGCCAAAACGCTTTTGCATGCACCAGTTTCAACCTGAGCTGCTCTCGTTCATGCTCCGCCCCAGCCGCCCACAACTCCCACCGTTCTGGCTGCATCTGTGTGTGCTGCTTCATGGCTTTTCAGCTATTTAACGTGCGAGTTCTGCTAACTACAACAACAACAACAACAATCAAATGATCGGCTTTTAAACTTTTATGCACATTTTATGGTTTGCATTTTTTGTTTTGTTTGTTTATTTTGAGCAAAGACACGCCGCTGTTATTTTATAAGAATTTCGTGTTTCCAAGTGCAGTTATTGTTGTTCTTTTATTCTGTTCATGCATCTATCTAACATATTTTATTGTACATTTCCCACACATCGATTATAAACATTTCGCAATTAATTGAATTAAGTTGTTGATTGAGGCGTTGAAAATGCATTTTCATTGCTTGTTTGCTTCAAGTGGTTTTTCCCGTTGCACCATCTTGTTAAAGTGTGTGGGGCAGCAGCAACAGCAGCAGCAGCAGCAGCGCTTCAATCAAACTGATGCCACGCAGCGGAAATGTTCAAGTCAGCAGTAGAAGCGTTTGTCACAACAAATGCTCATAGTGGGGCAACAGCACGTAGCTTCAGAGTGAAACAGCTCAGCCACTTCCGCAATAACCAAGCACCCAAATAACAAGTCCAAAAAAGATTTTCGCATGAATTGAGCTTAACAAAAGTCTGGTCAAAAATCTGGCCTATGCCCTTGTCCAAGCTGCTGGCTTTTTTCATTTTTTCTTTTTATCAGCAACTAAGCATCTCTTAAGCTTATACCTTAGGGATTTTCAGAAGAAACCAAAGAGGAGATCATTTCGAACGAACTTAACATATCAATTTCTGAATAAGTTATATTCCATTTAAACTTAAGTCTTTCAGTTCATCATAAAGTCTCCTTTCTCCCGCCTTTAATCCTGTTCACACTCTAAATTTGCAGCTTCCAGCACATCGTATATATTAACAGCTTACAGGATAACTTACAGTCGCGCAATTCGACTTATTTATGTACTTTTTTTTTGTACCCAGACTTTTGCCGATAAAGTCGCATTTGCTTAAGTTAGAAATAAATTCTTGTTGGCCACAAAAAATGTGTAAAAAAACGTCTTCAGCGGTGAGAACCAGTTTCAAAAACTTGTTTTGGCCAAAAAACAGAGGCCAGAAGAGAAAAAAAGTCAAGTTGGGGCTATTAAAGCGCCGCCAACTTGCAGCTGTCTGCCAGCCATATGAAGCCATAAAGAAATTGGCCAAAAAACAACAGCGAAAAAAGAAGTACTAAAAAAATGGGATACCACAGGAACAACGAAAAAATATATAAACATTTACGGCGCACATTTCTTTAATGAATTTTTATGCAGCACACAAATCAACTGCGCTTTCCAAATTAGTTGCGAGTTCATGTTAAATTAATTTCGTAAAGAAAGAAAAAAAACCTAAATTGCAGCAGTTGCTGCCACTACTTGTGGCACAGGGCATGCTGAGAGAACAGCATCAACAGCAGCAGCAGCAGCAGCAGCAGTTGCAAACAACGTGATGCTGACTCTTGAACTGCCTGCAAGTACCGCAAGCTGCAGATCAGCCCAGCCAGATAAAGCCAAGGAGTAAGAGCAACAGCAGCAGCAGCAGCAGCAGCAACAGTTGCCGCAGCAACAGCAACAGTTTCCGCCAACTCCTTCAGAACAATGCAGCTCGCCTGTTGCAGCAGCTAAAAGATCAATGACATCATGATGAGGCTTTGGGTGGATGCTGCCCTCCATCTGCACGCCCCTGCCAGCAACATTTTCGCTATACTCTGTTTGCAAAGTGATAAGGAGTATATTAGTGAATACGAAACTTAGCTTGGATTATCTAGCTGTAGAAAATTTATATATATTTCTGTATATTAGACAGTTTTGTGATGCATTATATATAGACTAAGAATATATTATATAAGTCTCAGTTATACAATCACTATAGTTTTATTACAGAAAAAAAGTTAAAACTTTCAGCCAAGTATTCTTATTTGCTTACCTCACAGTTGGAAAGTCACTGCAAAGTTTTAGAGCTACAAGTTTAAACTTCAATAAATTGTCTTTAACAACTGCCTTAAGCTATCTTGGCAGCGCACTTTGCAGTCGTTAAGACTCGTTTGCAGCAATGTTCTCAGTTGTTAGATGCTGTCATTGCGCTGCACGATAGAAAACCCCGTCCAACCTCTAGGTTTAGGTCTTGGACATGGGTCTGCAGCTTCGTTTGGGCTCTCTGTGTCTGTGTGTGTGTGTGTGTGTGTGTGTGTTGGAGTTGTCGTGAGTGCCACAGCCACTGCCTAGACTGGCAAACTAACTGACAAACTGACTAACAGACTAACTGACAGACTGACGAACTGCGCGCTTCTAACATAGAACAAACTGCAGTGTTTGTTGTCTAACTTGCTGTCCATCTGTCTGTCTGTCTGTCTGTCTGTGCGACCGTCCATTTGTCCATTTGCCAGTTTTGTCTGCGAAGTCGTGACACTGAACAAATGTCAGCACTTGCGGGCGTGCGGCATTTGGCAGCATCGGCTTTGACTTTGAGTACGAGGCCAAGTCGAGGCGGTCTGGCTGGCTGGCTGGCTGGCTCTCTGACTCTCTGGCAGCAACCAATCAATTAACTTGGCCAACATTAACTTGGCAACAACTGGCACCCAACACACAGCCGCGAAATTTGATATGGCTGTGAGTGCGGCTAATGTGATTTATGCCCACCATTGGCCAAACATCC
The DNA here is from genome assembly GCA_035045145.1 of Drosophila meridionalis. Lineage (NCBI taxonomy): Eukaryota > Metazoa > Arthropoda > Insecta > Diptera > Drosophilidae > Drosophila > Drosophila meridionalis. The sequence continues at coordinate 14,774,948 of JAWNPG010000020.1, read as the reverse complement.
TCAAAGGCAGCCGACAGCAGCCTAAGGCGACAGCTAAGAAACAAACAAAAAACTCATCCCTCATTGTGCTGTGTCAACTAACGGTTAACTACCTTATTTTTAGCCAACTCAAGGAATGCCATAGTACACAAATCCCACACAAATCAAACTGAAGTGAATGTGGACCATGGCGCAGCATCTCACACAAATCAAAACTGAATTGAAATTCAATTAAAGTCTCTTTTTATTTTTTTCTGCTGGTGATAAACATGTTTTTTAGTTTTCAGTTTTTATTGCTCAACCTTCTGGTTTATAGGCCTAGGCATCTGTGCTCGAGTGAGACATTTGCATTAAGGCTGACCCCACGATTTGACAGCCACTAAGTGAATAGTTAAGAGTCTGCGACACGCCCACAACACCCATACCAATCTCTGCACATGGTCAACGTCAACCATCGTTGGATCGTTGATGGGCAAGTGGCGCGACGCTATATTTAGAGCACAGGCTACAGATACACGAATCTATACATTGTATATGTGTGTACATACATATTTATTTATACATATTTGTATGTATGTCTGCATTCATTTGAAGATACATATCGAAGTACTTTGGCCATGGCCAGCGCCAGAGTCAACGCTCCGGAATCAAAGAAACTATACACAAAACTGAAGTAAATAAAAAGTGTCGCTGGGGAAACATCATTCGTGGTTTTTTATTATTTTTATGGGTTTATTTTATTTTATTATTTTTTCTTGAGCGGCACACGAACGATCAATCAGCGCGCACACATGATCATTATGGTCAATGCGGTTAGCCAAGTCTTTAGGCCACTTTCCCAAAGAGTTCGAGCGCGAAATAAGTTTTCGCTGGGCTTTTGTGTGGGCCGCATTGTGCGGGAAGCGAGCTTTGGCCACAGGAATGTCGGCGAATTTGTAATTGCGGCTAAGTACAGAGCATTGGGAAACCTACAAGAGCCATTTGCGGATGCGGGCTCATTAAAAATAGCCCAAAAATACAAAAGACGTCGAGTCTTTGAACCCGTTAAAAGTATTCAGCGAAACCTAAGGCGTAAATAGATATGAACGATTCTCATAAGAAAGATCTTAGATATCTAAAAAACTTCAATATAATATTTGGAGTTAGTGGCTTAAGTAATAGTGAATATACTAAAAAAGAACATTTATTTATCGATTTCAGAATAATAATCGTAAATATTGCTTCTGTTTTAGTCTTCTCTATTCCTAATAAAATTCAAGGTTCGCTCATCTATTTCCATTTCAAAGGAACCAGCATATAAGTATACGATCATTTATTTAAAAAGATTCTAATACTTTCCACTTCTTACCTGTTACATGTCTAACCACAGTTGCAATATACCCTTTTCTCAAGTTTATTTTTAATGCCGCACAGTTCATAAAAAAGTGCGCATCAAGTCTTTGACCTCACAAAAATTCTGGGGGGAAAATTGTTTTTCAATTGAGCCTAAATATAGATGAAACGCTATTAAGCTGGCATATGCCAAGTGAGAGATTTATGCTGTTTGTTGTTGTTGTTGCTCTTGGTCATGGAACTTGTTCAATCGCACTTTACCTTGCGACAAAACTCAAGAACAAATGAGCAAATGAACGGTAAATGGCAAGATCTCTCTTTCTGCCTCTCCTTTCCCTAGCCATGACTGATCTGAGATCAGTGATTGCTGGCACACATTAAATGATACACGAATTTCATTGGAGAACTCGAGCGTACAACTTCATAGGGGAGGGCCGTCTGATCAGCCGTGTCGAACTTTGACGATCGCCGTTGTCGACAAGCGACGCGCGCGCACAACAAGCTACGTCGCGACGATACGTACGTATCTATAAGATATGCGGTCCAACAAACGCATAGATACACATGTATCTGTAGCGACAAGTACAAAGGAAAGAAGAGGGTAGCTCAAGTAATGAACATGAAGTTACATTTATAAATAATGGGGAATTTTTTTAAAACTTGCTTTAAGCGGTTTGATCAATTTTTTTTTCTATACATGATATAGAAATATCATAAGACTATTTTACGAACAAACTTTTACAAATAAGATCCATGTCTAAAATTATATATTATATATATTTTATGATTCACACTGAGATATGTTTTTTCCTGTCCTTCTCCCATACTCCAAAAACTTGTCTAACTACCCTCGCTGCTTGCGCCTTTCGACTTGCTTTCTTTTTATGTTTTCGTGTTCTAGACGGCATTTCTCCTGCACGCCTATAATATTTGATGGGTGTGTGTGCCGAGCGTGTGTGTGTGTTGCTGTGGCTAATTAGCTTGTAAGCTGAATGTGAACACATTTTGTCGAAAATGAAATGTTCGTTTTAACACTTTTGTTCTTTTTTTTTTTTTTGGGAGGGCTACAGATGGAGGCGGTGGCAGTGGGGCAGATCTAGAGATCAGCGAATCGACACGCTTATAAATATATGCGCCTTAATTGTGTGTGTCTTGGGTAAAAGTTGTTCGATTTCTAGATACTTATTTGCTTTTCTCTCTGTCTCTTTCAGAATATGCGCAATAGAATCTTGAGTGGAAGCGAATGGCCGTTTGACTTGGCAAAGTGTGTGTTAATTATGGATGCGACTAGCTGTCTGTCGGACTGACTGTCAGTTGCCATCTCCAGTTTCGGGTCTTTTTGGCCAGGCATATATAATTTGCGTCCACTTGTCTTAGCTGCATCATTAGCTAATTGATCGCCGTATCGAAAGGGATCGAAAATCTAAGGCCTTGCGAAGACTGTAAGGCAAGAGCTTGCGCATAAATTAAACAATATTTCATAAATAACATTTGATTATGGCCTGTCCAAAGACAAGTGGGCAAAAAGCAACAACAATAAAAACAAATGGTCATTTCGAAAAGTCATCATCGAACGGTTCATTCACCTGTGCCGTGCTTTAAGCATATGCATAGGCAGTCGGTGCGAGGGCCTTTCCGTTATCATGTTTCTAACGGTACCCCGTCTGCCTGTTGTGTGGAAAAATGTGGCATAAATTAGAGTCCCAACCATAAACACAATAAGGCAAAACACCCCCTACCAAAAAAACGAAAACTCTGTTCTATCTGCCCAATTTTGAAAATCAATTTGATATCATCCGCCACCTCGAAACCCGATAATAGCCAATTCGATTTATGTTGATAAGCTAGAGCTTATAACAAGAGAACAAGATTTCCTCAACGGTTGATCGGCATGAAAATGCAGACTAATAGGTTTACAAGATGTCGTAAAATGATGAAAATATGGAGAGAGATATTTAGTAAAGTATACGACTTGGAAGATGCCCTATACTTGATGAGTATTAGTTTGATATTAGCTTCAAGTTTGAATAGTTACGGATATGTTCAATAAATATCGCTTAATATATATCTTCATATATCTCTAGAGTTCACCGACTTCCGCTGCTTAGCAGGATGTCTTCATTTCACTTTAAAATACATATATTCCCATTATACCAATGCCAGTTATACTCCTGTTTACACGCTTACAACTCAATGAATACCGTCGCACATCTATTGAAAATGCTTTTCTTTTATTTTAATGGTGCATTTTCATTTGTGGAAAACTGAAATGCGTTGACAATACGATAAATCTGAGCAGCTTTCAATTGCATGAACATTTTTCCTACAATTTGCTGGCCATAAAGACAACAATTTTATAGCAGCACTTGATGAGTTGATGACTTGACAATTTGATGACACACACACACACGCACACAGACTCCCTCGACTAACTAATTTTTTATGCCTTTGACAACTTTGGGCGCTCTATTAACCACAGCGACCCGCATGTAAATTTTAATCCCGCCAACAACAACAACAAAAAAATGTCGAAAAACTTTTATTAAAGGCGCCAACATAAACGAAAATTAAGAAGAGAAGAAATCGTCTTAAAATATTGAGAAATCTTGTTATTTTCTTAAGCGTCTGGCCATTTAATTGAAAGAAAAGTTTTTGGTAAAAGCCTGGCCAAAGTTTTATAGCCAAATATTTGGGGAATTTTAAATGTTGCGCTATAAAAACAGAAAGAAGAAAAAAACATAACTAAAGCCAATCAAAATATTGCGACAAGCGCTCTTTGGAATGCGTGAAAAGAGGCAACACTTTTGCCTTGTAAGCAGCTTAGTTTCAATGTTTAAATGTTTATCTAAATATATATATTTATATGTTGTATAAATAAATAAAACGATTGCCAAAGTTTCTGTTGTAATTCCGGTAGCCAATAAGCTGGCCAAAGAGAGAAAGGCGGGACGGGAACATGCATGAGTTGATGCCCAATGATGATAAGCAACAGACGCATTTTGTGGCAACAAAGCATGTGACGACTAACTGCATACCCTGTAAACGTGAAATGATATATAATATGATAGGAGACATAATGTTCATGGTCGCGAAAGACTCAATATACATTCAGTTAAATCTTCATTATCCCACATATCATTTAGACATTGGCTTTTCAGCTTAAGTAGATTGTAAGATTGAAGCAAACAGGGTATACGTATGTGAAAATTTGAAACAACCACATTATAAATATTAATAAGGCATTCATCGTAGATATCAGCTAACTCTCAGTTAAATTTCAAACTTTCCTAAAGAAAACCCATTTTTTTCACATCATAAACCATTTTAGCTAAGCACACAGGGTATATCATACATATAAAGATATTGTGTTGATGATGAGCAAACAGCAGAGACGCCTGGAAACACCTCCTGGGAGGTGGACTTAGCCACACCGAGCGAAACAGGCAATTTTCATTAAATTGCCATAAATTAACAGATAGAGTATTAGATGATGTGAGATGGCAGCAACAGCAACAACAACAACAACAACAACAACAACAACCTGGTAACGCATTGTGAAAATGCAAATTTGTTGCTGTAAACCAGCTGCTGGCAAGATTTGCGTAATTTGTAATGCTGCTTAGCTCAGCTTGAAGCTGACGCATTGGCTGAATGACTGACTGACTGACGGAGTGACTGAATGAATGGCTGATTGATTGATCGATCGATTGAATGATGCAGCGCCACAAGCCCAAGTAACATTTAATTATATGCACTTGCATCTGGCTCTCTCTCTCCCTCTTCCCTCTCTCTCTCTGTCTCAGTCTCCGTCTGTCTGTCTGCGCCATAATTGACTGTTTATTGGCTATGTCGTCGTCGGCTTTAGCTTTTTGATCATTTATCGGGGTCCGCAGTCAGGTTAATATATTTCCCATTTAGTCATATGCCATAGGCAGGGCTGCTGGGGTAAAGCTGCAGCAGCTGCAGCTGAAATACAACAAAAAAAATAGTTGAAGGTGTAGATCGAACCGTTTGATCGCGCCCCAAAGGTGTTGCCGTGACAAATTGTGCAGCGCGGAAGCAATTTTCAAATAAACTTAAAAGAAAACGAAATAAATAAGCACCTTAACTACCACAACAAAAATATGTATTTCTTTTAGATATATTTCGATTTTTTTGATGTCGGATAATTGCGGCTTTGACTTTGATTTCCGCATGGGTGCCAAGTGATGGCGCCCAAAGAGCTGACATGCAAATTTCAAGGAGTGCCCCATATGGCGACTAGGGTGGATCGGGCACGAAATGGGGATTACAGTTTAAGCGAAATTCAGCTGCAGTGGAAGAAGCAACACTTCAAGAAAAATAATTGAAAAAGATGATGAGATACTTTTTGTTGACTTTTATGTCAAATGTAACATTTTAATTGAAATGGAGCATATTTTTGTTGAAATACAATAAGTGAGAAAGACGTATTAGGGCAACCGTAAGGTAAGAGATAACTTTATCTTATGTCTTGTTAGGATCATTAACTTTAAATTAGATAATTACAAGCAACTCTGATATTTTTCCCAATTTGTTTTATTTTATTTTAAATTTTTCCCCTTTGTATTTTCTTTTACCTCTTTTCCATTCTTCTTACTTTTTTCTTCGTCTTTTTTTCTTCGTTTTTAAATATTTTGACAATTTAGTAAACTTAAAAATTTTTAAAAATAAATTTGAAATCAATCTAACACAATAAACTTTCTTTATTCCCAATTTACGATTGTTTTCGGCACTAAATTATAGTTAAAATATTCTATAACATTAAACTTGTTAAAATATTCAATAATATTTAGGAATTGATTCATGTTAGATCAAAAATTAAAGCAGATGCCAGAATGCCAAAAAAGAAAGCCAAATTTCTAGGTCAGAAACAAAATATTGGTTTTTTATTGTAAGAGAAAAAAAGTTTATTTATACAACGAGGTTCGACAAGTCAGCCTGAAGCGTGTTGAAGCTCTGTTGCGGTTGCGCGCTCAAAGTTCAAATGTCAGCTACACGCATACGCACAGGAGTGAGATAGAGAGAGAAAGAGAGAGAGAGAGAGAGAGAGAGAGAGACAGCAAGAAAGCATAAGTCAAATAATGAAATTAAACATCTGCGCGTTTGTTTATGGCTGTTGCAGCTCGTCTGAGATTTCTATTTCAATTAGGCACTGCTGCGGCTGCTGCTGCTGCATGTGGAACGTCAGTCAGTCAGTCAATGCAACAATTCGTCAGTTCTGAACCATAATGATCTAACAATAATGCTCTTAATTTTCTTCTCTGATTATTTATTGTGCAGCCGCTGCATATGAATTTTATCTACATCGACATCGACATCTGCATCTGCATCTGCATCTGCATGCGGGTGCTGCAACAACAAGCTTCAAATGTTCAATCTCGAAAACTGCGCAGCATTTCAGAATTTATAGCCAGCCCTTCGAATTTATGTTTTGGTTAAGAAACATAGCATAGTCAAATTTTATGTAGAATTTTACATTTTTATTCTCTCATGTATCTGTATACTACATCTGCATACATTTAGAAATACATTAACACATGCATTCGCCCACGCTGCGATTCTGTTGACATGGCTACAACTAAAAATTGATTTGTATACCCTGTAAAAGCAGTTTGGGGCATATAATAGGCAACAGCTAATGCCATAAAATAAGATATATGTTCTTGATCTGGTTGTTAAGCTTATTTGATGTGTTAAATGATATGACGCAAGAGAATGTTTGAGATATAAATGCTTGTGTATCATCCGAATCTAACATTTGCGACCATAGATATATATGGAAATCTACAGACAAATAACTCACAGATTTATATAAACACAAAGCCATATTCTAAAAGATAGATTTCAGATATATATCATTCAGTTCTTATCTAACATATATTTAAGCTCTAAATAGAGTCAATCTACATTCTTTAGTAGCAGCTCTATGTGACTTACAGGATATCTAGCTGTTGGGTATTGCCAACAAAACCCCAATCTCAGCTGCATACAATGCGTGGTTACATCTTTTATCTTTATCGTATTTTTCTTGTTGAACATTCACTTTTTTGTTTCTTTCTTTCTGTTTTTTTTTTGGCACTTTCTTTCTAGCTGAAAGTTCGTTTTTTTTTTTTTTTGTGTATGTGTGGGTGAGGAAATGTCGTGGAGTCGGGGAAGGTGTACATGCGTTAGCCGCAACAAGCCGTTAGTTGCTTTTCAAAATGTAAATACATTGGCAGACACCTGTTTATGGCTTTTATACATTAAATTCAAACTCTGTCTGTCTCTGGCAACGTAGGTGGCTTGCTTGTTGCCTCAAATTGTTGCACTTGCCATTGTCTGTGGCATATCTGGCATGTAGTTAGTTTGTAGCTTGTCTCGAGCCAAGCCAAGCCAAAAAAAAAAAAAAAAAATACAATGCCTTGATCAAAATCTGTAAATTTGCCCATTTACCCATTTGCTACGCTGCATAGAAAGTTGAATTTGAATTCAATAAAACCAATAGACGAAGCACAGTGGTACCAAAACTAGCTAACTGAGAATGATCAATTTTATTTTATTTTTAATTGAATTAAATTTATAATCATTTTTAGACAAAAGTATATATATTCTTAATTAGAATATATATATACTCATCACATGTAAACATATATATAATATATTTTAATCCAATTTGCATAACAGAATTTCCAGCAACTTTTGGCCTTTGTAGGCCTGCTGACATTAGGTCTGAACCAGGCCGAAAACAACAAAGCGGCAAAGTTCATAAAAACATAAACTTCAGGCAAACATAAACAAAGGAACGGGGCATAGATACATGTAAACAAATCAATTGTATCTATATCTATACCTATACGTTTATATATGTATGTAAATGTATTGCACAATTGTAAAATTTGAAAACAAATAAGCAGAGCAAAACTTCTGCATTGGCACTGTGTGTGTGAGCAGGAGTCACATTAAGGAAAATGGGCTAACGAAACGGAAAATCATTTAAATCTCCTTTTTTTTGTATTCTTTGACTTTTTCGCAAAAGGTGTAAACAAAACAAAAATAATGCCTGGGATCAGATCAGGCGAAACAGCGTGAGTTGTGACTAGACAGAGTGTTAAAAACTACCTGTACGCTGCACAGCTACGTGGATGCTTAGATACAAGGTGCACGATGGATGCTGCATGAAGCATGCTGCATGTGGTCATGGCGTGCCGAATCGCCAGCCATGAAATGTGGAAAAACGCCATGAAATGGGCTTTCGTCAAATTAGCGTGCCAGCGTTAACGACGAACGCATCTGCTGTTGATGCTGATGCTGTGCGAGTGTGTGTCTGCATGTGTGTGTGTGTGCTGCACTGTGGGATATTTCGCACTTTGCGCTGGCAGTTCAATGTTGTGCTCGATTTGCTACCTGAGCGAGCCGAGAGACTGACTCTGTGACGGACTAACTGACAGAACTTGCCTTGATTTATTTGAGGCTGTGCGTTGTATTTCTGTTATACCCTGTGTAGGTTCATGATGGGGTGTATATAACTCGCAAGAGTTGGAGAAGACACAACTTTCTTGTTTATTTCAATTGTCAAATTATGAATATGGTTAAAGTTGTCTGAGTATACTCCTGGGATCAGGTATACCTTCGAATGAAATACCTTGCAAAATTAATGATTCATTCATTATGACTATTATTGTTCATAATGATCAAAGAATAAAAATAATTTCTTTAAGAATCCACCAAGTCAAACTACTGAATACAGGGCATCTACAAGTCGTTCACACTCAAACTTATTTTATGCATCTAAATTTGCATTTGCATGTGACCTGTGCAAGTGCTGGAAGCCTTGGTTCTTATCTAATGTAAAGAACTCCTCGTCGCTGACTTTGGCACTTGATCCACACACACACACAGCACACACACACACACACACACACAGACTATATACAACAAGACACACTGGGAGACTGCCGTATAAACTGTTTAAACTGAGCGTCATAAATACTCCCGTCGTTTAGTTTTTACGATTGTCGGCTGTCTTTGTTTGCCATAGACTCGCACACACACATTCGCACACACTCACACACACAGACATTGCTGAGATACAAGTTCCAAGTATCTTTGAACGTATCTAAATGCATATACAAGTAAATGCCTCAGCGCTGTGTGGAGAGTTGAGAGACCAAAGAGCTCAGAGCTCACAGCTCACAGCTCAGACAAGAGCCTCCTGCTAAGATATGTTGGCGACTCCTGCGTACTGTACCCCAAGCCCGAACGAATCCCAATATCATCCAAAAACAGGTCCCCGCCAGGGCCAAAGTTTGCGTGCCTTGCAGACATTTTTATGGTTTCTTCTGCTGCTGCTGCCGGATCTGCCCAAAAAAAATAAAAAAGAAAAGAAAAGAAGACAACAAACACCAACAAAAATTACGAAAGAGAGCATTTATGGGCGCTCAGGTAGAGTCTAAAAAATTTCTTAACTCCGCAGGCTCTTTGAGTGCTTTGAATATTTTGCAAACTATTTCAACCATTGAATTTTATAGCGTCTAACAACATTAAATGCCTAAACGGAAATTCCAACTGAACATTTCTGTGGTAACAGAGATCGCTAATGATTGAATCGAGGGTTATATTCAGCACTGTAATTAAACTGTACTATATATAATTCTAAAATTCATTATTACGGAGCTCGTACTACAGCTTTAATTACAGTTGCAGTTAACATTTCTGTAATGTTAGCTTATAATTCATAGTTTTCCTTATATGAATTACAGAAATTCTTAAGAACATTGAACAACTATCATGTCTGTATTTGACCCCGGAGAAGTGTTTGATTACACTATTGCTTTAGTTAATTCGTATAGCTTAAAGTTAAGATATTATAATTTTATCAACTTTTATTCGAATTAATATGTATATGAATTTAATTTGATATTTAGAGTGGAACTTTTATTTCTTTACCCTTTGTATACATACATAATTTATGTGCAAAACATATCCCCAAATATTCCATACTTTCACTAATTCGAATCATGATCTTCATATTAAATTTTATTTAATTTTTGTATACACTTTTCAAAAGGAAATACGAATTCTATATAACTATCTTTCTAGTCAACCAAACCAACAAACTCTTCCAGCTCTACATACATATATTTCTGGCAATATATCCATTACACGTCTACACACAAATCTTCCACACTGCCAGCACCTCCATTCATGGTCTCCTTATCGAATTCAGCTCGTCTTCGTATGCTTTGAGCTGTGCCGCACTCGCCAGGCAAGCCTCAGTTCCAACCCCAACTCCAATTTCAAATTTCCAGCTTCGACTTGCAGCTCGATTCAAAATTTGGTGCGTCTCAGGTATTATGGGACGGCGCTTATCTAACCTTATCTTACAATACTTTGCCGTCTCGCTGGGTTCTTCGGCTGTCGTTTCGGTTGTTTATGACCTGCGCCTTGCCGTGGCATCATATTTCAAAAAATTGCTTCCAACAAGTGCATTAATACCGTCCGTCCGTCTGCTCTTTTTCAGTTCAGTTCCATGCGTGTGTTTTCTGTCTCTCTGTCTGGTTTGTTTGTTTTGTCTCTGTCTCTGTCTCTGTCTGTGCCTGTGTCTGTGCCAGTGTCTTTTGTGGTCTCTACGGCTGGTAATTCAATAGCCGGGCAACCACTTCAAGACGACGCTGCCCCCAGCTGGGGCATCCATCCATCCACCCAGGATGTCAACCACACAGCTTAACGCTTTCGAGTCTGCGGCACGCTCGGCACATCCGCTGCTTCAACAAATTCTGTTGGCTCATTATAACGAGATTAAACTGTAATCACAGCCAGAGAAGTGTGCTGTACTCTATCCCTCTCTCTCGCTCTCTCTCACTCTTTCGTTCTCTTCTCTGCTTGGTTTCTTTCATCCATATTTTGGGAACACGGAACCAAAGTGCTTGCTTCCTGTGTCCCCAAACAGACCCAAACGCTTCAGCGCTTCAGTGAAAGGGACGCTACTGTTGTTGTTATGGTTGTTGTTGTTGTTGTTGTTGTCGTTGTCTTTTCAGTTGTTTTTGTTTTTATTTATTTATCTTTTGGCCTATTCTGTAGCCCTCTCTTTTTTTATTTAAATGTCATTTAAGCGGCTTAACTTGCGTCGCTTTTTATGACAACATTTGCGAGCTTTATGCGCCAGGCCTCGTTTATGAGCGTGAAAATGAAAGTACTTTCCTCATCTGGCTGCCTGACTCGCTCATTAGCTTGCCCTTTCTCTCTCCATCTCTCTCTCTATATATATATATCCACTCTCCTCTCTCTTTCTCATTTTGGGTCTCTTATAAGACATGATGACTGTGCAGCTCTTTGACGCCTTCCGAACGTTAATTTTGAGCTTTCCGAAATATGCCACAATTATTTTGTTTTTGACCTGGCAGCCGATGAGTAAGCCACCTTTTCAGATGATATGATATACGGATTATATATTCATATATATATCTACATCAGTTTTTTATATATTTCATATATAATCACTTAAAACAATCCTCTTAAATATCTTGTTGAGTAATTCAATTAAAATGTGAATATTTCGCAAACAATATTTTAAAGCAAGAAAATGTTAACTCCCTCTGTTAACAGATTAATTAACTAACATTCCGTTAACATTTGCAAAGCTCTGCTTTCTGTTGTTTTACATATGTATATCAATCATTTAAGAGCAGCAATAAAATTAACATAAATGTAAACAATAATGTGAAAGTGTAAAAGTAAATTTCACCATTAACATTGCCATAAAGTTAGATTTACTTTAATTGGGTCAATGCTGACATTATGTTATTATGGTTATTCCGAGAATACCAAAGGAGTTGCTCAGCAAAGAAAAGAAATCACATTTCATATGGACCCTCAACTTTAGCATTAAAAATGACATCAATTGCAACACTCTCCTAGTATAAGCCTCAACGAAACTAACCTGAATTTAACTGCACGCCCGGCAACACCACCGACGACTCCGCCTTGAAGCCCAGCATATTGTCCATCCTATCCGCATTGGCAGCTTCCTCTTCTCCGCCTCCGCTTCCACCGCCTCCTGATGCCTTCTCCAGCTTGTCGGCGCCCATGTCCAGTGTGGTGACTGCATCCAACTCCATGTCGATAAGCGTGTTGCCTTTGAACAGGCCCGCGCTGCGGTATTCCTTGGCAAAGGGCGTGGCACCCAGCGCCGCCCCCAGCAACATGAGCAGCAGGCAAAGCAGGCGACACACGCGGCACATTTCACATTCGGCGGCTTTTCTGTGCCACATTGCGAGAGACAATTACAGTGGGCACTCGGCTAGACATAAATTGCTATTTGAATTATTTAGCGAGTGGCCTCAATTAACGGCACAAAGCGCGCAGATAAAAAATAACACACAAACTTAAACCTTTTCACATCAAATTAGTTCAAGTCTCGTTCGGGACTTGACCGCAGCTAAAATTCAATTACGTGTCGGCTTTTTTAGCCTTTTTTTTTTCTTTTTTTTTTGCTTCTCTTTTTTGCCAGTTATAAAAAAATTATGTCACCAATTAGCGAGCGTCTTGAGTTGCGGTTGTTGTTGTTGTTGGTGTTTTTTTTTTTCTTTTTTGACACTGCAAAGATACAAAAAAAAAAGGGAAAGCGTCGGTTTAGATAAAGCTTAAGGAATGGATATGTTTTAGAGACTAGTTTCTTGTTGACAGACGTTGACTTTGACAGAATTGTCAGTTAAGATCTAAGTATTTGACCCAGTTGCAGATCTACAGAGTTAAGATCATTAAAAAAAGAGCTAAAAACTTCACTATTTTATACAAATTATTTAAAAATAAAACTTTCAATTTGTTAAACTTTTCTAGAAATAATCAATTTGACAAAAGTATAATTCTAGGAAAAACTAATTGGAAATCTTTTTCCGGTTCCCAAAATTTCAATTTTTGAGTAGGTAACGTTCCATATTCCAACCAAAAATTGTTTGGAAATGGTAATTTGATCTTTCCAGTAATGGAAATTTTATAGATTCTGTTCTGTTAGCACTTAATATTATTGACATTATATTAGAATATACTGTATATATAATTTGAACTAATTTTTTGTATTTTGGTTAAGATGCAAATAAGCAAAAGTTGCAATTATTTAGGTTTCACTGTACTACGTATGTATGTACATACATAAATACGTTTGCAAGCAATATACGTACAGTTTATGTATGTATGTATATGTATATATGTATGTATATGTATATATGTATGTATATGTATATATGTATGTATATGTATATATGTATGTATATGTATATATACACACATAAACCTAGATATGTATTGTACAATGCATGTTTTCATATTAAAGGATTATTCAAATTCGTATAACAAAAATTGCGCACTGGAAGTAAATGGGTTAACGGAAATTCTCGCACACATTTCCAACAGCTGCTGTCGACTTATGCGCTGACGCGACAGCAAATCAATTAAAAATGCAACAACATATCAACTGGCAGGCGTGTGCGTGTGCGTGTGTGTGAGTGTATTTGCTTGCGCGTTTATTTCCATTACAAATTCCCATAGGCTGTTGGGCATGCGCGGAAATAAACGCACGAATTTCCACAATGAAAGGCGCGCAAATGCAGAGCCCACAATAAGCAATAAACGCATAAACGGTAAACAAATTGCCGCTACCTGTGTGACAGTCCAGACAAACGCCTTAAAAGGGCGACAGACACACACACACACGCACTCACACTCACACAAACTGTGAATGATGCGTACGCATATGAGTATATGCGCTCACACATGTATCTGTATGCAAGCATATGTAAAGCGCCGTTAGCGCCGCTCATAAATGTCAATGCAAAATGTTGTTGCTGCTGCTGCCGGCACATATGGTGCAATCGTTCTATCTCACTCTAGCACTTTGACTATAAAGCGTGTGTTTTTGGGGAGATGCGACTGGAAGCGAATTTTGGGCGAAAAGCAAAACAAAAGCCTGCAATATGCATGCGTTGTGTATTTGTATGCTGAATTCCCATGCGAAACGAGTTTTGCCCAAATGTTTTCGCATTACAGCAACGAAAATCCATTAACAATGCAAACACACACACACACACACATTCACCCACACACGCACGCACGCAAAGCTAAGCACAATTTTTAATATCCGGTGGGAAGAACAACAGCAATAAACGTTCGTTTTATTGTTTATATTTACTGCGTACCTTCTATGCAACAATTAATAATTGTTGATCAATTTGTTGGACACACAAACACACGGAACACCGACAAACAATGCGCGTAGTTTTTTCTTATTCAGTTTTGCGAGTTTTGCGTGAGTTAACGGTAACGGTAAAATCGAAAAAAACTGACGCGCAATTTCGCTTAACCGACCGCACGCTACGACAACGATCTTCACAATAACAAACCAAATGTTGCTCAACAAACTGGCCGAAGCGCACAGTGCGTGCCTTAGCAACATGTATACTCAGCAGCTGGCAATCGATTACAACGCTGGGCTGCTATTTGCAAATATCGATAGCTGTGGTGAATTAAATGAGTTGTATAGGAATTGGTGAATTTGTAGCCGTTAAATTTTGAATACGTTTTCCCTGATTCCAAGTAAAGTCAAATTCGTAATAATATAAAAATATGGATATATTTTAAAAACGAAAATTAATTATGAATACAGCATTAAGAATATAGTATGAAACGATTATTAAATAACCGGGGCATCAACCAGCGTTCTCATCCAGCTGCCGACGATGCTGCATCTGCAGCTCGAAGCGCCTATTGGAGCGAACTCCGCGCACAAATTCGCTTCTCTTCTCCTGTCCACTGCGACCCTTGAACATTTCCATGTGTCGCTTGCGGCGCGCGTCCAGTTTGCTCTGCACGGGATCATTCCCGTCGCCGGGCTTCTCCTTGGCTCTACTCTGACTGTTCGCTGCTCCACTTGCAGCTGGAATGAAGAGCTTGGACGTGACCGAGGTGGACAAATTGAATGCCGGCCTCGGCAGCGTCTTGTTGCTCGACAAAGCGGACCGAGTCGGCACTATTGCCTTGGGCTGTATCACGCCCACAATCTTGCGTGGCGTCGGCAGCAGCTTCACCCGCTCCATCTCCTCCGGCTTCAGCGGAGTCATCGTGTAGCTGGGCACCTCGATTTTCTTCACTGCACGCGAACGCACTGGCGTCTGCTTCTTGGCTGACGAAACAGTTCTATCCTGTTGTTGTAGTTTGATTGCAGAGTTCGTTAAGATCTTAGCGCGCACGGCCTTGCGCTCCATGTGCTCCACCAGATTCTCCATCTTCTCGAACTGCTTCTGATGAATAGCCGCGAAATTGGGTATTTTAACGCGCAACTTCGATTTGCTGGGCGTGACTGAGGCCTTGATGGGCGGATATTGCTCTGAGGGGATACGAAGGTACATTAGATGCATAAGAATTGCATATATATTTGCGAATGCACTTACTCATCTTGGGAATTCGACTTGGCAGCGGATTTACGTCCAAGGATTTGGAACGTTTGCGACGCTTTGTGACATCTAGTAGAGGGAAAAGATATTTAATAGATTAGATTGGAATATTATATAGATTTGAGTCTGATATGATGATGATTAATAAATATATCAAATTCACAGTTCTTACTACTATTATTCAGATTCTCCCAGCGTTTATCGATGTCATTGACACTCGCCATTTCCACGGGACTGTAGAAGGTGACGCCCTTGCACTTCGTCTCATTCGATCGTGGAATCGACTTCGAGCGCCTAAGTCGTGGTTCTTCCAAGAAGTTTCCAGATGAACTGTCGCTGCTTGGGAATTCCGTCTGGATTTTGCACTTGAAGGGAGTGGGAAAGCGAAAGGCCTTCGGCTTTCCCGAGTCACACTTTGTGTCTGCTGTTTCCGGCTGCTGGGGCTCTTCATCCATTTGCGGTTCTTCCGTAATGCACAAGGTGGGCATTATTTCCTCCGCATTTTCCTTGTCATCGGCATCGAAGGTGACGTTCAATTCGTTGTCTGGCTCGCCATCATCGATCAGAATAAGGGATGGCATCTCGTCTTCTTCCTGATGATCCTCAGCTTCGAGTGGGCACAGACCTAGCTCATCCATGTCATCCTCATCAACCAATGCTATTTTGTTGTTCAGCTCTTCGACAGGATCAGCAATAGTTTCAACTATATCTGGACACAATTCCAGTCTAGTCTCAACTGAAGCTGCCTCAAAAGTCTTCTCCTTTACTTCCTCCTCCAATTCTTGTTCTATTTTTTCATTTTCATCGTCGGCCTTAGGCGATGATGTCACTGTGATTGCTTCGGTTACTTCCAAGTGCATGGGATCTTCCTTCTGCTGCTGCTTCTGTTCTTCCAGCTCCTTCTCTTTTTCCTTCTCCTGCATCTCTTCGTCTTCTTCCTTATTCTCTTTTTCCTCCTCTTTCTGCTTTCGCTGTTCCTTTTCAGCTTTTGGCACTTTGGATTTTTTGGCTTTGCGACTGCGCTTGCCCGATACGCGACCCACCTCGGCTATGCTCCATTTCTGTGTTTTCTCTTCGTCTTGATTCTCCTTGTCCACAATGGCAGTGTCCTTTTTCTCCTTGATAGCAGAAGACATCAGATTCTTTTCAATGATGTCCGTGTAGTCCAGAGTCGGACGCACGCTCTTGCGGGCACTGCGACGCGGCGTTTCGCAGTTCATGCGAATGGACGCGTTGGGGGTTTTCGGAAGTGCCATGATCACATCATCCTCGGGTACAGTCTCTCTATTTAATAGACTTTCATTCTGCTTACTTAGAACGGCGCGTCGCGTCTTTTTTGCCACAGGCGTGTGAGGACCAGACTCCTGGTGCAGCAGGACGCCATCAATTTGAGCTGCTTTATGTACATAATTTTGTTAAATTTGTACTTCCCAAGCAATAACACAACTCAATCAGTATTTACCTGCAGTTATATCCATTATTATTTCTCAAAAAATTCTTTTCCAATATGTGCGCGTCCCTTTTTTCGTTGCTTTCAAAATTGTTGTATGCAAAGCCAATGTTAGTTAACACGCATTATGCGCGCGATATGTGTTAAAAAGTATCGATACCCCGTGATCAGCAACGATGATGTAAGTGCGCTTGCGCCTATCGATAAAATGTCAAGAAAGGCGTTGGCATTTAAAAATGTTATTTATTAAAAAGAGTTCTTTGAAAAAATACTATTTAACTGCGTACTCATTTAAAATAATGACAGTTTTATGATGGCATCAACGACTAGCAAGTCAAGTTCAAATGAAAAACAATGGTATGAATATTAAACATAGTTCTAGCACTCGTCGCTCTGTATTAAAGGTGTGCTCTGCCTGCTGAGCGCCAGTTGATAGGCAACCTCGAAAGCCTGCCCAAGAGTCAGAATTATTTCGCTGGCCAGTTCCTGTAATTAAATATAATTATATATATTTATTTCTATTATAAATGAGAACTAAACCCACCAAATTGTCGACCATGAAGACATGGCAATAGTGCAGCTCCTGCTCTTTGGTTATGTAGGCGAAATAACGCATATCCTCCGCATCCTGGCAGACACAATTGATGTTCTCTATGTCATGCGAGCAGATGGCAGTCTGGAGTAGAATCAAATTAGATTAAGCCTGCTGGCAGATCATCCGGCCGTGCTCACCTTTAACTCATGATCTATAAACTTGACGCCCAAGCAGGAGACTGAGATGTCCACCTGGAGGCGCGTCTGCAGATTCGCTGCCTTGAGATACTTGGTAGATGTATTGCAATTCTCCAGCAGACTAATGTCGCTGACACTAGCAGCCGTCTTCAGTTTCTCATCGATCTTCAGCTTCTGGATGGACTTGCGCGTCGAAATGGTTCCCTGCAGCTGCCTGATGACTGTTGAGCCCAGATACTGCAAGGAGCGAGAGCAATTAGCAATCGACTATCAATTGGGATCCTATAAACATATATCTACATAAACAGAGTAATGTATTTCGCCATAGACCAGCGTATAGGGCGAGTGGCACCAATGGGAAGCGGGACTCGGCGTCTTGCCCAGCAGCAAATCTTCCGGATTGCGTATGTGCAGCGATTGGCGAGCGTCTTCTAGAGAACCAGGTTGAAGCTGTTCACTCTGCATCTCCTCATCTGGCTGCTCCTGCTCCATTTCCTTCTCCTCCTCCATTTCCTGCTCCTGCTCTGGTTCCACTATGCACACCTCGTTGCCTATGTTCTCGAATATCGTATCAATCTCAGCCCACACACGCGACGCGCTGAAATCCTCGCCAGTTGTGGAAAATCGTTGCTTGGACAGACTACGCCGCGGATTCAATGCATTCACGGATCTCACCATGCTCGGCGAGCGCAGGCCACGCCCATCCACCACATCCAGCGCCAAATTCAAAGTGGAGCCCTTAAACAGGCCAGCGAAGGGTTCATCGCCCACAAACTCCTCGACCTGATCCGAGCTACAGGAAGTCTGGGACTCATCCAAACGCGGCGGCTGCATAAAACTGAAGATTGTCGTCTCGGCCTCAACCACAGTGGGTGGCGGATAGTCGGGCGTGGGTGAATGGCGAGCAATATGCTTAATGCTATTATTATTGTTGTTGTTGTTGTTGTCTACAGCCTGCCTGGGCAATATATTCTCATAGTCAAGATTCAGGCGAGTGCGCGGCATGGGCACCGGCGCCTGCAGCTTCATCTCCACATAATCGGATCGAGTTTGTGCTTGTGGCGTGGCAGCTAAAAGCAATAGAAAGTACTTGAGTTGAGGATTAGGATTGGGATATTGGAGATAACTTACAGCCATTGCTGTGACTGCTTCGCTCCTCGCTGCTGGAGCTGGGCTTGAGCAGATTGATGAACTCATAGGAGCGCGAGGGTATCGAAGCATTCGAGAAGTTCTGGGCCGAGCCGAGCAGAGCGCTCTGATAGGGCTGCTTGTAGACCGGCTGGTAGCTAGCCCACAGCTCCTCCCGCGGCTCCAGAGTGTCCATATCGCCGACCGACTTCTGTGGCCTTATGGGCTTCATATCCACATAGTTCGTCGGCCGCTTGATGTAGCTGTCCAGCGAGCTTAAAGAGTGCGAAAGTCCATTTGATGGAACTGGCTGGCTACAGTCATAGTTAGGTTTGTGGGAGGGTGGTAGTAGTGTTATATATATAGAGAGAGAGAGAGAGAAGACCAGACCCGTTATATGGAGGCGCTGACAATTGAGAGAACTACCAACCGATATGTGTGTGCGTGTGTGAGTGAGTGAGAGAGTGTGCGTGGTATGGGAGGTGCAGAGTGTGTGAGCCGAGCTAATGATGAGCATGAACTCTATCTATGCTGAAGACGGTCGGAGTTCACATACAAATTAATGCCTGCATTTCGTTAATTGATCTCATGTATATGATGATGTGGGCGCAGATGAGACAGTTACTCGGATGCGTGTGGGCGTGTCACATGGTTCAGTGGTTCAGTGGTTAGTGCGTGCATTCGCTTACTTCCTCTGCTTGGACGGATCGCTCAGCTTGGCCTGCTTCGGCCGCTGGGCATTCTTCTCATAGAGACGCTTGGGCAGCGACGCTGACGACGACGACGAATCGATATGGTTGACCAGCTGCGTTCGATTTTTGCGCAACATCTGTGACTCAGTCCGTTGGGTAAATTCTGAAATTAGAGTAAACAATCCGTGGGTGTTAGAATTCCAAACAAAGAGAGTTCAATCCGTATCATGTATCTAAATATACATCATAATCTTTCTACCTATAGAGTATTACTTTCAAAACTATTTTAGTCCATTCACAATAACTCTATATCATCTAGCTAACTAAAGAACAGTAAACTAATTTTAATATTACTTTTAAAATTATATTAGACTATTTAGTTTACTAGAAACATAACTTTATATATCTATACATATCTACATCTATATATATACTATCGAAGCGTTTTATTTAAATCATATTTTGCACATCGAGAATATATATATACATATGTACAGAGTGTTGTTACAGGCGTTACACGATGCGTAGCTCAGGTTAAACACATGATTACTTAGATTATATTTATTTCAATCAAGTCTCGAACCATTGATCACGGCCACAATCTCGTAGGTAACGTGAGGTGGATAGTCGGAGAGTATTTCGAGAGCGGTGCGTCCGTTGCCATCGGTGGCCTGGATGTCGATGCCAGCTCGAAGCAGGGTCACCACCACCGACTTCTTGCCACACAGTGCTGCCTCGTGCAACGCGCTGCCCGCATTGGTTAGGATGTTGACGTCGACGCCCGCAGCCAGCAGCGTCTCGACCACTTTCTTGTGGCCATTGCGGCTGGCCAGGTGGAGGCAAGTGTGTGTGAAGATGTGCTTGGTGGGCGTGGGCGAGTATTGATGCGAGTAGCCAAGCAGATCGGCAATCTCATCCTCGGCATGGCGGCGATAGGGCGCAATCAAGTCGGGATCGACGCGCAGCAGTGTTTGCACCGCCTGCAGCCGGCCGAACTGTGCCGCCAAATCCAGAGCCGTCTGGAAGCTGTTGTTGCGAATGGTGGGATCGGCTCCATATGACAGCAGTATGGCCACGACATTGGTGTGGCCATGCTGGGCACTCGAGTGCAGCGCCGTCTCGTTCTCAATTGTCTGGGCATTCGGATTGGCCGGCTTGGCGCTGTGAAAGAGCAACATCTTCACAATGTCCTGATGACCCGCCCACGCGGCCAAGAAGAGCGGCGTCGAGCCACGTATATCGGGCACGTCCACCTCGGCATTATGGGCGAGCAGCAGGCGGACGATGGCGCTATGCCCATTGAGGCAGGCGTGATGCAATGACGTATATCCATTGACGTCTTGGCAGTTGATGTTGGGGCTTCGGCGAAAGCTAAAAAGAGAGAGAGAGGGAAAGTGAGGAATAGAGAGAGAGAGAAAGCGAGAGTGAGTGTAGATATAAATAGTATTTAGTAACTCTAATGTGCGGCAGCAATTGCGCTCACCTGGACAGTGGACCGTGTCGCTTGGTCGTCAGCTCCAATAATTTGCCAACGGTTTTTATATCCCCACTGCGCGCGGCCTCAAGTAAATGCTGATCCTTGCCCATCGCAGCTATTGAATTTATCAACAAGAATAACAAATTTTTGATTAGACTAAAACAATGAGATCATAGCACACCCCACTCCGCCCACACCCTTTCTGCGTTAACAGGTCTCTCTTTCCCACCCGTTGTCTCATCAGGTGGCAGTCAGCTGTTTCGGCCCACTGTAAACGCGCAGCACGTTCCAATTATTCACATTCCAATGGACACGCACACATACGCACACGCATAAACAAACACAGCGATGCATAAGGTATGTTTGTTTTTATAAACGTTTTGGATTTAGGGCCTACTCTTCCAAGGTCATCGCACGGCATTGCCACCCAATTTTCACCAAAAATAGCTCAAATTATCGTTCTTATGCACCTACCGACTAGTTCTCCAATTTTTCAATTAAACACTTAATGAGCTATAAATGCGAATAGCTGGCACGAATTCGATCAAACATTATTGTCTGTACTGCTGATTGTCGAACGATTAATTAATTATGGTGCTTGTACGTGGAAATAAGAACCACTGCAACAGCCGAACAACAGTCTACACAATCAACAAATTGAAACGAACTGGCAGTAGAACGATCGCTCAAGCTGTGCTGTTAAGTTGCCTCAGCTTTGCGTTCTGTTGCCTCACTTTCGCGTTATGTTGCCTCACTTTTGCGGCATGTGTGTGCAATCGATGCTTATCGAATTCTCAGTCGGAGACATCGATGTTTTTGCTTCAGACGCTAAATGTACATGTTTCATTTGGTTAATCATATTAAAATTGAATTCAACAAATAGCCAAACACACAAAATGGAAGAGACTAGTCCTTTAAAGGCCAAGCGCAAAGACAACACTGAAGGTGAGTGGAAGCATACGTAACCAGCATTTAAGTAGCAAAGAACTGCGTATAAATGATAAATGTGCCGGCACAACGAGTACAATAGAGACCGCTCGTCCGTGTGTGTGCGTGTGTATAGGTGTGTGCGCTGGCCATACATTAAAATTTAAGGTATGCCTTTCTGTTTAAATACTTAATGCAATGTCATTCATTGTGTGGCCCTTGCAGATAAACTCGAGGAGACGGTCGTGCCAAACAGCGAAGGTCCACAAAAGAAATTGGCGAGACTCAATGAAGCGCTGGAAACGACTTCTGGAGCGGGCGACGCAGACGCCGACGTGCAGCTGGCACTGAACAAAGCTTATCAGCAAAAGGATGTGACGCAATGGCTGCAGTCTGCCTGGGCCAAGCAGGCGGAGAGCACAAAAGAGGAGGCAACTGGTGCACAAATCTATGGCGAACCATTTCAAATAAGCCTGCTGCCCGGATTCCTAGAGACGGACAATACGAGGGCTTTGGTCCACGAGATGATCAACAAGGTGCATTGGTCGCGCAAGCAAATGGACCTCTATGAGTTCTACCAGAGCACCGATTTGTCCAATATGCTCGAGTGCCGGCTACTCACGAACTTCTTGCAGATGCTGCGGAAACAGGTGCGACCCTGGCTGGAGGAGATCACAAATCTAAAGCTGGACTATGTGTCCGCCTCGTGCAGCATGTACAGCTGCGGCGACTATTTGTTGGTGCACGATGATCTGCTGAAGGATAGGCAAATCGCATTCATCTACTATCTGTCGCCGTGGCAGGACGTCGAGGAGTGGAGCGCGGAGCAGGGCGGCTGCTTGGAAATCTTCTCCAGCGATGACCAGTGCTATCCACAGTTCCCAGTGCAGCGCAAAATTGCGCCCAAAAACAATCAGTTTGCATTCTTTAAAGTCGGCTCGCGTTCCTTTCACCAGGTGGGCGAGGTGACCACCTTCGACTATCCCCGACTAACGATCAATGGCTGGTTTCATGGCGCCACCAACGAGGCCTTCCTCGCGGACTCCTCGCGCGCCTTTCCTCGCCTCAGTTACCTGCAGCCGAATGTGAATAATAATCCCAGATTGGGCTTGCTCCTGAACGATGTCTACCTAAAGGCAGCCACGCGCCGCAGCATACAGAAACGCATCGAGGAGAACTCGGAGATTTGTCTGTATGAGTTCTTCAAGCGGGAAAAGTTCGAGCTGGCACGCGCCCAACTCCTGAACGACGAGTCCCTCAGCTGGCGACGACAAGGCCCCGCCAATGCGCACAACTATGAGGTGATGGATCTGAGCACCGCCAAGGGCACAGTCCACGAGCTGCTGCAGCTCTTCCGCAGCAACGCCATGTTTCAGCTGCTGCGCGACTTCACGGATCTGGACTTGTATGGCGTGGATGCCATTACGCCAACATGCAGCGTGGAGCTGCAGCGCTGGTCGCACGGCAACTACACGGTGCTGGGCGACGGCCTGGTCAGCGAGGAGAACACACTGGATTTGGTATACTATCTGAATGCGGCAGAGGGTGCAGCGGTCATCACGTATCTCTCACCCGATGTCGAGCAGCGCACGGCCCACATGAACGGCCTGGATGCCGACGAAAGCATTGAGAATGACGCCGAGGACGACGAAGAGTGCCAAGACGACTCCGTGCTGCTGACAATCACTCCAGTGGACAATGCCCTCAATATTGTCTATCGTTGCGAGGGCACCACCAAATTCACCAAATACGTTTCGCGCAACACTCCGCTGGACAAGGGCCCGGTATTTGTGATCTCCTGCAGCTACAGGGAATAAATGCGATGTCGATTTGTCCACGCACCGCCGCCGCACGTACAAGCCACAAATTGTTTCTCCAACAGGCAACGCACAAATCTGTTTAATCTTGTTTTGTATACAAGCGGGAAAGCCACTAAATGAAATGCCCAATAAAGTGATGTATAAAGAAACGCAAGCGACCAAGAATTTTAAATGCACATTCCGAAATTTCTTCAAAAGTTTAGCAAAGAATTCTTTACCTTTAATTGTTTTATCATTCAGATTTGTTTTTTTGTTTTTGTTTTCTTTGCAGATAAATACCGCATTGCTGCAACGATTGCGTTCATAGTGGTTATCGTTGGAATTGGCGTGCCCATGTGGTGGAAGACGACCACGGTGTACAGGTGAGTCAGCTACAGTGGAGACACACTATGAGGAATGAATGTGGTTGGTTAAAGGCACAAATGTTGAAGATGTCTCTTAACAGAATCTCTACTGCATGGGAATGAAAATTAAAAAATTCCTGAAGTTCAATTCATCATTCAATCTGCAGAGAGTTCACTGTAACGAATAGCCACACTTCAAGTCCATTAGTAATGCTTACATAGCTGATAATTCTTGGAACTAATCTATACCTTATCTTCCACAGAGTCAGCTTGCCCTCGTCTGCCATTCAGAGCCTCAGCGAGCAGCGCATCAAAACAGTTGTGCAGGTGTCCATCTATACGCAGCAGCCCAGTCGCGCCCAGCTGCTCATAGCCGAGCTGCAAAACGCATTCAAAGACAGCGGTACGATAAAGAAAAAATAAATAAAAAACACATCATTAATCATAATCAACGCCTGCAACTCTTACTAATGACTTTTTCCCTTTAGATATTTGGATTGTGGAGTTCAAGCAGCTGTCGCCATTTGCCAAGGCTACAGAGGCCCATACGCCGGCCGCCTTGGAGAAACTGCTGCTGCAGGAGCATCCGCTCAGCGAGGGAGATTTCATATTCATAGAGTGGCCCAAGCTGGAGGATGAGCTACTGTTGACCACAGAGCGCTCGGCGTTAATGCGCAGCGATGTCAGTAAGTAGCGAAGTCCAATATACATATCAAATTTCTATTTTAATCAATAAAAATCTTGTTTTTAGCTTCCAATAAGATAGCGCAGCTGCTGCATTCGAAAATACTGCAAACATATCGCATCAATCAGATACTCAGCACAGATGAGCGCATGGGCATCAAGTCGGAGGCGCCACAGCCTGAATATGATGTGGTTATATCGGTGCTGAATCCTAAACCCAAAATCACACATGCTCAGTGGAACGTGGTCATGGCGGTGCAAAGTAAGTCTGCTGAAGACTTAAGAGTTTCATTCAAATTCTAATCCTATGTTATTCCAGCTTACATTGAGCCCTTCCTGGCGCAGATCTCTGACATATCCAGCTACACTGTGCGCACACAGTGGAAATATCGCGTGGCCATCGAAGCCGAACTGAAGCAGGTGCGCGATCAGACCAAGCTGGGCCGGCATTATGCGCTGCAGGAGTCATCGCTGCCGCAACTGCTAACATCCATAGCACAAAATCTGAGCGCGAGCATCACGGACAAGCCCGTCATCAACATGGTAGTGTACATACCGCCCTGCAGCACTGCACCGCTGCACATATACAATAGCAAAAATGAGATGTTGACGCGCGATGGTGTCGATGCATTCATTTCCCCACCCTGGGGTGGTTTCATCATAGCCAATCCGCCCGAGAACGTTTGTCTGGCTTATATCAATGAGGAGCCGCCCTTGAAATACCATGTGAATACCAATGATAATATGCAGGTGATGCTGGATCAGCTGCACAAACTGTTGGACATCAGCAGTGAGGTGCAAATAGCTGGCGTCAAGACGGTGGACATTGAGCAGCTGGCGCCCAGGCGCTGGGAATACGAGTCCTATATACGACGCAGTGCTATACGGCACATCGCCACGGCCAGCAACACGCTGCAGAGTCTGATAAAGCTATTGGGTAAAGCAGCGCAGAGTTTGACTAATTAAGTTCATAACATAATGTGTGTCACGCTTCGTTTCGCAGATCAAATCAGCTACATTGTGATTGACGATAAGGTGGGCACCGCCATAACCAATTCCTATAACGACATCCTGGCCGCCAAGGCCGCCCTGCTCGAGCATCGCTTGCTGGATGCCTCGGCATTGGCGAAGCGCGCCTTTGTGGCCTCGGAGCGCGGCTTCTTCGATTCGAGCTTGTTGGCACAGCTCTACTTTCCGGACGAGCAGAAATACGCCATATACATTCCACTGTTTCTGCCGGTCATGGTGCCCGTGCTGAGCTCTTTCAATATGCTGCGCAAGCTGCTGCAGAGCAAGCGGAAGGAAAAGCTGCAGTAAACGAGCCACGACGAACCAAATTATGTATCGTTTAAATTAAAACAATTAAGAAGATTCTTAAGTTATTTTCATGTTTACTATTATTTATTTCCGCCCCCCCACAAATAGCGACATCATCTGTCCGCGCAGACACTGTAGACGCCCACGCAGATGAGATATGCGCACAATAAACGTAGCATCATCTCTGCGCGGCTATATATCCCGATTTTGGTCCCAAAGCGTTTACAATTTTACAGCTATTATTTGTATACAGTGTGAATGAATTTTGATTACTAAATCAAAGCAAATGGCACTTCTCAGCACCTCAATTTTCACTGATGACTCTTACTGCTGGTAGGTGCGATATCGGCGCGAACATATTTTTGATGTCAGGGCTGAAAGACGCCACGCACCCACATCCATACCCATACCCATACCCACAGCCCCTCCGGGCCAATCGAGCGGACGCAGCGTGTGAACATGGCGCATAGGTCAGAAGCGGGATGCCGCCTCATGATGAGTGTCAAAACAAGTAACAAAAGCTTTGCCAATTTTTTTGTCTTCTTTTTGTTGTTTTTGTATTTTTGGCAAATCAAATCTTGTACACTCTCGCAGACAAACGACAAAATGCAGCTGGGTTGGGGAAACCGACGGATGAATACCTTAACTATTATGAAGGGTGATGATTATAGATCAAGTTATAGTAGTACTATAGTTGATAAGATACAAAATTGTTATGTCAAACATTTATAATATCTTTATATGCTGAAATAGCCAGTTAAATTGTTTTTTCCTTCGTCTTTCCTTCTCTCAATGTTCATTTCCTTTTTCGTTTTTGTAGTTTAAATTTCTATTAAATATCTATTCTTCTCCCTATTGCTTCGGCTTTTTTTCCTTTCCTTTCTCAGTTTTAATCTCCTTTTCCCCATATCTTCTTCATTTGTCTCTTTCCATCTATTTACCGTTTTTTCACTCCCCATATCTCTTCTTATTTCTCTATCCCTCAATTTCTTTACCTTTCTCTATCTCTCTGTTTCTCTCTCTCTTTCTCTTTCCATCTTGCTCCCTTTTTCTCACTTTCTCTCGATTCCTTGTTCCCTTTTCCTCTCTCTCTCTCTCTCTCTCTCTCTCTCTCTCTCTCTCTCCCTCGATTCCTCGCTCTCCCTTTCTCTCTCTCTTTCTTTTTCTTCATCTCTCTCTCTCTCTTTTACTCCTTATCTGTTTTTCAGTCCCTTTACGTCCGTTTAACTTTCTTTCCATCTTCCTTCTAAGCCCTATATATTTTCTCATTTATTGGTATTTTTTATATCACTTTATAAATCTTTACCTTTCCTTACACTATTGATATATTTTATTTATTTCAATGTCGCTCTTATATGCGATTCTCACGCTTTCAAGTATGAATTCCCCATACTCCATAGAAGTGCCCGATGCCGTATTCAAATGCTTAATATATAAATTTAACAAAAACAGAAAGTCTTCCATCTGCCTCCACAATAAGACGAGCTCCACACTTGCCTCCCTCTACATCACCCACTTCCATCACCAATCGAATGAATATTTTAACATAATCTTCGTCGTTAGAGCATTCAAATTGCATGCGAATGCAAATAAAAAAAAGTTTTCTGCGCAGCTGTCAAAACTCGTTAAACATTGAATTGGCTTCGGCTATGGGTCTCTGGGGCTCTGGGGCTATGGGCGCTGATCGGTTGGGGGTGGAGGCGGCAGATGTGGCCCAGCATCGGCAGCAAACTATGGGCATTAAAAACTAAATAGTTAATTTTTAATTGCGCATGGCTCGTTGAGTCGAACAACAACAGAAAACAAAAGCAAACGAATGAGTGTGAGTGTGTGTGAATGTCTGTGAATGTCTGTGAGTGTGTTGAATGCCTATGAGTGTGTATTCAACAAGTATTTGTCTCTTGTATTGCAAAGGTTAAATATTATTTTAATGAGCTGAGCTGTGCTTGTCGGAGACGGAGACGCGAATACTTGAAGAAGAAGAAGAAGAAACTACCTTTTCTCCAATTTACGTTAGCCAAAAAGGTCAACAATGTGACTTTTAACCAACGCCAAATGCCGTCAGCTTGCCAAGTGGCTTTGTGTCACGGCTTCAAAGCGAAGACTTTCGGTTATGTCCCTGTAACCATCTACCTAGACCACATGGCACATGGCCACATCATATACACACATCTAGTCGAGTCGAGCCGAGTCTAGTTGACTTGACATGAGTTGACTCTAGTGGAGGCACGCCTGCACTTGCGCAGGGCTCGACGTCTGCATTTCCGGCGCCGATTGAATCAAATTACACGCCATCCCCTTCAATTGCTTTGGTTGGCCACAAAACTTCGATTTCCCACACGCAGCCCGGGCTAGAGCCAGCGCCAAACCGCACGCACGTAAAAAATCAATTCAGTTTAAGAGCAGCGACTCGTCTCAGTTTTTGAGATTTGAGATCTTTAAAAGAAGTCAGCTAAACCGAAGGCTAACACAACAACGAAACTAATTTTGATGCGGTTGTTAAATATTTCCAAATATTTCAACTGAAAAATGAGCCAGCTGAAAAACAAAAGAGGAAGGAAAACCTAAGCGAATACCTATATACCCTACATGAAATCGGAAAATATCTGTTTTTATTATGTGGAAAGCCTATTTAAGCATCTGAATTTACTATTATAAACTATAGAATGTATAAGAAAATATCACAACTATTTAAAACAGAGTTTTTTATATCTCTATATGTATATACATATCTCTATATATCTATAACTATTCATCTATTGCTATATTCCTTATAAGTGTATCATATATAGAATTGTAGTATATAGTAAGTATACTATATATACAAATCTAAATGTTTACAATATTTCATGAATGTATTCTATGGTGTATTGTATATACATTATATCTCTCTATGTGACGAGGTGTTTCTATATATCAGCATGATAGAGTGCTTCTATATAATATAATGGTTTTATGTAGTATATTTATTCTTTGTGCTACTATATCATGTACTGAATCTATATGATAAACGGGTTTTGTATGGTGTACGGACTCTATAAGACTGACATTTCAAATATCTGCAGTGTAAAGGCAACCAGATATCATGAGAAATGTTTCAAGACAGAGAGACTAACTAGTAAAACAACCAATTATTGACTCTCAACAACTCATATGAACCAAGACCACATAAACTGGTGCCTAAGATATTTACCAAACAGCTTCACATATTCATAATACTCTTACTATACACTCTCAGAGGGTTTCAATGTGGAAATATTTGATTGTAAATCGATGAAGATGTTGCACTATTGTTCGCTGATGGACACTCAAATGCAATTGCCGCAACAGAGCCCGCAACAAGGCGTATAATTAATAATTGATTACGCTTAAAATCGAACATTCAGTGCCCAGCCTAAAGAATTGAGAATTGAAGAATTGAAGAATTGATTGGAAAAATATAAAATAAAACAAAAACAAAAAATACAAAATAAAAATGGCACAAAGTACAGGGAGCCAGGTGTGCCCATGTGTTTGGCTTATATGGCAGCCAGTCGCAATTGCCAAATGCGCTTGGCCATAAACACTTTTGACCATAAGTGCAGTTGTTGTTGTTGTTGTTGTTGTAGCAATTGCTGCTGTTTGTCTGTGTGTTTTTTAATAGCTCCGCTGCATTCCCATCGCTTCAAGCTCGCTAAGTGAAATTAATAAAAATCGCAATCAAAGCTGAACGATGCTGCGGCTGCACCAAAAACGTCAATGCGTCTGCGCAATGCACATAATTTGTTTAATTAATTACGCCAACACATTTTCATTGCTGTCGATTGGCCAATAGCCGTGATGTGATTTTTCACATAAAAAAAAAAAATTGTAAAACTACAAATGGAAAAACTGTAACAACCGAACGGATTTGGCAGCTTTCGAAAGATGTTGCCTCGGATGCAGTTTGCTGCGGCTGCTGCTGCTGCTGCTGCTGCCCGTCAGCAACATTCTCAGCATGCGCCAAGGCCAGTGGCATTTTGTCTGTGCATATGTGTCTGCATCTGCGTTCATCCGAGCACATTGCAACTGGAAGTTCAGCTCAACATTTAAGCCAACTTTTGTGAACGGCAAAACTTTAGTTGAGCCCATTGAGAATGCTTATATAGGGTAGATTGTTATTGTTCAAAATATGTGTAAGCGGCAAATGGAGGCTTGGCTGATACCATAAATTTAAGATACTCTCGATTGGGATCGATAATAGAGACTGTTTGTTAAGGTTCATTCGAGTGTTCGTAGAGATTCCCAAGTTATTTGTACAAACGAGTTCACAATACACTTATGGAAATAAACTTTATATGGACCTAATTGGTTTTTTCCTTTTTAATTGCATTAAATCGATAAATATTGTTATCGATCCTTAAGTTTGTTGTGCATATCTCACAGCTTATACAGCTTGAGTCCTTGAAAACTGAGATAAGGCATATAGATAGATAATAATATTTCCGCCTTTTTAACACCTTCCTCTTTCCATTCAGCTATTAACTTATCAAAAACTCTTCTTTAGGGTATTTTATATTCGTGCATTCCCAGTTACTTTTTTTTAGTACTCGATATCGCTTCTTTGTGAGTTGTTTAGCATTTTCAGCTGTTCTGGGAAATCTATGGAGCTACCACTAGCTGCGGGCAAACATATACAAAAACTAGAATTGGGCTCGTGACACGACCAAAAAGCACCTCCACAGCACGTCGTCTTTATTGACAGCGACTAGATTCAGTGCAACTCGCTTGTTGTAGAACATGTTTAGCCATTAAACAGCTAGATTTTGTGAGTAACTTAATAATAATAATTATAGACGAATATTATACATATATATAAGGGAAGAGTGTATTATTTAATTTAATTTAATTTAATTTTGTAAAAAAATAAATAAATTAAATATGCAGCATCAACTGATGATTGTTTAAGGTTATATTTATTTACAACAAAAAAACTTTAGTTTAATTAACTTGATATTTAGTTTAATTAACTTACCTAGATCTGTTCTTATGCTGCCAGCACATGCATTCATTTTGAAGTCATCTCGTTTAGCCAACTTTTTTCCATCGATACAAATCAAATGCCAAAGTTGAAGCTCATACGCGGACATATCTATATGTAAAGCAAATGCAGCAACTGTAGATCCATATAAAATGCCGTTAGTCAAATAAAATTAAGAGCAAGTCATATAAAAAACAGAACGTATAACTAGTGATTGCTCGACTCATATCTAAACATTCCTGCGCTATGCAATTCTCATCAACTCAGGCGAGAGAGTGCGACAGTCTCTCTCGTGTTAGCGTGTCGTATACGTAATATAATAAAGTTGTTTACATGACAAGAGATTATTATACAAATTGCCAAACTCTTGTAGATCTCAAACTAAATAACAATGAAAACTCCAGTTTTTTTTTTTAAATTCGTAAAAATGACAAATTACGCGACGAAACAGTTTCACACACCAAAAAAGCAAAAAAATTTGCATGGATTCATGTTAGCTGGACAGTAAAAATAAAAATTTTAAAAAAATTGCAAGTGATTAAAAAGCGTTCAGTAACAAAAAATGTCTGTTAAAAAATATAAAAAAAAATATATATATATATATATATAAAGATAAGCAAGGCATGGGAACTGCCGAGCTAAGCTGAGGGCTTGTTTTGGATGCTGCTGGAAAAGTGTCGATGCTGCAAAGCGGTTTACGATCGTGCTCAAGGACGCTTATAAAACAAATAAAGCGAAATGCATGCAGCAAAAGCAAAAATATAGCTTGCCGCCATTTGACATAAATGCCAATTTAAATGCTGCAAAACGCATAAATCAACAAACGAGAGTTTGTTGTTGTTGTTGTTGCTGCAGCAACTGTTGCTGCTGCTGCTGTTGCTGTTGCTGTCGTGTACAGCAAGTGGCGCACCTTAAAAACGTTTTTCTGACTTTATGCCCGGCGGCAAATGCAAAGCAATTGAAGAAGACACCAAGCCGAAGGGAGCAGAGTTCAGTCAACGGGGTGACAAAAAATAGAAGAAAAAAAGTGACTGCAAATGGCGTTTAATTGAATTAGCATAAGCCTAGAAAAGTTGGCTTAATAAATGCGCATAATTTGGCACATCCTGGTCAGTTGGCATTTAGTGCTTGATGCCGAGTCTGTAGGAAATGACAGTTGCAGTTGGCTGCTGGGTCACAGCATGAACAAAGACTCTCAACTGAAAGCTCATTAACATGATTACAATGAATAATTCCACACACACACACACACAGACACATATGACCAACATTGTTGCAAATAATTACGAAAAATGCATTTGTATGGCTATGCAATTAGTCACAGATAGCACAACAACAACAACAACAGCAACTGCAACAACAACAATCTGTTGGGTGTCGCTGGCAGCATCTGCAAGACTGCGCGCCGCGCCGCGCCGGATTCTTGGCGAAATCAGCTGCCAGGCAGCACCTTTTGCCGTTTGCCGTTTGCCATTCCCATAATTTGCAATATATATATATATATACATCTTTATATATACATTTTTGTTGTTGTTATTTATTTTGTTGTTTGAGCGAGCTTAGCAACTGCAATGTCTATAACATTTTCTCACGTTTCGTCTTGGAAAGATTTCGGCACAAGTTGCGCCCAATGGCGGGGGTGCTGCCTAATGCGCATTTTATGCAAATGCAAATGCAGCTATATGTACCTAAATATATATAGATATATGTATATTTTTAGATATTCATTTGACTATCTGCAGTGTGCTTAGTTTATGAGTGCACGGATTAAGTTGACACTAGCTGGTCGAACAAGTTCGTTGCCTAAGTCTTTCGTTTTAATTGCGCGCATCGGCAAATCTACAATATTTGGTAATGCGTCAAATTAGCTGACTGACTGACCACACAACCATCTGACTGGCCGCCTGGCTGACCCAATCCTGTTGCTATTTCGCAAGCATCTGTCGCATCATAAACCGTAAATTGCACAGCTGCGACTGCATTTGCCACGTGCAGGCGTACCGAATCGCAGCCCATGCGAAATGTTGCCAGGCAGCCATCTAGGCAGTCGGCGTGTGAGTGTATGTGATTTCTTATTATGAGGTTTTCCACTTTATCAACGGAAAATCTGCTGGCAGCCAGCCGCCACATGCTTATACTCATTGCTGCACAATTACTCAATGGGCTCCGACAAGCAATTCCAATTGAAATGCCCAGCCATGCGGCTGGCTCCCAAGCAGCCCCATTCCCAATTTTTGCTTTTGACTCGTTGCGGCCTGGCCTGGCCTGATGCTAACTTTTGGCAAATGCCAGACGCGCATCTTCAGCTTAATTGAAATTTACTCTTGCTGCTGCTGCTGCTGCTGCTGCTGCTGCTGCAGTTGCTGCTGCTGCTGGTGAATGTCTGCATGCATTTTGCATTGGCTCCCACACATTGTGCAAATGCTTTCGGCACTTTTACTGCAGCCAAGCATCTTATATAATCTCACACAACAAAATAATAATAATATAAAGTGAAGAAAATGTAAAGAAAAATATTAAATAATTTACGTGCATTGGAATTCTTAACGAGCTGCTGTAAGACCCTTTTACCGAAGCCGAAGTCGTGGCGCATTTATCAATGTCAGCCAGGCGGAGGCCATTCAAATTGATGTGTATTTAATTGAAAGCGGGCGCTAATTAGAATTGTGCCTGGGCTGCTGTGTAATGCGAAAAGAAACTCCAAGCGAGTTCGTGCCTTAAGTCTTTTGTTTGGCGTTCGCTTTGCATTTGATTTTTGTTTGGTTTTATTTTTGTTTGGTTTTATTTTGTTTAGTTTGTGCCGTCTGGACACTTCCTAGTTATTAGCCTTTCCCACGCAGTTGGGCAACGGCATCGCGTGAGTCATAGCCTTTCTTTGCCGGGGATGACACAAAACGTAGGCCAAGCAAAATAAATTGAACATTTATTATGTTTTTTTTTTTTTTATAGCCCTCTACCCATCTCCTCGCCGACCTGCCGAAAAACTGTTACACAATCATTGCAGCTGAACTCTGAACATGAGCCGAGAAATTAGACAGAAAAAAAAAATATTGATGGGAAGACAGTTGCAGGCGCAGCACATGGGACGGCTAATGCCCGCAGCTAAACGAGGCAACGAGTCAACTTCGACTCGTCTTCAGTTGACATTTTTTTTTTTTGTTTGCTTGATGCTTGTTTTTTTCCGGCAGCCAACCTCAACTTTGAAATGCCAAGCTGTCAGTTTAGGGCCACGCTGTGATGGACATTAGGCGTCGAGCCGCCTTCATTTTGGCCAGATCAGAAACGGCAAACAAAAATGTTTAAATAGCAACGCCCAGTAAGCGAAGCTGCTACATCTGCTACATCTGCGGGCGTGCAAATTCCCACACTGCAACAAATGCCGCGCATTCCCCACACTACTTACCCATATACGCGAACCGGATTGCCGAGAGGCAGCGCAGCAGCAGCAGCAGCGGCGGCAGCGCGACTTTTGCCCCGACACAAGCAACAGCAGCAGCCGTCGCGGCAGCAGCAAGAGTAAATGACAATGCCGCGCCGCGCCATGACTAACTATGACATAATACCAGCGGAAGATGCAACCGACGCTTCAGCTTCAGCTTCAGTTGCAAGCCGAACAAACATTTTCTGTACATGTAATTGCAGGCGTCTTGCGGTGGGAGTGCGGTCATAAGCATGAGCTGAGGCTGAGGCTGCTGTAGCCCTGACGTAAGTGAGTGACAAACGATGCCAAAAGTGCAACGCTGCAACAACAATTCCAGCAGCATGTCACACGCTGCGTATGCGTAATGTGCGTTAAGCATGCGACACATGCGCCCAGCCAGAGTCGCTGCTTGGCCAAAGCTAAAGCAGCTTCTATGTCTGCTGGCAGCGACGTCGCTGCTGCTGTCGACGACGCTGCTGCTGCTGCTGCCTCTGCCTTGGCTGCTTCTGCTGATGAGGCCCAAGTGGTTTTTCCTTTCGCTTTCAGAAATCATTTCGCTTCGACAACGTAAACGATAAAGTCGCAAAACGCGCAACATTGCGCCTCTCGCTGGCTCGTCTCGTGCGGTTCGTAGTTCAACTAGTTGAAAATCTACAATAGTGACTGTCACTGTGACTGTGACTGTGACTGTCAGTGACTATCAGTGACTGTCAGTGACTGAGTGCTTTTTGTTAGTCTGCCTGTTTGGCCAGTCAAGTGGCAAAGACGTCTGCAACGTTTCGCTGCACATTCTAAATGGCTTTTCCGTAGTTTTCGCACCTTGCGAAACACATTTTTACGCATTTACATACGAGCCTAACAAGCAGAAGAAGAAGAAGAAGAAGAGAAGAAGCAACAGCGAAACAGAAATAGCAGAATTTTCGATTCGAACATTTTGTCGGCATTTTTTGCTTATTTTCTAGTTGAGCGCTGGCATGACAAACAGTTTCACATAATGAAAATGAATCGCTCGATGATTTTGTGTTAATTTTCCAACAAAAAGAATACATGAAAAGCAACATCAAAACCGAACAAAAAAACGAAATAAATAAGTAAAATACAAAAAGCTTTTAAAAAAACATAGCTGTGCGTTTTGTAATAATCGTATTTATATGATCTTTCTGCGTGTTGTGTTTGTTGTCTGTTTGCAGTGCATTCCATGTGAATATCTACTTTAACTAGCAGCTTAAGCACTTCGGATAATCCCCCCTCCTTTACTTTGGATACTATAAATTACACTATCGGCTGTGGATATACGCCTCGATTTTGGATTAATTAACTAATAACAGCGCCATGTCGACTATTAACTATCAAATGAGCGCGCTTCTACTGGGTGAGTTGTGGATAATAATCGATTTATTAGAGGGGATAAATATTGAAAAATTATAGAAAATTCTAGATATTAAAATATATGTATTTTAGGTTTTTTTTTGCTAAATATCTAAATATTTTTTTAAAACTTTTCTTTGACAAGGGAAGAATTTGATTTTTTTTTTATATATTTAACTAGTTAATTTTTTTCTTTATATAGTGTTTTGCATTAGAAAGTATTAAACTGTAACTGAGGAATATAAATATTTTATTGAATATATTCAGGTTCTTTATGCTCAGTTATAATACAAAGTCTAGCAAGAAGATAGTAAAATATTTTTATTTTAGGATTTTTTTGTTTTTCAAATATTTAGAGGTTAGAATTTTTAAAATAGACTTTTCTAGAAATTGTGTAAGGTTTTTAGGTATTATTTTTTATATTTCCAATGTCTTCTTGATAGAGCTGTTGACTTAAAAATATTTTATGATTTAGTTTATCAACAAAATATATGGGAACAAAATCAAAAATTAATAGAATTCACTTAATATTTATGTTAAATAAACAGATTTTGATGAAATCAAATGAAAAGGAATATAACTTATAGCAATAATTCAATTGGGACTTCAGAGACTTTTCCAAAATATAATGAACACGGAAACAAATAGTTATTCAGATTCAGAAAATTTTTAGTTGAGAAAATCTAAGAAATTAAAAGTTTATTTTTCATTAAAATATTAAAAACAAGAACAATTTTTAAAGAAAAATAGTCTAGTAAAAAAAAAAAAAAAAAAAAAAAAAAAAAAAAAATCTTCAATAAGTCTGAGATTTATTTTTAAATAACATTTTATTTATATGAAAAATTTTAAGAACGATTTTTTAAATTAAAAAATAATATATCTATATATAGCCATTTTAAATGTGTATAATTTTTTTAAGTAATTGTAGTAATACATATTTTGTGTCTATTTTTAATTTGGTAAAAAATATATAATATTTTCTGATACCAGAGTTTCTATATATACATATAAAAAACTAAGAATTTACAGAATATTGTTTATATTCTGTAATAAATCTATTATTATACATTAAACTCTTTGCAATAATTCTCAAAAATTCAAGTTCTATTCTGTTTTTTATGGCCTTAAACTTTGCGCACATTGCGGAAAATAGTTATTTTTATTGAGAGCAACATAAATTGATAAATAGATTTTTAATTGACACTAAAAAGTGTGGCAAAAAGTACCTCAGCAGGTAGCTCAGCCTGATCATTAAGGCAAACAAAAAGTTCGCCCGCACATTAAAGAAAGAATATATTTGAAGATTCATTGAAATGACTTCCTGATGACGGACGTCATTTGGCACGTTAGCTCATTGGGCACGCATTGTATTGACCTTCTCTGTCGATGGGTTTAATTACGCATTCCAACAATCACATCATGCGGAGCTCATCTCCTAGCGATAATTAATTCGCATGATCATTAGCTGGGGCTGGCTCTGGCTCTGGCTCGGGCTCTTTAATCTTTCATAATAGGAAATTATGCATTGACTCAAGGTCCGCACATTAACGTAACTCAGCATCAGTTGATGGGAATTTCTACAAATAAAATGCAATCAGTTATGAATTTTTGGCAAAAACAACAAAGATGCGCCCAATAGCCAAGATAAATAATTTGCCTTAAATGAATATTGGGTCAGAAATAATTATATGCGCATGTAAAACTTTTGAATGATCATTAAGTGGCGCAGACGACGCCCCACGGAAGCTGTCTGGGTCTGGGATTCAAATTGGTTTCGCCTGAGCTCGAGTTAAACAAAAGAGATGGGCTAACAAAAACCACAATTCCCGGAGCAGCAGCTGCTGCCCAGTAATAGTTCACAAAGGCAAAAGATTTCAAATGTCTGGGGAAAAAGTTTGTGGAATTGAAAATGAAATTCACTTTGAATTCAATGCGAATCTTCAAAGCCCAAGTCTTTCTCCCTCTCACTCTCTCTCTCTCTCTCTCTCTCTCTGTTCACCAAATGCTGATTGCGCAATCCACCAGCTAACAAATTTGACTGCAATTTGAGCCAAGGCGATTTGCATTGGTTCTGCAATTGCAAATCGCAATTGCTTTAATTGCGGCAAGCGCATCTTCCGTTTGCCATTCAACTTTGCCAGAACAGTGCCTGCAAAAAGACGATAAACAGTGCTGGCCAAAAGTCGTTTTGCTAATTAAGTGTTGCACATGTGGTAATAGCTTTCAGTATGATTCGTACTCTCAGTTTCAAGAATAGATTTCTAGAAGAGTATGGCAGCATAGAGAACAGTGCCTGCAAAAAGACTGACAACAGTGGCAACTAAAGTTCGTCATGCAAATTACGTGTGAAGATTGGAACTTGCATATACGAAATTTTAGCCTCCTTGTACTGCTCCTAATAGTTGAGTGCGAACAGTGACTGCAAAAAGTCAGACAACAAGGCCAGCCAAATGACCCCAGAGTCATTTGAAGTACGTTATGTGCATATGGCCTATAGTGAACCGTGTGTTAGCATATATTAAATGAGGATTCATAATATTTCACTGAAAATAGTGTCTGCTAAAAGTCTAGCAATAAGAATTGTAGTAAGTAATGAGTAATCAAAATAATATGAACAATAATATATTATGTATTATGTATAAGCATTTATTTGATGGGGATTCATAGCATATGACTTAAAACAGTGTTAGCAAAAAGTTAGGC
Source organism: Drosophila meridionalis (assembly GCA_035045145.1). NCBI lineage: Eukaryota > Metazoa > Arthropoda > Insecta > Diptera > Drosophilidae > Drosophila > Drosophila meridionalis. The sequence goes on along the minus strand of JAWNPG010000020.1, from coordinate 14,736,128 downwards.
AACAACACTAATTAAAAGTCCTTAGTAAAATAAAGCGATGATTATGATTTTTTTCTGCCGAAACTACTAGAATATAATACTGGAATATACTAGAATATACTAGAATATACTAGAATATACTAGAATATACTGGAAGTACCTAAAACATATTTATTGTGTACAGTGCCTATAAAAAGTCTAGCAGCTGTGTTAGCTATAAGACATGAGAATAATTGAAGAGTATCAGATGTCACGGCTCTTAATAAGACTCACATAAACTAGGATAGCATCTTTAACATTTAACATATAATCACGTACACTAGGATAGGATCTACAAAATTTAAATGGCAATAGTGCCTGCAAAAAGTCTGGCAACATAGACACCTTAAATCTTGCTTACTTGACATTTCATGTGTGGAAATGGCTTTTAGTGTGAGATGTACCAACACTTAAGGTAAACTAACCAAAACAGTGCCTGCAAAAGTAGCAGCCAAAAAAATAAAAAAATGTCAAGGCAACTTGATGCCGCACATTTGGTAGTAGCTGTTAGTGTGACATGTTGGAATTTGTCTCTATTAGAGTGTATTCCATAACATTTGATTGATAGTAGTGACTGCCAAAAGTCCAGCAACAGTGCCATTCCATGGTAATTAGACATTTCACATGTGTAAGTGGCTTTTAATGTATCGCGCACTCGACATAGGTAATCCATAACATTTGATTGACATGGCATTTTAATTGTTTGACCCTCATATTCGGATTCATATAGATAGATATATATTTTATTTTTTGTGGATTTGTGGCCAATTTTGTAGCTGAATTGACACAAGTGTGCAAACAGCGCGCTGTGGGAATTTGCGGTTTCGGATCTTAATGATGTCTTTCTGTATCAAAAAGCCATCAATTGTCAAATAAAAACAAAAACAAAGGCTAACAACAAAAACAACACACGCACACAGAACTTGGCCAACCTTGAGCATCAGTTACACACACACACACATACGAATACATACACACAGAGAGATACACGCATAAATCATGTGCCTCGTCTTGCAAGCGAAAGTGTTGCGAGTGCGCGAGCCACATTAAGATGAAGGTCAGCGGGGCCACCGAGCTGGCAGCCAGTGGTTGGTCTGGCGGTTGCACCACTTGAGTTTTCAATCACGATTTTGTTGTTTTTGTTGATCTTTGCAGCCACCGCAATGGCCCTGCTGTGCGGCAATGTGCTGGGGCAGGCGCAGCTGCTGGACGAGGATGAGGATCTTTTTGGCAGGCCCTGGCCCACGTACAGTCTGCAGAATATGCCCAAGACGCAGTTCACCTGCCGCGACAAGATACTTGGCGGCTACTATGCCGATCCCGAGACGCAGTGTCAAATGTTCCATGTCTGCGTCAAGCTGCCCGGAGTGGGGGTAAGTGTTATACGAAAACTAGAAACATCAACAGCAACAACAACAACAGAGCATTGGCAATTGACTTTATGACTAGATATAAGTTAAATGGGGTATATGTATATAGGTTGTAAATATGTGTATGTATTACAAAATAGTTAATAAGGGGTAAAAAGGTTTATTAGTTTGTAAATATGCGAGAGATGGGCTGAAAATTTGTGGAGTCAGTTACTTCTGTTTAGTTGAAGCTTGATCTATCTATTATTATTTCTTTCATAAATTGCAATTTAACATGCCTAAAAAATGGTATCATGATATTTGCTGTATAGATTTTTTACGGAACTGTGAACCTGTTTATACTTATTTACAGGGTATCTGCAAGTGTCATAAGCTCAGTACCCGCATACAATTACACGCAAGTTATGGTGTAAACAATGGATTAACCAACAATCCAATACCACAACCTTCGGCTAAGAGAGCACTTGGCTTGGTGTTCGAACTGCAGTCTAAATTCTTCGCTTGATTTTCAGGTTTTCACAGCATCAAATTAATAAAATTTATTCGATACACGCACATTACTTTGTAAAATAGACAATTTTTAGTGGCCCTATAATGGGTATTCCGAAAGGGAGAGAAAGAGAGACACAAAAACAAAAAGAAAGAAAAACTCAGACATTTGTTAACTTGCGGGCGCTCTGACTCGCTGTCAGCTTAAATGGCAAAGATGCACAGCTACAAAGCCCCCCACCCCCCAATAGAGATGGGTGGGGGCTGGATATCTGTGTGTCTGATGAGACTTCGTGACTGCCCAGGCTGCCAGCCGGCGCTGCAGTTGCAGCCAAACAGCATCTGCTCGCTGATCGCTGACCTTTAAGTGTATAAAGTATGCGATACGCTTAACGTTAATTGCCTGCCACACAGAGAGAGTGGGAGACAGAGAGAGGGGCGAGAGGGCGGCGGAAGAGCGCACTTGCCAGAGGCAGAGAGAGAGAGAGACTGTGCCACTTGGAGAGACCTAACGTACGGACTTATTGTTGTTGCCCTCCAGCAGCTGCTGCTCCATGTGGAAGTCTTCCAGCATCTTCGATAGCTGCGCCTGTCGCTTCCGCTCCTGCACTTGCTGCTGCCTGCACTGCTGTCGCCACAAGTGCTCAAACATGGCGGAGTACTTGGCCAGCGTGCGCTTGAATGTGACACGCTGTCCCTGCAGCTTCCTGTTGGCCTCCGTCAGCCGCTGATGCAGTCCGTCGACCATTTGGTTTTTCTGCTTCAGCTGCTGGCTATTCAGCTCCCAGTTGATGGCCAGCTGTGTGACAATGTGCTGCACTTCCAGCATCTCGTCGAGGCTGGCTTCCGCATCGGTCTTGAGCTGCCTCACCTGTTCCGACAGCTCACTCTCCTCACTCTCGTCCCACACGTGCTCAGAGTTGTGTTTCTTTGGCAATTTAAAAGCCAGCTGAAAGCTGCTCCCGTTGCCCTTCAGCAACGCCAGCAGCTCGTCCAGCTGGAACTTGTAGTCGGTGCCGCGCCACATCTCGAGCGCGAACAGCGTATGGCTCAGGCAAAGGCATTTGTTGCGCTCCCGCACGTAGAGTGCTTTCCAGATCCTGGCACGATCCATGGCCGCAATGGCATCGCATTGCAAACCCGGCGCAGCTGTATAGTTGAATATCACGGTGCTCTCTTCGCTGTCCAGCAAATCCTTGAGGATTCGTGTTAGCCGGATATTGTAGTATCTGATATGGGTTTTGGTATTGCGCGCTAGCGCGCTGATTGTCCGCAGCAGCGAGGCCATGGGCGTGTGCAGCTGCAGCATCGCCTCCGACTGATCGACAGGCGTCAGGTGGACCAGCTGCAGGCTGCCCCTCAGATGCAGCGATCGATCCAAATTGGTCTGTCTCACGCATATGGTGAAGAGCGCATATGGATAGTCATGGCTGGACATCGCATCGTCGTCCGGCTGCCCCATGAACTTATCCATGTACACGTAAACATCGTGGGGCGAGGCGACGAAGTGCTCCTCTGTGGTGTCCATTAACTGATCCTTTGCCGTACACTGTTGCATATGGCTAATGGATATATTGATCTCCATAGACACCTCCATGGTGTAGACGTGGCTAAAGAGCTCGCACAGAATGCGATCGATCATGTCCCCTTTGCTCTCGCCAATTGGCCAACTGCCGTAGCTGAATACGGTGCTGGCTTTGCCCTTGAAGATGTCGTCCAGCACACTCGCTACGGCCTCCTCGCAGACTTCAGTTTGCTGCTGATTGAGTTCAGATAGTTTGCGAAATAGATACATTTTTGCCTAGTTTAAAGGAATCGGGCATTGAACATTGAGCATTGATCATTGAGCAGCGCCGGCCTCGCTTACCATGTTTAACGAAGTAACTAAAGCCCAAGTCACAATGGTGCGGGTTTTGAACTATATACAATACATACGGATTTTGAGTTGTCAATTAGCCTACTATTGTATTAAACAAATACAGCCATACGTGTATGCAGATGTACATATATGTATGCATGTATCTATCTATGTATGTCCACCAGATCGAGAACACGTTCACTCAATTCATTCGCCTCAATTAACGGACAAATGTGTGCAGCAGCAGCCGGATACCAATTCAAATGCCAAGTGCCACAAAGCACGAGTGGAAGAAGAAGAAGCAGAAGAAGAAGAGGAGGCAGAAGCAGAAGAGGCAGTAAAAAAAAGACAGCATACAAATGCCAAAGTTCGTCTACGGCCTTTGGCTTGTTAAAGTCGAAACCTTGCCACGGCTCTACCAACTATTGTCACGATATGCACCATACGACATCGCTGACTCCGACATCGCAGGCCAGCTGATACTATTGCATATCTGTGACTTGAGATAGTCTTTATATACCATATACTAGTGGAATGCTTTTAGAATACAATTTATATAAAGAACAATGTATAGATATGTAAGAGCTAAGCTCGAGCTCTGTTTCTAATTTTTTTGTATTCTCTTCCTTCAAACTTACATATGTTATATAAAACCCAACTGATTTATGTGATATATATTATATATGAATCTGAATTCATGCGTGTACATAGATAAACATACATATAGACATACATAACTCTAACAACTTTGCCCGTCATCGTCATCAATAATATCTATGTACATATAAGCAAGCGATGACAACAGTTTTATTTTATAAATATTATTTATTATTTCCACACTTTTTGGTAAACATTAATTATTTTACAATTAAATGGCAAATCTTATTAAATATTTCAACGGCTGGTTATTATTAATAGCTCAAACAGTATTTGAAATATAATTAACGTAAATAGTATCACTCTTGCTGGGTCACCATTTATGGCTTTAAGGGTTCAGACAAGGCTAATGCTTAATTCGATAATTATTTGTCGGCAGTTATTAATAATTATCGATAACAAGCAGCAGTATGAGAATTATATGTCATTTAATAATTATAAATAAAACATTATTTATCTTTTAAATAAGTCTTCGCTCATTTAAAAAATTTATAAAAATTAAGAGCATGACAGTAAAAAAATAATTTTTTTTTTTAGACTAACTTGAAGGCTATTAAAACAACGCGATTAAATTGAGATATATATTTTTTACATTATTATTTTATTTATTTCTTTTTAATATACAGAAATAATGAATACTACAGACTTTCAGTGTCATAACTAGGTTCAGAAAACTTGTAAGGAACTTGCATCTAGAAAGAACTAAAACTTGAATAGAATATAGAGGATTTTGTATATACCCGACTTTATCCTTCCACAGAGACTAAAGGACTTGAAAATATACATATGGCGCAAATGTATATATATACAAATGCACATATTTATACAATATTTATATATACACCTTATTCTACCTCTATTGTTGTTGTTGTTGTTCACATCTTGAAATTAACCAATTAGAAGAGAAACCAAAAATTGCTTTTTTACTAATTTCGCTCACTTATCAAATTGAATTTTGCATGTTGATCTGGTTATGTGCTTTTGCTGTTAATGCTGTTAATGCGTCTAACTGTTTGCGCAGCTCTCACATCGAAGAGTTAATTCGTTTGTCCAACAGGTGCAGGACTATCGCTTCCTCTGCCCAAACAGCACGGCCTTCGACCAGGAGCTGCAGATCTGCGCCAATTGGGCGGACGTCGACTGCGACAAGTCGACGTCGCTGTATCTGAACGACTTGTATCGGTCGGGCGATGAGAGCAAGAGCGTCAACCAGGAGGAGGAGCCCACCTTCCATTTGCAGCGTGCCGAAAGTGGTAGATAATGATCCAATTATGTTGTCTTAGGCATTATACACGACTTGACCTGATTGCAGGTGATGTGCGTCGCTCCAAGGAGAATCGCGGCGATCAAAAGTCGCGCCCCAGACATAATTATGCGGCGACTGCTTCCAGCAGCAGCAGCTCCAATGCGGACAACGTGCCGACAACCAAACGACCCATCACCAGCTATTATACGCCCACGACAACAACAACCACCACAACCACAACAACCACCGAACGCAACTACTACAACAGCAACAACAACAACAACAACAACAACTACAACGACGACTCGAAGCGTAAGTTAAGAAACAATGGAATCTTCAAAGTTATTACACAAATTAATCACGCTCTTGTCTCTCGGCGGCATCCACACAGAAGACATCGATGATATCTTTAAGGGTTCCCACAGCTCGCACTTCTTTGCCAATCGGCATGGCGGGCGCGAGTTTGACGAGGAGCCGCCGCGTCCCAGGCCCAACGACTTCAACGATTACAATCGCAAGACCACTGAGGCGGCCACCAAGACGCGTGCCACGCCCACGCGTGGACAGCGCACCAGCCAGAGTCCCAGTGCCAGTCCAGGCTCCAGTACCACAGCTGCGCCCTCAACGAAGTCTGTGAAGAAGATCACACTCCATGCTTCCTTCAATACAGGCTTCCCGGACTATACGCAGCACTACAAGTCGACCACGCCCAGCACCTTGGCGCCCACGGCGGGCACCACGCCTCGCCTGGGCAGCGGCATCACCAGCCGCTTCAGCTTCGGCTCGAACGACTATCAGACCCAGGAGCGCATCCAGCCAACCACCTACAATCCGAACAATGCGTTCCGCTACAAGAGCACGGAGCTGCCATCCAGCTCGACCAAGCTGACGGGCAAGAATGCCCAGGACTTTGACAAGGAGACCACCAGACGCCATAAGCCCACTGTGGCAGCACGCAAGCAGAAGCTCGGCCCGCAGGAGTCCAACTACATCAACCACAACGAGTTCGCCGAGCTGGCCAAGCCGCAGCCGTTCCAGGCCAACCAGGCTGCAGGCCGTAAGCCCGCCCAGCTGGAGCCGCAGTATCAACGGCCTCGCTCCCAATCTACGGCCCAACAGCTGACGCGTGTGGGCAGCCAGGAGCCGTCGCCATTCAAGTCCTCGCCCAGTGCCGCCGCCTCGAGTGCCAAGCCGCGCAGCTTCACCAGCCGCGGCAGCATCACCTACAAAGCGACCACGCAGCGCTATGCCGACGATGAGTTCTATTATCCGACGACCACCAGCACATCGACCACGCCCAGCAAGAAACTGTCCACGCAGGGCCTGAGGGACGCCTACACGCCCACCACCTTCAAGCCGACGACGTACAAGAAGGCCTACGAGCAGAGCTTCTATCAGGTGCAGCAAACGCAGCGTCCCAGCCAGAGTCCCAGCTCCAAGAAGACATCGGCCGTGACGCCTCCACTGCCTACCACCGCCAATCCGCACTACAATGTGGATGAGGATGACGGACAGTACCATCCGGAACTGTATGAGAATGATTTTCCACGCAATCGCTTCAAGTTTCTGCGCAACCGGTCAACCCATCCCACCACATCCACGACGAGCACCACCAACGCTCCCGTGTCCAGCAGGCAGCCACATGGGTTCCAGCAGGCGCACAGCCATCTGAGGAGCCAGCAGCAGTCCGCCTACCAGAAGCAGCACGAGCAGGAGCAGTCGGATCTGAGCGATGAGGATGAGCTCTTCAAGACGGCGCAGTCGCTCAACTTTGGCGCTGCCAGCATCAACAAGCTACGCGCGGACATCTACAAGGCGGAGAAGACCTCGCAGCAGTACAACTCCCAGTACAGTCCACAGTTGTCGCCATCTAGTCCGAAGACGACCGCCCAGGCGAGCAGCTCAACAACGACACCATCAACCACGACAACAACAACAACCACAACCACAACTAGACGACCCACAACGAGCACTACAACAACCACTGGCTCGCCGGTGGAGTCCAAGAAATCAGGCAAGAGCAAAAAGGAGGACAAGAGGAGCAAATCCAAACGGCCGCCATATGCCGATGAGGATACCAGCTACGATTACGCCTACTACGACACGGACTGAGCTCCAGGTCAGCCCAGCCCAGCCTAATCCTCGAACTATATAACCCACATTTTGTATGCCTTCATCATAGACTAACCATGTTAAAGCACACTCTTTAATCCTCTCCAGCAGCAACTATATAGGTGCCACAGTATTTTATATATATGTATGTATACACAAAGCAAAATAACCTCCCCATCCGATTCAGCTATTGCTCGCATTTTTTCATCGTCTTCGGCTATTCAAGGCCTCTGAATACCCATTAACACTCGCGTACATTCATTCAATCAGATGCGTTCGTTCTAATGAATTTCCATGCGTGTATCTAGTTATTTAAATAAAACAAACATATTTTTAGTCGTTAGACAATTGTTAAACTGAAACAGAAAACACAAAAACCGAAAACTAAAACAAAACAAAAAAAAAAAAAACATTTTGAACTTCAGCTGCTAAAATTGAAATGAAACATTTCTATTCAAGAATTTGTATTTGTAATGTTTTTCGATTGTATTCATTGCGAAATTTGTATTAATTTTAAGTTTTCTTGTAAATAAAATGATAAATAATAGTTTATTATGAATTTTTATTAGCTGGCAGTTTAAACGCGCGCCCAAGTTGAAAGAAGAAAGCTCGATAGGTTAAAAGCCGAGCTTAGAATTGCGATGCAGCCCTGACTTATCGATGCTTGCTTGCACAGTTGTTATCGATAGTTTAGTGAGCAGTTGTGCCACAGCAGCCCTAAATTATCGCAGTTTGTTGCAAAATCCGACAGTGCAGCCCTGTTGGGGCGTAATTTAAAATTATATTGCTGCTTTTTTTATTATATTTAAATTAATTAAATCGTAAAGTCATATAAATTAAGTTTGTGTTGTGCAAATATAAATTGCTCTGTTTAGTCTTTAAATTTTTGACGCACGCAACGCGGCATTGGGAACAAATAGAGCAGCATATTGAAGGCGGCCAAGCCAACGGCGAAAGCACAAGACGCAGCTACATCGATTGTTTCCTGAAATATGAAAATATGTGTAATAAAAGAAAGGCCAATTATATGACTTAAGTTGACTCACATCTGGATCTGGCAGGCCCAAGCGCTCGTGCATAAAGTCCGTGGGCTTGGGGCAGATAACGGAGGCGGTGGGCGTGCAGTTGAGCTTGCGTGTCTGAAAGGCGATGCTGTGCAGCAGCGAAGAGGCGTAGCGCGTGTGCGTACCCTTGGTGTTGTCCTGCAACCAGGGCTGCAAACCCTTAAACGAGCTGCAATAGGAGTATTTTATTAGTTGGAATTTGACTTTTGATAACTAATCTGAGAGAACTTGCCGCACTGTGCCGCTGGCCAGGGCAATGCTGATGACCAGCACATAGGTCACTGCAATGGCTGCATTGAAGGGCACCTTCACGACCAGCAAGAAGGATATGGTCATTTGCTCGGCCAGCACATAGCTGGACCAGAGTGCCACAAACAGATAGGCGAACACGGTGCCATTATTAAACTTCGTATCCAAGAGCAGGCTGTTAAAGAATTACTAATTAAAATGTATATATTTACAGTTTAGATCTCTTACGGATAGATCACACAGCTAGCCAAGGCCGCAGACACCGCTGAGAAGGGTATGGAAACAGAGTTGTAGGACAGCAGCAGCGTGGTGCCCGTGTAGAGACCTTCTGGAGTATCCTGCGAGAGTTTCTTGCGCCAAATGGGAACTGTAAATGGGAGCAGAGGTAAATATGGTTCTTAAGGATTAAGCTAATCCCAAACTTACATAAGATAATAGTGGTCAAAATGCCGCAGCCATAGGCCAGGCCCAGTATATTCAATATCATGCCGTTTCTGGTAAAGAAGCCACTGGCATCGTCCTATAGGAGTAAAAGGATAAAAGATATATGCTAAAAGCATTCTTTAAAAATAAATCCCAATACCCACGCTTAGATTCGTATAAAACGCCCATAAAATTGCCATTGATATGGGTAAAAGGATTAAGCGCAGGAAGAGCGTCTTCATGCCCACCACGCCGCAGGAGAATGTGGAGGCCAAAAGTTTTCTAGAAGAAGTAAGAGTTTTGGTATTAAAATATATTTCTAATAATATTCAAATTTCTGATCTTACAAATACAGCATGATCCAAACTTTGAGTTCGCCGGGCTTGCCATAGGCCAGCGGCACCTTGCCGGAGCCCATGTTATTCAGTGGCGCATCAGAGATGGGCGTCTCTCTGGAGAAACGCTCGACCAGCGCCTCGATCTGTTGGCTGGACTCGAGAAAACGATCGCGACTGCGACGATCGACAGTGGAGAGGCATAGATAATACATGAGCGGATTCTCCAGCTGGGGACAGGGAAAGCCAATGGCATGAAAGTACTCCAACATGGCGCGAGTGCCGCCCGAGTAGACGACGCCGCCCAGGCACAAGAACAGAGCGCGATCCAAGAAAGGAAAGACATCGGAGCGCGGCTTCTCCAGCGACAACAGAATGCCGCAACCCGTCTTCTTGGCCGTATTGGAGAGTATGGAGATGAGCAGATAGGCGCTCAGAGGATCCAAACCCTGGGTGGGTTCATCCAGCAGCAGCATGACTGAAAAAAGCAACTGCTAATTCCAGCTCCAGGTACTTGAATAGCTGACAAACTCACCTGGATCTCGCACCAGCTGAATGCCAATGGCCAGGCGTCTGGCCTCACTTATGTTGAGATACTCCACGCGCTTGTGCGCCACCTGCGAGAGCGCCAAATCCGCCAGCACCTGGCGCACCTTGGAGCTCTTCAGATAGCCACCCAGCTGCAAGGGAACAGACGCATAAGATTAAGCCGAATCAGCGGGTTTTTGTCACCTACAATAGTGGGCGTGTAGTGCAATGTCTGGGCCACTGTCAGGCCGGGCACAAAGGTGCAGGATTGTGTCACATAGCCGCAACGCTGCTGGAAGAGCGCCTTGCTCAGCGGCGAGCCATTGAGCAGCACCTGGCCACGAGTGGCACCATCCGCACGTCTAGCAATCACATCCAGCAAGGCGCGTTTGCCGCTGCCTGAAAAAAAGAATTTAAATTGAAATTTAATTTATTTTTTTATTTTTTAATTTAATTTCATTTCAATCACCCACCCTTTGAGCCCAGTATGGCCATCACCTCACCACTGTGCACGGTCAGGTTGACGCCTTTGAGCACCAGCGCTGAGTTGCCGGCACCATTGAAACAGCCACCACCGTCCACCTGCACAGAGAATGAGAGAGAGTGGGAGAGAGAGACACAAAACAAAAGACTTCAATGTTTAAGCTTGCTTGCGCGGCTTCCAGTGCACTTGCCTCGGTGGTGTGGAATATGTTGTGCGCTTCCAGTACGTAGTCGCTGCCGATCATTTTCATAGCCCAGCACAATAACAACTCTGCGCAGCAGCAAACAGCTTTGTTTGTTGTTCTTCTGCTCTATGCCTCACACGCTGTACGCCGTTCAAGAGCGGCTCAAAGAACAAACACTGGCTGGAAGTAAACAGTGCACAAGCACAGTGGAATGAGAGTTGTACAGAGAGAGAGAGAGAGAGAGATAAAAAAATAGAGAACGAGAGAGAGAGGGAGCGAGAGCGAGAGAGCGCGCTAGCAAATTGTAACAATTGTACATGTAATTTTTAACTGCAATTGCACTTTAAAAATACATTTTATTATTTAATATAAATAAATTTATTAATTTTATTAATATTTTCACGCTTTACACTTAAATTCAAACACACCAAAAAATATGCAATTATTTTAAGCTGCAAATTAACCGCGAACACGTCCAGCCCAAGCGAGCGCAGAATTCCAACTGAACTCAATGCTGGCATCGCGATCGACACCTAAGCAGTAGCAATGCCAATTGGAAGTCTAAGCACTGGCAGCTGGAATGTGTTGCGTTGCGCTCTCTGCGCTTCCAGACGCGCACACTAAAAATTCCAATGCAGTCTAAGATGGCGTCCGAGGCCAAGTTCAGTTCAGTACGATTTGAGCAGAGCAACGGGAGAGTTGTCTGCTGCGCCGCTCGCTCGGCTTGTTCACGTCTGTTGCCTCTGCGCATAAAAAGTGAATTAAAATACAACAAAGTTTAGCAATAAATAGAAGAAAAAATATAAAAATAAAAACAAACAACCAAATCTAATTGAAATGTTGTCGGCGTAACTAACAAAATTTATATATGCGGTAGAAATCTTTATGTGCAGACACACATACATACATATATAATATAAAATATATATATTTATTCATTTGTTTATTAATGTGCAATGTGTGAGCGCTTGCAAATGTGGTTTATTGGCCAGGCTCGTGTGTGTGACAAATCAGTTTGCAAATAGCTTGCAAATAGCGGCATTTGCCAAACCCAAATTCTCCAATAAGAAACGCAAAACTGTGCGTGCGTGTGCGTGTGTGCGTGTGTGTGTGTGCGTGAGTTTTTATGGAATATACAGCAGCGGCAATAACGAGCAGCAACAGAAACAACAACAACAACTACGGCCAGGTAAGTGCTTGGGATTAAATTTGTTAAACATTTTTTGCATTTTGCATTTTCGTGGCGCCTTTTCCGCTGTCCAACTGGTATTAACTGTTAAAACTTATATTTAAAAACCAAGTCAAGCGACATCTGTGTGTGTTTGTGTGTGTGTGTGTGTGTATCTATATGGGCTTTGTCGAGGCGTTGACGGGCGCTCAGTGCTCCTGCTCCACGTTGTTGTTTTCTTCTGCTGCGGTCGTCGTCGCCATTGCCAGGTCAAAGATCCCACAAGCAAGTTTTGTCTAGCGAACGCTTCGCTCAGCCATCGTGTTCTCTCTCGCGCCGTGCAGACCCAGGTCTATTGCCGTTTCCAAGCATTTCCACGCTGCTTCTTCGAGTTGTTGGCATTTTTATTTTGTGTTTTCCATTCGGCTTAAAAGTTCTTTTGCGCGCTTAGGGCGCATAGACAGCGCCAAAGCTATGCGTTGGTCGGTGTGTGTGTGTGTGTGTGCAGGTATGTGTGCGTGTGTGTGTCTATGTGTGTGTGTTCTTTGTATCTTTCCAATACAAGTTTCTGTTTGTTTGTTTCGCTCGCTGACTCGCCAAGTTCTTGGCTGCGTGCGTTGCTTATTGTTTGTCTTGCGTCTTGGCATTTCCTCTTTGGCTGCTGATGCTGCCTGCCTCTGCCTCTGCCTCTGCCTCTGCTGCTGCTGCTGCTGTTGTTGTTGCATTTTTGTGGTAACCGTTTATTGACGTTTTGCTCGCAATGCAAAATATGTATATGAATTCAGTTTGCTTTTGAAAACGTAAGAGCTGCTATCATTTAGCTTTAACAATTTATCTTTGGCCATTTATCTGTTGCGCTTTGTTGCCAAGAATTTCGAAATTGGCCAACAGCAGAGCAACTTTCACATTCAATTTTGTTTTTTTTTAACCCAACAATCACTTTCAAAACTGTGAAAAATGTTGCCATCATTTGATAAGACTTAAATATTTATATATAGAGTGTGAGAGAAAGAGAGAGAGAGAGAGACAGAGAGAGAGAGAGAGAGATGTATTTTTGGCACATTTCTCAGAATTGTTAATTGCAAACATTAGTGTTTTTGGCCAACAATGCTTCACGTCTAATTACAATGACATGTTTTTACCGTTAGCTGAATACCTTTGCCTATCAGCGCCCCAAAGATTTCCGATTCTTGTTCTTTTCGTTGTTTTTACTTCTTCTTAGTTTTTGTTGTCTGTCCTCTGTGCCTGGTGACTCGTTGGTTTCTGTGGCTCTCTTCCTCTTGTCTTTTTTTTTTTGTGGCGTAAATTAGTTAACAGTATTTCTTATAACTATTAACGGTGCTGCCTGATGATTTGTAGCCAGGCCGAAAAAAAGAGCTGAAAACAAAGTAGGAGAGGAAAAATCTTGAAAAGCGGGCCGACAATCTGTGAGTTTCAATTCGAGAATTCGAATTTCGGTTCGAAAACGAAAGACTTAAGACACAAACTTGATGTGAAGACAAAGTCAAAGGCGCAGCGATTTAAGCCGAATTGATTGTCAGTTTATTGCTTTGTGCTGAGTTTTGGCCAACGCGGCGGGTGGTGCTGACGGTGGTGCTGCTGCTGCTTCTGCCAGCTTTGTCTAGCCAATGTTTTGCTGCCTTATATAAAAGAGAGAGAAAAAAACAACAACAACAACAAGAAGGTGCGGCTGCAGCTCTGGCCAAGAACTTGTTCTGCTCGACACTTGGCTTACGTTTATAACTTATTATTTTTAACTGCAGACCAATGCATTGGCTGTGCATTAAGAGTCATGATTCATTGCCTTTAATGGGCCTCTGCCGCGTCTTTAATCCCTCAGCCCGAAAGTGTAGTGAAAACTTAACGAACCGCTGCAAATGAAAAAGAAACTTCCCTCGGCCATTGATTAAGTACAGAGCGGGTTAATTTGGGTTTTATTATAATTAAATTAACACATAAAAGACGCGCCACACAGAACAGCCGCATAATTAGACGAAGAAAGTGCTATCCAGCCAACTGGATGGATGATGCTACACAGCTACAGCTCGTGGCTGTCCGTTTTATGTTCGCCTCAAACCAGAAATTCATTTCACTACATCAACTTGAACTGCGTGTCTGCTGTTGGCTCGGAGGTTGCCTGACATAGAATCAGAATCGAGACACAGAAAAGTATCTCGTGGAATGTGTGAGTGAGTGTGTCAATGTGTGTGTGTGTGTGTGTGTGTAGTTAGGCAGCGACACACGCGCACACACCCCAACGTGCCGTGCATAAATTGTGCCACGGATTTATGTCACTCAAGACATCGTGAGTTTTGGCATGATCTACAATAGGTTCGCATATCAAGCGAGCACAGTGGCTCGCAGCCAGTTTATAGCTGACATAATAATATAATCAAATGACAAATAAAGTGATTGAGTCTTCTAACTGTGAATTATATAAGTTTTTTTTATTTTGTTCTTAAGCTACTTGTTTGTATTTTTGTTTTCTTATCTGAATTTTATTTGTCTGCTTAAATCAAGTTTTGTTTAGTTTTTGAATGGAAGTTTTGATATAAAGAAATGTTTTAAAGTAGCATGAAAATAAAGTTTAGTGTTCTTAGCAAATAAACTTGATTGAATATTTGAACGGAGCTTCTATAAATCAGAGAGTAACTGTTTTGATATTCAAGAATTTTTAGCTAAAGAAATATTCAGCATCAACTGGTGAAATATATTTTAATATCAATATCAAATTTGGTTCTAATAATAGAATGAAATACTATATTTATGTAAGAAATTCATAAAAAAAAAACAACGAATAAATAAATATATAATTAAATATGTTTAAAAGAAACAAATTAGTAGTTAACTATAAATTTAACCATAAATTTTAAATTATTTTAAACAATTTTTTAATTTTAAAATTATTTATTAAAATTGATTTAATTTTTAAATTTTTTTTCAATTTTTTAAATTTAATTATATGGAACATAAAAAAGCAAAATATTTATTTTTATAAACTTGTATATTAAATTTGCATTAAAAAATTATTTATGGATTATGGATTTTTTTAATTTGCCACAATTATTAACAATACATAATCAGCTTCAAAAATTTAAAGCAATTTTTTAACTATTTCAAATTCGTTTTATGCCTGCATAGTTTAAACTATTTCAAAGCTGTTCTATTTCGACTCCAAGAAAAGTCAACAATTTAAAAACAATTTCACGCAATTTTAGCATCTATATATAGATGGTTCTTTACATCTTTATTTGCACCACTGTAGCTAGCTGGCGCCAGGGGTCTACTGTGTCTGTGTCTGTGTCTGTGTCTGTGTCTGTGTCTGGGTGGGTGCGTTAGCTGTGTCTGGGATATGTCCGACCTATAGCTAGTCTCTCGCATTTTTATGCATGTGAGGGCAACGCGAAAATATATATATTTGGTTGTATTTTGTTTGCCATGGAATTTGTGTCAATTAGAGTGGCGCATGTGAGTGGTGGGGCGGATTGGTGGGTTTGGTGGTTTTGCTGGGTTTAGTGGGCCGGGCTGGTTTTTGATGATGTCTACAATTGAGACGAACGGACATTGGCATGCAAATTTTTGCCTCGTTGTCGACTTTCACGAGTCGATTGCAACACATAGGAAAGTGTTTTGTTTGAGCCGGAGCGTTAATTGCCTGTAAAGATGGCCAAAAAGAAAAAAAACTAAAGCATGGAAAACGGCTTGAGTCGAGGCAATTAATAAAACTGACCTTGCCGCTGTGAATTTTCCGAACAAACGAAACACCAAATGGAAACTGAATCACTTGAACACACACACACACACACATAGACACAGACAGCGAGCGAGGGCTATGCAGCCATGACGAGTATTTGTTGACGGCATGACATTAACTTGGCTCTTTTTTTTTGGGGTCACCGTTGGAGCGCGCTTTGCCTATGTCAGCAGCAACGAAACTGCTATTTTTGTTTTGGACTTTGGCGCATTCTTTGCTCGTTATGGTTTTGTAGTTTTCGAGATTGCCTAATTTAATAACCACAATTGGCTAAACTTAATCAACAGTTGGCCCAGTTATAGATGCGCATATTAGCCAAGCTCAAGTAGTTAAGCTTTGCTTGAGCGCAATTCTGTCTGCAAATCAATTATGTTTAAGTGTAGGCATTTTGTCATCAAATTTATGTAAATACTTGTTCAATATTGTTGACATATAGACTTATATATGTGATCTGAGCATATGAAGTCTGTGTAACTGTCTTGGCTAGATTTTATGGTCTAAGTTTTTGCTTTATTTTCTCTCTTTTGCTATAACTACACATATGTCAATATCTGTCATATTTGTTTGATATATCATTTAGCGTATATATATGAGATTGATTACATTTGTTGTTGTTGTTTTTTATGAATTTCATTTGTAGAGAGAAACCTTAAGGCAGAATCTTACATGAAATATTATATGTGCTAAAGAGTCTTGATATTGCAATAGCCTAAGTTTTGATTTTAAAGCTCATTTATGATATATAAGCAGTATATAAGTTATGTCTTATCTACATATAGCTGTTCATCAACAAGCTTACATTCCTGGCAAATTCGTATCAAGATGAAACTTAATTTAATTATTTCTATACAAATATTAACTTCAATTTTTTTGTAACCATTCTTTATCCCCATAAAATATCTGCTTTAGATCCGTTTAACAAGCTATTCACAAAAGTAAAACTTAAACAAAAAATGCATTTTTATGTTTCTCAAATCTCGCTTCGATATCAAAACTTTTACAACATTCGCTGCTTTCATAAAGACCTGTTGACCATAAATTAAATTGTTAACTTCAAATTTTATTAAATTTTTGAAGCGAACTACTTAAAATTCATTTGCTTTGCGCTTTAAACCGCTCTCTTAGTCATTTGTCAAGATATTGAACAAAGATTAAATAACTCTCGATTCCCACATGAGCACATCTTAATTGATATCTCTGCTAGGGTATTATGGCCAAAGGCACACCTTGGTGTTTATTTTTATTTTTGTTGTCTTTAGTCAGTCTCAATGCACATTTGTTATTAAATCACAAATCTCATCTAGACAGCTCGAGACATTCGTTCGCTCGCAATCCTCATTTGATGTACATTCACAATCTGTTCATAATCAATTTTCGAGTACGCAGCGAAACTTTCACAAAAATTGTGAATCTGTTTTGGTTTTTGTTTCATTAATGTTTCTTTTCCTCCTCGTTTTTTTTTTTTTGCGTAAAATTGCGTGTTGAGTTGACTGACTGTCGCTTATCTGCAGCAGCTGGTTTGGGGCTGATGCTGGGCTGTCTATCTATGAGAGGCGACAAAAATTTGCATACCTGCTTGTCCGCAACAAATGCCAAACACTAAACGTGTTAAAACCCAAGTCAAAATCGGGTATCGAGTGCTCAACTAACACACATAACAATCTATAAATACACTGCGCAGCATTTTTGGCTTCAATTGGAATGTTTATTGAACAATGTTCATAAATTCTTAACGAAAGAAAAAATTCTTCAAAATTTTTATAAAATTTTCTTTTAATGAGTTGGAATATTAGAGTAGAATGCTGTATTCTAAAATGTCCAGAATTATTTTATAATAATTTGTATACGTTTTTTTTCTAAATTTCTATTTGAAATGTTAATGAAAAATACTGTATTCTAAAACTTCCAGAACTATAATAATTTGTATATTTTTGCCTAAATTTCTAATTCGAGGCATTTTAACATTAAATCCCTTTTAAGTCCCCCATTTTTATATAAAATCAGTGCAATATACCATAATTTCGTGCAGTGTATGATATTGGCTAGCAATTCGCTTGCCATAGCGCTCGTATTTTTCAGCCATTTCGTTTAGCTGGACAAGTTCAACAAACGGCTTTTTGGCCGCCGGAATGTTGCTCCGCAAACTGGTAATCAACAAATTCATTTTGATGTTTATTATTATCAATTTGCATGGACATTGCGATTAGTATTAGTCAGCCCGGCAACAGCGCAGAGTTCCCAGTCACGCCCAAACAAAAAGGCCGCTAGCATGTGATATTTTCCTTCTCTGTCTTCGTTTCTTTTTCGATTATTAATTGCAAATTGCAACTGCGACCCACTTTGGCTCGGCTGCAATTGGCATTTATCATACGATGTCTGGCAGCAAGAAATTATGGCACAGCGCAAAGATTTTCACTTTCTCATAAGAAAGGGGCAGAGGCCGCCGTGGCAAGTGCTGCCTGGACACTCACTGTCAGTCAGTCGGGCCGTCAGGCCGTCAGGTCCGTTCAGTCAGTCGGCAATCAGAGAGAAGCTTTTGAATTTTGGGTGGCTGGACAGTTAACCTGTTGCCCGGACCGGCCAGTTAACCAGTTACCTCTTTTCAATTCCAGCTCGTAAACGTGGCTCGCGGCGTTCAGCGTGCAAGGGAAACTTCCGATTGGTTCGATATACCCATTAAAAATGATTAGGCAAGGCATATTGGTTTTGAGCGAAAGTATGTGAGAGAGTAGCAGAAGGCCTGTAGAATGTATGTCTATACTGGCATAGCATCTATAATGAGTCGAGCTGTGATTGTCCGTCCTTCCTTCCATTCATCCGTCCATCCGTCTTTCGGTTAAAAGAATATGTTTAGCTTAAGAATTATAAGATATACAAATATATAAGTTTTAGTCGTAGGTCCGTCTAGATTTATCATGTCAAATTATCGATAAATTAATAGAAAATCGACAGATATCGATAGTAAATAATAGTTTTTTGAGCACATCTCAGAGGATCTAAGTACTGCAATCATTAAATGTGATATATGGGTTCTCGTAGTCTAAAGATATTTCTAATAATATGTTTTTGGATACCTGAAAGGTTCAATTATAAATTTAGAACTTAGAGCTTTGGTATCTATGAATATCAAATTAAGACCCTAAAAACATTTTAAGAACAAATTTATCATACTTTATACCTCTGGCAAACTAAACATGAGTCCAATTCGCAGTTCATAGCTCTTACAGCTATTCTCAGGGTATGTCCAAGTCGTTCACTTTTGACTCTTGCTCTTAACTGGTTGTCTCTTTTCGGCTAACCCAATTTAATTGGCTTTTTGCGTGGGAATATACCCTAGACCGCAAGTGGAGTGGCCGAGCGGTTCACATAGTCAGTCAGTCAGTCAGTCAGTCCGTCCGTCTGTCACTTTGTCAGTCCGTCAGTTAGCTAGCGGTCGCTTGTTTGTAATCCAATCAGCCGAGCAAACACACATTTCAATGGCTCACAAAATCAGCTCTCGAGTGGTTGCCCACAAAAAAGAAGAAGAAGAAGAAGCAGAAGCAAACAACAACAAAATTATATATGTATATATAGAAGAAAAAATATGAAAGACATGGACAAATTATTATGGTCAAACCACTTGGGCACATGGAACCACTTGGGCGCGCACCATTAAATCATCTAATGTAAGCGTTGGCTTGTGCGGCTCCTCCTTTCGGGTCGTCATTCTCCACTTGCGTCTAACTGCATTTTTGCATCAATGGTCATGTGCTGCGGCTTTAGACACGCAACGGTTAGCCACTTGCCACTTGTCAACTGGCGGCTCTGCAACAAAATGCGGCACAAGCAACGGGAATGACAGCAACGGGTTTCAGTTGGAGTTCGAGTCTGTCTCACTCTCTCTCTCTCTGTCTCTCCCTTTCACTCTGCGCCTGAGTGTGAGCCAATTCTTGACACATTTGTTAGACAAACTCCTTAGCCTATTGGCGTAATCGTCGCAGACTCATTTAAAGCATTGGCAATAACCGTTGGCCAATTAATTGGCTGGCATCAGGCACCGTTGACAAACACCACATCCGCTCCGGCCACCACTCATCATGCAAAGCGATTGCAAACACATAACACAACCACTCGCTGTTGCCGCAAACTGGCCGCTGTTGATCTGAGTTATATCTGTGATATAATTCCCCACAGACAACTACTGCATCTGTAACTGTGCCAAGCTCCATGCCCAGTCGAGACTGCGGAACTTTTGGCCCCCCAAAAACCAATTCTGGTTTCGAGTTCGTTATTTGTGGCAGCTGCAGCTGCACGTGGGCAGCACCACTCTGGCTCGCATTCTTTCGTTTCAGCTGCATAATCAGATAAATATGTATCTGTGCCTGGAGTGGCGGTAATAGATACCAATGTATATGCATATAGACTCATGGTCTTGTGGAAATCTTTTTGAGTGAGTGGCTCAGCGATTATTTGTAGGTAGCGATATAATGCATTTAAAGTCACATTAAGATACTTTAAACATAAAAACTTTGAAGGTATTAGTAATACTTATATTTGAGATTTCAGCATGAAAGATTTAACACGTAAAGTGGGGGGTATATGGATAACATAATATTTGTCAAGTTAGCTTCTGT
This sequence comes from Drosophila meridionalis, assembly GCA_035045145.1. Classification (NCBI taxonomy): domain Eukaryota; kingdom Metazoa; phylum Arthropoda; class Insecta; order Diptera; family Drosophilidae; genus Drosophila; species Drosophila meridionalis. Next base: position 14,715,576 of record JAWNPG010000020.1, on the reverse strand, counting down.
TGGAGTAATGCATATATAACATTTTTGATGTGTGTGCGATACTTAGTTATGATTACCCGTTATATTAGATTCATGAATATTGAATATTAAATTATATAATATATGTTGGAATATAAAATTGATTTGCTTTGCTGTTAAGAACTTTTAGGCTTAAGTGAAATTTGTTTATTCTTAATAATAAACTCAGCTGGAATCTATATATGCTCTATACTCTCCTAGTAACGATCATCTTATTACTGAATCCTGCTCATATCTATTTATCACATGATTTCCTTGCTGGAAGAACTCAGATCTAAAAAGTTGTTTAGCAAAATTAATTTAAATTCGAAAATCTGTACTTCCTAGGCCAAGATTTTCTTTTGTTTGTACTCATATAAATTTTCAACATGAATCTTTTGTTGATGGAGCTAAGATCTAAAAAGCCTATAAAAGTTTTTGTTCTATGTTTGCCAGCCAATTTTAAGTTACTAGATCTGTTCCCTAAGCCACGAACTTATTGCTGAGTCTGTTTTCTATCCATTAGACAAGGCATTCCCTCGTTGGTAGACCTTTCACATTAGGAGCCCAAAAGATCTGCTCACCGTATTAAGCTGACAAGATGACTGATTATATGTATAGTTAGACTATAGTTTTAAACAAAAATATTGATTAATGAGTTAAATATATTCTTTTAATGATTAAATATGTAATGATCAATGAATAATGTGTAAATGATCGTTCTGCTTCTTACAATGAAATTAAATGGAAATAATTACTTATTGTTTATTTTACTCATACTGAGAATGAGAATAATATTCTACTATAATACATTTTTGTAAACATTTTTAAGGATTCTCTTCAAGAATTTAACATAAATTTGTGGGATCTACTTTAAATTTGGAATATCTACAGATTGTAAGCTCAAAAGAAGTTAACTTTTCGAGCCAACTTTTGGAGTTTGGGAATTAACTTACTTACATACTTGACTACTCCTATTTTTACTACTATTTCACTTTTGTTCAAAGCCATGCTATTCTACCCACTCATGAAGTATCTAGTAGTTCATATAAGTAATCAACTATCGTTCGTACTTGTTACACATTTTATGAGATCGTAAATGACATTTTCACAACTTAATTACATTTTCTTATTGCCAATTTGTAAAAGTAAGGCTTATATTGCAGCCAGCGCCTGGCTAATTGCCATGCATCTGAGCTGTGATAAAAAAGTAACATTTCGAAAATCACTTTCATTGCAACAGCAACTGCAGCAGCTCAATAAAGAGGCTGCGCTCGTATACAATAAATTCAAGTCTCTTTTTGCTTAACGCACTTGTCAAATGATATATGTACAGAGAAAGAGATATGCTCCTCTCTCTGTCCCTCTTCTCCTCTCTCTCCCTCTCCTCTCTCTCTCTCCGTATAGATATCGCTCACATAAATCAATGCTGTGCCCTTAATACGCCCAGCATGCATTCAGTCAATCAGACATGCATTCATTCATTCATTCACTCATTCACTTAGTCATTCATTCAATACAACAAAGGCAACTGCCGGCAAGTTTTTAGCTTTAGCCCTATGGACGGGCAAAGGTAGGCGTAGCTTTAGGTAGTTCCTCTTGAGTTATATTTACATTATCATTGAGTGCGGGCAAAAAAACAACCTTTTTGCCGCCACTTTCACTAGCCAAGTACATACTAAAAATGCCAACAACAATAACAAGCAGAGCAAAAACAGCAACTCCAATGAAAACAAATAAAAAACTTACATAAAAAAAATTAAAACTAAAAAAAAAAGAAGAAATCAACTAAAGTGAACTTTAAGCCATAAGTCGCTATATAACACAAAATGATTTTAATTAAGGCGCATTTAACACGCAATTAAAAGTCGTTTTTAGCCATTTTTGTAACAATAAAAAAATGATATTTTATAATAATACATAATGCACATGACTCTTACCAGGGCCAAAAGCATTCCAAATAATGCGGTAATCAAAGCGTTTGATGCGTTTTCACACTTTTTACATCCAGTTACAGCTACAGCAAGCGCTACAGCTACAGCTCCCACTCGCAGCTTCACTTTCAGCTCCAGTTTTAATTATAAATAAAAGCAAGTAAGAGTGCTCTAGAAGGCAGTGAACGACTGGCCGATGCCCTACATAGGTGTGTTTGATAGCAAAATGTTGTGTTATGTATTTGCCATGAGTTGAGTTATACAAGAAGTGAAATATGGCGTATATGTGCAGAAAAGATAAGTAGCTTCATATAAAATTTAATGTTTATAGCTCTTCTAGGTTTCGAGATATGCTCTGATTAGATTTGGATTCATATGGATTTCAATGAAACGAAGCACGTTTTCTTAGATTGGATATAAACCTAAAGTTTATCTATTCTGAGTGTACAAAAAAGTCTTAATCATTTCTACAAAACAAAACACGTTTTCTTTGGTTTAAATGAAAAACTAAAAGTTCTTATTAGATAACAGCACATAAGTCTTAAATTTGTAATGTCTAGCTTCAATAGTTCTCGAGATCTTAGCGTGCATGCAGAAGCAAGCAGAGACCGCATATCAGATAGACTATCTTAAGCAACACGAGTTAAGCATTTTTATAGAGACCACAGTCAATTACAGGCAGTAACAGATATACCCTCTCCACAACTATCTACAGGGTATTATAAAACTAAACACAAACTAAAATCTCTTTGCCGCTGCTGCTGCCGCCACTTACTTTCGCCAGCTGCAGCAGCTCTTAAAATAATAAAAAAATATAATTAAAGCTGAGAACACTTAACTACATAATCTCGCACCCACTCGCAGGTGTTTAAGTACACTCTTAACTGCTCGTATTTGTGCACCCACACACACACACACACTCACACACACACTCAGCCATTTGTAGTACTCAAGGTGCACTCACTTCTGCAAACGGAAATGCATACGGCTCGCTGGCTTCCACAACCTCAACCTGGCAACAGGTGCATTTGGTAGCAGACATCGTTTTGTCAGGTTTTTTTTTCGTTTTTACACTGTCTTGCATAAGTGCGGCATTTGGGTGCAACTTTGCGGCTCATTTGCATCTGCGTTTCTCGCATTAGCAATTAAAAACGCAGCCGCCGTGTCGAAATCTTCAGCAGCAACAATTGTTGCTCGATTCTCTGATTCGGATTCGGATTCCGATTTGCTCGACTCAAGAAAATTAAATGTGAAAAACAAAAGACAGAAAAAAAGAAGAAGAAAAAACACAAAAACTGCATGAATTCGTTTCATTGTTTTCAAGTTTGTACACCCTGGACGTAGAATATATGAGAAGCGGCTATGCTAATTGTTCAGAATAGGTTTGGCTTGGGAATTCGAATTTTAGTGTTTTCTTATTTTAACTATATTTCTTGCATAAAGCAGAGCTGAAACATTTATTCAAACATATTCATGATTTATTTTTCTTTTTTTTATCAGAGTTTTGATTTGCTCTATTATCATGATAAAATGTTGATATTCATGATATGAATTGATTTAAGTTTGGTATACCCTATAGTTATGCAATTATATGGCTATAGAAATGAAAGCTAGAAGAGAATATGAAATCAATTGAAATATCAACTTTATATAGGTTTCTGTTCATAGATATCTGTTCATATATTAAATTATTCAGTGAGTTCACATATGTAATCTAATTCTGATCATGAAAAAGTTAAAATTTCAACTAAATGTTCTTTTTATATGAACTTTTACGGTTGTGTACTATCTTTATAAAGCTATATAAGAATATTTTTCAGACCTATAATTTTTATAAGCTTCACTTCACATCACTATATTTTATGTTGTAAAATTAATAAAATTTGTACCTATAGACTGTTCTATTAGAATTTTAATACAACGAATCTTATTATAATATCAACTGACTTATCTATATGTTATATATATATGTATTCTATAAAGTTAGATCCCAATTCACCACATAGGGGGATAGACTCTAGAGCTCGCTATTGAAGTCTATCTTTGGTTATCATTAAATAGTATGGAAACATCGGGCACTTTTTGTTAATATAACTATACTTGATATTATTTATGATAAATAATCACAAGATATATCACAAAAACCTTTGCTGTCTATATCCACAATCACAGTCTAAGTCGAAGTCTCTTCAGTGTGATGCATTGTATTCTATTCTCTTTGTATATACCTCACATCTCAGTAACTATAGGGTATACAACTTGGCTTAGTCTTAGCATAACAATGGCAGACACTCACACACACATACACACACACTCACACACACTTCTATATTATTCTATACCTGCTTACGTTTGTGTGCGTGGCTTTCATTAAGCTAATTCCCGCAAATTATGAGTAATAACCGCCACGCTGACATTCTTGACCCAGTTTAACTGGAAATTAGCTACATTTTTTGGCACCACGACACTAATTCATGCTGTCTCTTCCTCTTCCTCTCGCCCTTTTATAGACCATGGAGCTGAGCAACTTTTCCAGCAATAAGAAAATGTCACGCGAGGAGCGTCGCTACTCAGTGCCGCATGGTCCCAATACACCTTTGCCGCCGGCAGCCTCCGAAGATCTGCATGCCTGGTCCATTTATAGGTAAGTGCGGAAGCATTGTGGGCGTGCCCTTCATACATCCGCTGCTACTGGAGCTGCTGCTGCTGCTGCACCTGTTTGGCTTGACAATTTTGAAGCGCTTGATTAAACCGCAGCGAAGCGGAAGTTCAAATGCCATAACTTTAATTAACCGCATTGACCACGCCCCGTTTTAGCCATTGACCAGCTAAGCGCAACTCTCCACGCCTATCTCATCCTCTGTCTCTTATTGCAGGCAAAATCTGAACTCTGACTTCACCGATTCGGCGCTGGGATCGTCAGATAAATCACCGCTGCCATATGGAAATTTCCAGCTACGAGACACCACAGTGCAATCAATCTTAAATCATCCGCGCTACGGACCCAAGTGAGTAGCAATAACCAAGACTTAAAAAAATGCAAATAATTATATATCTACTATATATATTTATATATATGAGTATATATTAAGGTGTTAGTCATCTATGCATGCCATAAGCACTCGCATCTTCAATTAACAACATTCCTCAAAGCTGACAAGGTTTTTGATTTCGATTATTGATACAGCATATTTGTTCAAGCAATAATCAAATTATCAAAATAGTTATTAAAATTTTAATCTACTACTCACAATAAATTAATATTCACGATATACTATTATATTTTAATGCTAGACATTTAATTAAAATAAAATATATGGTTCATAATATTCGGTTACAAAATATTTGAACTAAAAAAAAAATTAAACTTACAAATTTATTATAGAAAAAAAACAAATATTTTTAAATAAATTTTTGAGATTTTTTTAGATAAATATCTATACTAACTGCAAAATTAATTGCGAAATGTATTGTATAGATTACTATTATAGATTATTTGAAAGAACGTGTTGGAAACATTATTACTACTATCATCTGATTCAATATATATCAAACTAATCTTTAAGAAGAAAGTTCATTTCTAGAGCTTATCAAATCTATTCTCCATTTAACTTAATTCTCTTTTCTCTGTCCCCTCAGATCCCCACTTGGCTCCAATATGTACACATATCTAAAGTTCGGACTGCCGCGCGTCTTTCCGCCCAATGCGGGCTCACAGCGCTCGCATCGACCGGGTCCGGGTCCGGGCGGCTCCAGTGCGCTGGGCGGCGTGCGCGGCCGTGTGAATCGCGGCTTTCGGGACAGTTCGGGTGCGCCGGCGGGCGCCGGCTCCAGCGGCTATGACAGCAGCGACAATGAGACCACGCGCAGTCGTGTGCCGCCCAATCTGCGCAAGTATCGCAGCGAATCCGATTTCCGTGCCATCAGCGGCATGGGCATGGCCATGGCGCACTCCCGGCCGGAGTCGCGCGCCCAGGGCGGCGTGCCAGCGGCGGCGCTGCGCCAGGCGAACAGCCGGGCCAGCATCGCCGTCGGCCAGCACCATCATCTCCAGCAGCAGCAGCACATGCAGCAGCAGCAGCAGTACATGACCAATGGGAAACACTACGGACATCGTTCGCACAGCGAGGCGGATCTGCTGGGCGCCGGACTGGGCGGGGATGGCGGACTGGGCTACGACTATGGCGAGTCGCGCATCTATGGCAGCTCCAGGCACGCTCAGCCCTATGGACGCAAGCAGTCGAGCATGGGCCTGATCTATCCCAATATACAGGTGCACTGCCTGGACGTGAGTCCCTGCCTGCACGGCGTCTCGCTGCAGGCTAAGGCGGGCGATCTGTTCGCCATTATGGCCACCTCGCAGCGAGAGGGCAGTGCCCTGGCCGAGTGCCTGGCTGGGCTGCGGGAGCGTCTGGGCGGCGAGATCCTGATCAATGGCCAGCAGGTGAATCGGCGTGGTCTGCGCGAGCTGTGCAGCTATGTGCCCGCGCTGGACGTCTCCTCGCTGGATCCGCGCATGAGCGTCCAGTGCACGCTGAACTTTCATGCGGCGCTGCGTGGCCCGCTGGATCGCAGTGATCTGAAGGAGCGCATGGATGTGCTCATCGAGGATCTGGGCCTGAACACGGTGCGTGCCTCGAATGTCTCGACGCTGACGCACTCGGAGAAGCAGCGCCTGAGCGTTGCCTGCCAGCTGTTGGCGCAGTCATCGCTGCTGATCCTCGATCAGGTTACCAGCAATATGGACATCTTTGACACCTTCTTCCTGGTGGAGTATCTGCGTCAGTGGTGCAGCGGCGGACGCATTGTCATCATGACCCTGCAACCGCCCACCTTTGAGATACTGTCCATGTGCTCCGGCGTGCTGCTGCTCTCCGGCGGACGCACAGTCTTCTCCGGCAGTCGGGCGGACTTGCCACGTCACATGGGCGAACTGGGCTATCCATGTCCGCCCTTCAAGAATCCAGCGGACTATTATCGTGAGTATTACTGCTATATACATATGCGTGTATCTGTCTAACCTACCTGCTCCCTAGTTGATCTGGTCACCCTGGATGATCTGTCGGCAGCTGCCATGCTGGAGTCATCGGCGCGCATCGAATCGTTGGCCAATGCCTGGGATCAAATCAATTCGGAGCCGCCACTAGCTGCTCCGCCCGCCTCGCTGCCCAACTTCACGATGAAGGCGGGCTTCTTTGGCCAGGCCAAGGCGCTGATCAAACGGTTTGCGGCCTACAAGCAGCCCGGCTCGCTGCTCACCTGGATCAGCAAACTGATTGCCGCCGCGGTGCTATCCCTCTGCATTGGCTGCATCTTCTGGGATGTGCCGGCCTCAGATCCGCAATTGTCGTACAACGATCGCTTCGGCTACCATCACTGCGTCATGGTGCTGGCCTACTGGCCACTGGTCATGCTGACCATACGCGACACCCAGGAGGATCGACGTCATGCGGAGCGAGACATTCGACTGGGTCTCTATTCTCGCAGTCTCTATATCATTGTGCAGGTGAGTAGGAGGGATTGATCCCTTTTGAATCCCTTGCTAAATCCACATTTGATTAATCTTTTGACCCTCATCCTTGCAGAGCTTGCTGGGCTTGTTTCCCAGCCTGTGCATTTGGTTGGCCTACTTGCTGCCGGCGCACAGCATGGCCGGACTCTATACCTATTCGAATAGCAGCGATACGGGCATCTATCTGTACATGGGTAAGTCTTAAGGGAGGCACAAGCAAGGCTGACCAATGCTCAATCCCACTTTTTACAGGGTATATGCTGCTCTATCTGACGCTCATACAAACTCTCGCCCTGTTCTGCGCCCATCTGCTGCCCTGCAAGGTGTCCGCCAGCCTGGTCAATGCCCTGATCAGCCTCACCTTGGCCGCCGTTGGTGGCTACTTGGTGCATCCGCGCAATCTGTCCAAGTTCTGGTCCTGGCTACAGCAAGCCTCGCCCCAGCGCTGGCTGCTGCCCGTCCTGGTGCAGGATGAGTACAGCGCCGAGACATTGGCCAATTCGGCGGGTTTGCAGCTGTGCCGCAACAAACAGGTAAGTTGATTGAAAATGTTTGAGTCAATCAGTCTCGGCTAGAGCACTCTTACTTGTTACTTATAAATAAACTTTTTCCATTGCAGGTGCAGCATCAGGAGATCATTGTGCAGCAGCCCTGCCCACCGCCCAATGGCACACAGGTGCTGCACGACTTTCAGCTGCTGCCGCAGCAGCACGTGCTGGACGCCACGCTCAGCTATGATCAGACCACGACTCTGGCCCTGGTGCTGGGCTCCGTGCTGCTCTTCTGCTTGACCTTCATCATCTTTGTGTGCAATTGCCGTGGCGCCTGTCGCAAGCGACGCAGCCGGCGCTACTAACGGGCCGGACTCCATACAACTGTACATTAGTTAGCAACTAATTCTCTTAATAAACTAAATATAGCTATTAGTCGAGGCAGCGAACGTTTAACTAACTAAGGCAAATGTCTTTTATTAATCAGAGTAAAGGAATGTGGAGAACGCTCGGGCTAAGGCCGCAGATATGTATATAGATAATTATATGAGTGATCCTCCGCTTAATGATGGAACAGACGCAGATTGGTGTGCGCCATAATAATGCCGTGCTCATCACAGGCGGCAATGACGCCCGCATCATTGGTGGAGCCCGACGGACTACCTATGTAGGAGACGCCGCTCTGCAAGCATAAGAAAAAAAATTAAGATTTGAGCTGGGCCATCATTAGCCAGGATTACGCACCAGTTTGGCGCGATCAATGTTGTCGCGGAAGGGGAAGAATGCATCGGAGCCGAGTGCGACGCCGCTCAATTGCTTCAGCCAGTCCAGTTTCTGCTCAGTTGTCAGCTGTTCCGGCGCCTTATCGAACCTGGAGAGCAAGGGATTAGTAAAATATTATATATACAACTGGAGATGCCCACTTACATGCCCTTGAACTGCGCCACTGGCATGTCCTTGCCCACGGTGCCATTCACATAGTTGTCGATGGCATTGGAGATCTCGGCGCGCTTCACGCCCGCCTTGAACTTCATGGCGGCTACATTGGGATGCTGGCGCAGCCACCAGTTGTCCGCCTTCTCGCCTGCGAGGCGCGTGCAATGAATGCGCGACTGCTGGCCAGCACCAATGCCAATCACCTGACCATCGCGTGCATAGCACACGGAATTGCTCTGGGTGTACTTCAGGGCAATGGTGGCCACAATCAGATCCCGCACAGCGGACTCGGGCAACGGACTGCGTTTGCTGACGATATTGGAGAAGAGCTTCGCATCAATGATGGCATCGTTGCGCTTCTGCTCCAGAGTCAGGCCAAAGATGGTTTTACGCTCCACAGCGCTAGGCTCGTAGTTGGGATCCATCTGGAAGAGTTAAAGGATTAGCTACATTTCGTATGGGATTCATTCATTCAGATCTGTTTTACCTGGAGTATGCAGTAGCTGCCGTTCTTCTTCTTCTTGAGTATATCTAATGCCTCGGGCTCATAGCCGGGCGCAATGATGCCATCGGAAACCTCACGCGAAATGATTCTGGCCGTGACCACGTCACAGACATCGGACAGGGCCACAAAGTCACCAAAGGAGCTCATGCGATCCGCTCCACGTGCGCGGGCATAGGCCGTGGCCAGCGGCGTCAGCTGCTCGTACAGATCGTCCACCATGCAGAGCCTGGCCTGGGCGGGATTGAGCGGCACGCCCACAGCGGCGCCAGCTGGGGAGACGTGCTTGAAGCTCGTAGCCGCCGGCAGCTGCAGAGCCTTCTTCAATTCCCTGACCAACTGCCAGCCATTGAGCGCGTCGCAGAGATTGATGAAGCCGGGCGAGGCATTCAGCACGCGCAGCGGCAATTGGGCCAGCTGTGTGTACAGCTGCGCCGGTTTCTGGTGAGGATTCATGCCGTAGCGCAGCGTCAGCTGAGAGCTGCCCGCACCGTATTGCTTCCTAAAGTAATCGGAGATGGCCTCGTCATAGCTGGCCGTATGCGTAAAAGCCTTGAGGGCCAGAGCTTGACGCGTCTCCAGTGTGGTATCGCCCTTGGCACCAATCTCGGCCAGCACTTTGGCATAGTCGACGGCCTCACAGACAACCGTGACACGCTGATGATTCTTGGCCGCCGCACGCAACAAAGTCACGCCGCCAATATCGATGTTCTCCACGGCATCGGCCAGGCTGACGTCCGGCTTGGCGATGGTGCTGGCAAAGGGATAGAGATTGCAGACGACCAGCTGGATGAGATCGTAGCTCTGCTTCTTCATGTCATCCAGATCACTGCTGGTGATGCGCGACAAGATGCCCGCATGGACAGCCGGATGCAGTGTCTTCACACGGCCGCCCAGCATTTCGGGTGCGCCCGTTATATCGGAGACATCCTTGACGCTCAGCCCAGCGCCACGTAGAGCCGTCGCGGTGCCACCGCTGGCGACTAGCTGAAAGTCCAGCGCCTGCAGCTGCTTGCCCAGCTCCAACAGACCCGTCTTGTCCGAGACGCTGAGCAGTGCTGAAAATATATATATATATTTTATATAGAATTATATACTCTATATGCTTTTCAATCTCTCCCACCTATTTTCTGGTTTGCCATCGTTGCTTGGTCCTTGGGCGTGCGTGCGTTTCACTCGACAGCTGAAATGCAAATGAAAGATGAAACGATTTCAGTGCAGCGACGTGGGCTCGAACTGCACAAACATGTTTTCGCTTTTCGCCTAGGCAACGACCTCTGTGGGCTGCGGCTGCGAGCTGATAGCGACCTGATAGATAGAGGAGCCCCCCTCTCTGCAATTCAGAGGAAGGGTCATCTGATTCGCTTGCATCAGTAAAAACATATTCGAAAATATCGATTGATCAGTTGACTTTGGCTTGTATACCCTTGTATACTATTATTTTTTTCAGTCGAACATAGAATAAATATACCATAGCTTATACATTATATAGTTGCTTGCATTGATTGTTTCTCATGCAATATATCCACGCAAGACAGCCGTGTTTTGTAAACATAATATAGAATATACATACTATATGTACTCATATAAATGGTATACACACCTATCTTATACACTCTATAGCTGCTTCAACATGTTACATAAGCCACTACAAAACTAAACTACTCTACGCTAATATACTCTAACATCAATAAGCTACTACTCAGGTTTGGTATACGTAAATACATTTATTATTACAACTGTCTGGGCGTCTCGTTACTGCGGCTTATCGGGCATCTCGGCTGCAGTTGTTGCCATTGCTGCCGGCTTCGATTGGGGTCCGATTGCGTCTGCCTCTTGCTGCTTGCGGCGCTGCGACTCGCGTCGACGCTTGTGTTTGTTGGACTTGAGATGAAGGCTCCACTGGTATTCTCCGATGAAGTGACGTTCGCAGATAGCACAGAAATTGCTCGTCTCCTCGTTGAGCTCGGCGCCGGGATGGACACGCTTCGGCATGGGCGCAATCTCACAGACTTGCGCCTGGCAATAGCTGTCGATGATGCACTCTGCCCGCTTGTAGACATTTTCGTTCCAGGCGCTCACTTCGCTGGTGTCCAGCTCATACAGATCGGGCACTTGTCGATCCTTGCTGGCCAGGAAGCGATTGTTAATCCACTTCAACTGCTTCTTGGAGTAGCGACGCGTCACCAGCTTGAGCTCAGCACAACAGCTGCTCAGCAATTTGAGGCTAGCAGCCAGCTGCTCCGTCTCCTCCGTCTCCATAGCTGCCAGTTTCTCCGGAGTAGGCAGCTGGTAATGGTGGGCACTCAGGTACTCCTCTACCTTTGCATCCTGTTGCGCATCGTATTTCAGCAAATACGGCACAAACTCCTTGTAGCCAATGGTCTGCAGGACACCTTTTGTATACGCCTGCAGCGTGACATCTGCGTAGCTATTGTGGAACTCACGCAACTCCTTCAGCAAGCCCTGCTGCAACATGTTATCCACGCGCTTATCCAGACGCTCATTGAGCACATCCTGCTGGCAGCGCAGCCAGAGCAAAATGGTGTGTGGATAGCGTAGTGGACCTCCCAAGCGATTGCCACCTGGCTGTTTACGCTGCTCCGATAGCTTTTCGGTCAGTGTCTGCCCTGTGCTTTGGTACACCTCAATGGCACGCTCGATCTTCCGGCGATTGTTGGGGTGTATTCGATTCGCGCTACCCATATCAAATTTCCCCAAATGCTGATGCAGTTCTGCTGTTGACATGGCGGCCATTACTTCCGCTGACAACTGAAGGCCGTTTATCGATGCCCGCTCATCCTTGGTGTCGACTAGTATGTCCCACAGTAACGATTCGATATAGTAATTCGTTCCGCCAACCACAATTGGTGGCTTCGATTTGGCCAGCAGCTGCTCGATGATTGGCAATGCCGCATTCCGAAAATGCGTGACTGTAAATGGCTCTGCCGGCGTTGCAACATCTAGCAGATGATGGCGCGCTCGTGCTTGCTCCTCTTTGGTGGCCTTCGCTGTGGCAATATCCAAGTTCGTATAAACTTGCATGGAATCCGCGCTAATGATTTCGCCGCCAAATCGTTCGGCCAGTTCCAGCGATAGTTTCGTCTTGCCCGTACCAGTGGAGCCCAGTATAACTATTATCGGCACTTTGCGCAGCATTTTTCGCGCTTAACTTAATTAAATCAATCTGTCACAGCAATTGTTATTTCTTAAGTGCAACGCAAGAGAAAGACAGACACACAATGTGACTGCTCTAACGTTAGCACGTGTGAATAGAAGCTACCTGTTGCTTCGATTTATTTTGATGCCAAACATATTTATATTTAAATTAATAGTTAAAATGAAATAGTTTTTAAATATTAATTAGATTAATAGATTAATTCCGCATCCCTTTATATTTTTTATGTTTAAATACTTACAAAATATATGCGCCGAAATATCCACAATACCGATGCTTATATCGATACCTACTGATGGTAAAATAAATCGATAGCTTTAAGCTGCATTGGCCAACACTGTAAACAAATTAATACATAGTGGCACAAGAATGCAAAATTGAAGAAAAAAGCAGTGCACGTCTTGTATCAGTATTATGTGTAGATTTTAAATTAAAAATATAATTAAGATTGTACTATGAATAATTTTATGCGTAAGATATTTTATTTATTTTTAGATAAAAATTAAATTTGATTTGTTTAATGCATCATTTTGTAAAAATAAAATATTAATCCTATATTCATGCGTCCCACTGTGCGCTGCTCAAAAGCTCTCCAAGCTTTAGCACTTGCCGGCAAGCAGTTCGCTCAGTTATTCCCTTTGGAACATTCAGTCCAAACGGTCGTGTTGGCGTTTGTGCTCGCTTCTTAATTAAACATTCAACAAGTGGATTTCAAAAAAGATTATTTATATCAAAAATGGCTTGCACGAAGTTCTTGACACTTAACAATGGTGAGAAAATGCCCGTCATTGGCATTGGCACCTGGCAGGTAATAATTAATAAACGATATAAAAAGTTTTAATTACTAAATGCTGATGATGCTCTGAGAGAGTGCTATGTCTTAGGTATATGTACATATGTTAATACATATATGTATGTACATGTATTAAAATATAGCTTTGCATATACATAGATCTATGTATTGATTATTTATACAGCAACAGTGTCACGTTTGCTTGAGTGAACCGACAAGATATGTATACAGAATGACCGGTTCTTGCTTTGTGTCAACAAATCAAATCTTTGTAGGACAAGTACATTGGGTCAACTTTCTCTGAATATAAAAGAGAAGCACAGACAATCAGCTTTATTATCTATACTAAGAGCAGTAAACAAAAACGAGATTTGTTCGTTAAGACTTAATCAAAAAAGAGCAACAATCTGTGGAATGCAGCCGAATGCAGACGTATAACAATTGTGTCATATATTTCAAGTGTTATACAAAGCCTCTAGTTCTTAGAATAACAATATGATATTGTATTATAATATTTACACGATTTTCGACATATAAAGACATTTTAGACTTATAAAATTTGATATACAGTTATTTGTTATACAGTTCAGGTGTTATACAAAAGGAGAAGTGTTTTATATCGAGACTAAATAATAAACTAAGAAATTTCGTTTTCATAGGATTGAAATTCACTTACATTTTTTTTTATTTTTTTTTTAGACCATTTTAATTTTAATAACAGTTTTATTTCACAAGAAACTTTACATTTCATATAACAGTTTTGTTGTACACAATAACAAATAAAAGTGTTATACAAACTCTTAATTCTTAGTTCAAAAAATCAAATTTAGTACATATAATAAAAGATACATTCATCTGTCAGATTAAAGTATACTCCATAAATAAAACTGTAATACAATTGATTCTAAAGAATCTATATAAGATACCAAGTTATACAAAGGAACAATGTAGTTAGTATACTACAGTATAGTAACATACATAAATACCAGGCTGTATCGCCTCAGCTATTGATCAAATCAGATTTATTTTATGGGGCTCATAATCATAACCCATTTAACGGCAAACCCCTTAGACAGTCTGTATGTGAAAGGTGATTCTTCAAATGTGTAATAAACCGCAATCTCCTCATCGCACACCTAGGCATCCGATGAGGAAATCGAAACCGCAATCGATGTCGCCCTCTCGGCGGGCTACAGACACATAGACACGGCGCCGGTCTATGGCAACGAGAAGGCAATTGGACGCGTGCTCAAGCGTTGGCTGGATGCTGGCAAAGTGAAGCGCGAGGATCTCTACATTGTAACTAAACTGCCGCCCATTGGTAAGATACTCTTCTATTCAATCCCAGTGCAGGAATAACTTTTCCCGTATGCAGCTAATCGTCCGCATGAGGTGGAGCCCACCATCAAGCAGTCGCTGGCCGATCTGCAGCTGGACTATGTGGACATGTATCTGGTGCACACGCCTTTCACGCTATTCATCAATCCCGATGGCAGCTTTCAGTTCGATGAGGAGGGTCGCGTGAAGGTGGACAAGTCCACGGATCATGCTGCCGTCTGGGCGGAAATGGAGAAGCTGGTGGCAAATGGCCTGACCAAGTCCATTGGTGTCTCCAACTTCAGCAAGGAGCAGGTGGCGCGTCTGCTGAAGAACTGCAAAATACGTCCAGCCAACAACCAGATCGAGCACCACGTGTACCTGCAGCAACGCGACCTGGTCGACTTCTGCAAGGCGGAGAATGTGGCCATTACGGCGTACTCCCCGCTCGGCTCGAAGGGCATTGCCAAGTTCAACGAGGCCGCTGGCGTGCAGCGCGACTTGCCCGATCTGATGGATATACCCGAGGTCAAGCAGATTGCCGAGGCGCACAAGAAGACGCCGGCCCAGGTGTTGCTGCGCTGGATCATTGACACGGGCGTGGTGGCCATTCCAAAGAGCACAAACGAGGCGCGCCTCAAACAAAATTTGGATGTCTTTGACTTTGAGCTGAGCGCCGAGGAGGTGGCCAAGCTATGCGCTCTGGACAAGAATATACGCATCTGCGACTTCTCCTTCTTCCGCGGGTAAGCTATAGCTGGAGATTTATTTTAATAGAAAACCCTTAACATATTCCAATTTTCTTTGCAGTGTGGAGCAGCATCCGGAGTTTACTTTCAAGAATCAGTTCACTGATTAAATTTCATTACAAACATACAAACATTTTATATATTTTATATATTTTATACTACATATAATAAAAAAAAAGAATAACAATTTCAACTGCCTTTGAGCGTGTCCAGTGGCTGCAGCATTTTCGTGATGATTTTCAATACAACAGGTTTTCCCACGCGCTTTTCACTGCGACTGGGCGTGGCATCCAATACAGAGGCTTTTTCGATTTCGTTTTCGACTTTATTCTCGTTTTGATTGTGGAAAGAATCAAGTTTTGGACTGAAAATAGAACTCAACAATTAACTGGGTTGCAGCACAGTGAACGTTCGCTAAATAGAACCGGGTTGCAGCACAGTCAACGCACGCTAAATAGAATTGCTTGGTAAACAAATTTTACATATAAAAAAGAATATATTATAGGCATTATATATTATATACTCAAAAAATTTAACTATTTAGCAACACACCGTTTTTTATGAGCGAGTGTTCACTGTAATGCTCTGCATTGTTTAGTACGTAATGACATTTATTTGCAGTAAAAATAATTAACATAAGCTTAAACAAATCACATTCGTAGCGAGCACAAAATAATTAGGTACGTATTTCCAAGAGGAAACCGGTTGACGGTTCTAGAATCAAGCTTTTAAACACTTCTCTCTTTATATGTATATATACAAAAAAGAAACGTAGAGTTATTGTGATGTATGTAAGTATACTAAAAACTAAAAAGCTTACATACCCTTTAAATGGTTTAATAAATAATATATTAATTTCAAAACTTAGAGAGATTATAGAGATTAAGAAAATTCAGATATAGTGAATGCACTACAAATCAGATATCTGAGTACAACAAATCATACACATATAGTGTATAGACTATTCGCTTAATGCACAATAAATATCATAGTACGGCAAGGGTATGTAAACTGAAATTCAAACACATTAGTAAAATTCGTTTGCTTTGAATACACAGCTTTTAAGAGACGGAATCAATTGGTTGTATACTTAAGAATTTAGTACAAAGACAAGGCGTAAACAAAAGCAAAAGCAAAAGAGAAAATAACTAAAAATGCGAAATTTGCTGCAGTTGGCAAACTTGAACTTGATTAGAGTCAGTTGGTCAGAGAGGCTTGGACTTAGAAGAAGTCATTTGATGATTGTTAGTTTTGCATTTCGAGTAACATCCATTGAAGCCTGGCGCGGGACTTACGTAGTGCGCGTCTCCTCATCCGAACTGCGTCTGCAAATGGAAATTGATTAATGCAAATTTCAAGATATATATTAAATATTAATAATACTTGAAATAATAATTAAAAACTCAAAAAAACTTACTTATATTCTTCAGCCGCAAGGTTTTTCACATAAATAAAATAACTTAACTTGCATGCAAAAAGAAAGAGAGCTTCACTTAACGGGCTCCGAACATACCTGGGCTCCTGATTCGTTCGCATGGCTAGGGTGGCCACCTCGAAGAGGCCAATGAAGAAGCAGAGCATGAGTGGCCCAAAAATGGCGCCCTGCCAGCCAATCCAATACATGCCGCCCGCTATGGCCAGGCCATTGAGGTAGGGATGACCTCCGCTGCAAGGATATAATTTATAAAATTTCCTAATTTCTAATAAACATTTCCTCACATACCCCTTCAGATCCGCATAGATGGCAGTCTCAAAGGACGAGGGCACAAAGAATTGCAAGAGGAACAGTATAAGGCCCGCATAGAAACGATCCTGTGCCAGCCAAAGCTCCAAGAATGCGGGCACAGCACACCAATAGCTGCCCAAGAATGGAGCCGCTGCCAGCAAGGCAGCCAAAGCGGAGGGCAGGAAAACTATGCGTGCCCCAAACACCGTATGCACCAGCCACGTGAACAGACCCGTAAACGTGGAACACTTGAACATGGAAACGAGTACAACTGTTATGGAGTTCTCCAATGCATCGGCGACCTTAATGCCTGAGGTAGAATATCCCATATATTTGGTGATCTGCATGGGCGCATACTTCTCCTGGCTGCTGGATAGCAGATAGAACAGGGCAGTGAAGAAGACAATCTGGAAGAGCAGATGTGTTGATAAGGCAGATCTATATATTTAAGAGGACTCTTCTCAATGCTCACCATATCCAATATGAATTCAATACACGCCTGTCCGCCCGACAGCAGCAGCGACAATATCTCACCCGTAACGCCCATGATCATCGATAGATTGGTGCGTATGATGTGCCACAGGGACTCGGCGACCTCCAATATCGTTTGAGTATTGCTCTGCGCCCAGCCAATGATGCCCTGTTTAGCCACTAAAACTAGCTCTTTAAAATGTCCTTGGTTAAAGCAAAATACCATGGGTTAGCAAAGGCAACATGTAATGAGTTATTTGTTTTGACGCATACGAAAAAATAATACAGGATGGAGGTTAGGGCCAAACGGAGCTGTTTTTTGTGGAGCTCTTTAAGTAATAATTAGCGCAGTGCTAAAATCAAAAACTCATAACATAAACGTTGGACAAATGATAATAGATAACAGAAAGAAACCAGGACCGCATCGTTGGCACTTACCTGGATTATCGACTATCTCGCCAAAGGTGCTCTTTAGAGCATCCGTTGGCACGCGCGGCCCATACGATGTGCCCGCCTTATTGAAATCAATCCAATACTGTATGAGTCTATCCCAGACATCGAGGATTTGCTCTTTCAATTTGGTGGCATGCACCTTGTCCGCTTCGGCTAACCAATCATCAATGTAGGTCTCAATCTTACGGCGGCCATAGTGATGCGCATTGTCCAGCGCATCATCAATGGACGCCTGGATATTGGCTGGCAAAATATCAATTAGCTCTGGACGATCGGTGATTGTCTTGTTAATTAGATCTTTGCCCAGATATGCGACCTCAATTGTCTCTGAATAGATGTTGACGCAAAAGAAAACACTCAGGAATATGATGATGAGCAACATGAGTATGATCATTAGAATGGATGTGACGGACTCTACGGATGACTTCAATGAATCCCGAACAATGCTATTGATCTTGTAGTTAAGCTCCAAAACGCCAGGCAGACACAAGGGCAGCACAGCTGAATGGTGATCCAAAGCCCAGCTCTGCAACGCGAAAAAGATTTAAGTAAACATATATGTATATACATATATAATAAAAGATCTTACCCTCAAGCCGTGGTACGCATCGTTGATCTTGTTGTACACAAACTGAGTTATTCCCGTATAGCTGCCGGCAGTATACAGCAGGTGCAGAAACACCGGCACCGCAGCCAGGATGAACATCCAAATGTTTCGATACAAGAAGGTGCCGAGGCAAGCGTAGAACAACAGCTTAAAATAGGTATCGCTTTGGTGTCCCTCCGTCTCCTCAGCTGGCTTCGCATCGAAGGTATCTTCGGAGTCTACGGTGTCGCTCAATGAGATATCTTCCACATCGGATTGCAGCGTCGGCTCGCCAGCAGCTTTGCGACAGATGCTGAGGGATTTCTCGAAATCGTTTCGGTCAAAAAGCTTCTGCAGACGATCCAAAAAGGAGCTGGAATCATGATCGTGAGTCGTTTGCAGATGATACGCTGTCGACGCAATGACGTAGGTCATGACTAGCAGCAGAGCCGGCACCTGAAGGGCGCCCAGAAAGCTGCACAAATAGCTAGCAATGGCTATCCACATGGACTGGCCGGCGACCACGAAGTGCGCACTGTTCTCCGGCTTCCAGAAGAAGTACACGGACGACAGGTAGATGACGATCAACACGATTAGCTGAAAGGGAAGTGTGGATAGAAGTGAACGATAGAGTGGCGGGCATTGGAGGCATTAAAACCACATACCACATATAAATTGAGGAAGCCAATGATGGTCACAAACAAGCCATGCGAGAAAGTTATCCAGTGCCAGAGGGCCATCAGGAATCCTTTGGGTGCATACAAAACGAGCAGCTTAATGCAGACGGCGACGCCGCAGCCGGATGACAGGAGCTGCCAATGCTGGCAGAGCCAGTTGATCAGCAAGCGACCGCAATGCTCGGTGGCCTCCAGCGGCGCCAGACAAATTGAGACGAGCATATTTGAATCTCGCTCCTCCAAGCGCTGAAACCAATTGTTGAGCAACTCGGCCAGCCTTCGCTTAAACGGAAACAACACGGCGCCCATGAGGAAGGCCCATAGCAGCGGACGTACAAACGGCCCGAGGATAAAGCAAACAGCAACAAAAGCAGCCACGCCCGCTGCTATTAGAAAATTATACATGGCAGCGCGGAAACTTTCATGATTTTGTGATCGCATCCGTAGCAACCGATTGAGAACGCTGTCAAAGGAGCGATCACGCCGGATGGGTATGGAATCCGAACGGTTCATGGTAGTGTCGAAGGTCGCGAAATGAGGAAGCTGAAACAGATTAATTCATACACATTAGTCAAATGTTTTGACCATGTGCTGTCCACAGACACACCCAAAAGCGTGCGTATTTTTAGCTAACGAATGACTCGACTTACAATTATTGTTGTTTTATCCTGAAATAAAGTTAACTGCTACAGCTTCTTTGCATTTTAGTTTCAGATTTATCTGTTCGGTTTAAGGGGCCGCTTCTGTGCCAGCGTTACAATAATTTATAGGATCATTAACGAAACTTTAAATTTTGCACATAAACAAACGACAATGTTGTTTATTTGTATGGCCAAATGACGTCAGCTGACTACTCAGTGTTATTAACCTTAGCCGTAACTTAACGTTGTACAGCACTGTCAAGCATTCAATAACAAAACACCAAACAAGTACATTTTGCAAAATAAAAAGAAATCAAAATGTATATCAAATATATAAATTATAAACTAAATATACAATTTTTATATGAATTATAAAATATTTATGCAATTGGCGTATGTAAAGTTAGTGCCACTACAAATGGATATAAACAAATATAAAAACAAGTTTGTTTATTTTGATGGGGAAGTGACGCCAGCTGGTGATTCAGTGTTGTGAGCCAGCACAAAAAACTTATCGATACGCAGTATTGGCAGATAGATATTCGAAAAAGGAGACGCCAAAGAAAAACAAATCCGACATGGAAAGTAAGTGAAACAAAATATATAAAATACATAAATTAAAATTTAATTATGTTATATTCTTATGCAGAATTAACGCTACAGCAAGTACAAGCACTGCGCAAGGCACAGGATGATTTGATTTTTAGTAAATCTGTCTACCTGGAATTCTATTCAAAAATGGCAAAACACGCATACACAACGGACCTCAACAATTTGGTAAATGAAAAAGATAACTGCTTACACATACATATATATTTATTTTATATTTATTTATATAGATACGTGGTGATTTCCAACGAGTTGATGTTCCATTAAATATACCCAAATTGCCGCCACAGCAAAAGGAACCTGAAGAATACATACCCATGCTACAAGTAACTAGATATATTAAGTCTTTGGTGAAAATAAATTAGAATGTATTTTAATTATAGTTGGACAAACTGATGGAGCTTTACGATGCCATCGAAGAAGGGATATCCCTCTTGCAAGACTGATTCAATTTAGCCTTATTGTTATTGAGCCAATAACCATGCAAAATGCGTTGAATATGCTGCAGACACTCGAAGGATGGCGAAAGACTCTTTAAATATAAATACGTAAATAGGTTAAGCTTAATTCAGGAACCAATCCTCGCGAAAACTCACATTGAATAGGGGTATTATGGGGCGCTCTTTGAACATGCTGCCCTTGGTACGCAATATGAGCATATACTTTATATCTAGCTGTAAGTGAGAGAGAATCATTGTAAATAAATATGCCCAATAATTGAAACGTAAGGTGAACCCACATTCTCTATGACCTCATTGAGAACCATGTCATGGAGGTGACCGCGTTGCACGCAGAGCACCGATTGACGTCCAAAGGTTCGAACTGTTTCCGTCTGCAGCGCCATGTCCCAGCTGTAGAAGAGCTTCTCAGAGTGCACCAACTGGAGCATGGTGCGGAATATTGAGATGGACACAGCTAGCCATAGCAAGGTGGGATATAGAATGTGAGCCTGGCCTATTCTGGCAGGACCTTCGCTCAGTGTCAGAGCAAAGGCAAAATAAACAATCGCCAAGCCGAATAGCACACCAAGTCGCTTGAA
The DNA here is from genome assembly GCA_035045145.1 of Drosophila meridionalis. Taxonomy (NCBI): domain Eukaryota; kingdom Metazoa; phylum Arthropoda; class Insecta; order Diptera; family Drosophilidae; genus Drosophila; species Drosophila meridionalis. The sequence goes on along the minus strand of JAWNPG010000020.1, from coordinate 14,693,965 downwards.
TTGGACTGCACACTGTTGGCCATGCATTCGGTTTAATAACTGTATGCGAACAACATCGTCGCCATATTTCTGAACGGTTAGCTCCAAGTCTTCCACTAGGCTGCCTTTATATTTGGCTGCAATGCTAAAATATCTATGCCGACTCGGCTCCATTGCAAATCTGAATGCAATAAATAAATATTTGACAAACGGCGGCTTACAGCACTAACCGCTAATATTTTGCAGCACTGTTGGGCGAATGGTCATACTTTTGTTTACATTTGTGCATCGATAGGTAAATGCATATCGATTGCGGTATCGATGTATACAAAATACAATATGGCGTCGGCACAGCTCAAAATCGTCGTCGTCTCGGTTGGAACAGCGTCCGTTCCGCGAAAAAATTTAAACTAAGAGTTGAATCGGAAATGTATGATAAATAAGGTGTTGGAAACAGTAAATATGCGCAAACGCAAATTGTATATACTTTGAATGATTGAAAAAGGCGCTGCCAGTAGCATAAACAAGGAATTGCAACGTGAGTGCATACATTTTTTGGTCAAGATTCAATATTACCCCTCGCGCTTTCGCTTACGCCGCTGTTGCCCTCTTGCGGCTTCTGTGGCTGAGCTTGTGTGCGTGCGCGTGTGTGTGTGTGTATGTATGATTAGGTGTGCATGTGTATTTTTCGTGTGTAACTATACTTGATTCTGATGTTCTTAATATGAGTATTTAACGCGATCGTATAACATTGAACAGTCGATAAACTTTGGTTAAGTGGTGCGTCTGCATGAACATTGCACATTTGGAGGTAAATTGTTTTCATTTATGGATACGAACTCGTACTTTATGCAACAAAACGTTCGTCGTGTTGAGTTTTTGGTTCTTCTATTTTGTAGTGTGTTGAATTCGAAGATTGCCGCTTTACATGTGGTGGATTTTGCGCTCGCCGTATTTCTCTGTTTCAGTGTGTGTACGTGACGGCCCTGTGTAGTTTTGTGGTGTGTACCCGTTGTTTTTATGCATATACCTTGTGTGTGCTTAATTAAATCTTATACGTTTACCGCTAATGCAATATTTGACAATCGAAATCTGGCTAAACGCAAAATCAAAACAAAATCTTTGCAAATAATGCATGCGTCATTCAGTTTGACCGAGACGTTGTGTGTTTCCGTGAGTGTCTGTAGCTGTGTTTGTGTGTTTGTGCGAGTGTGTGAAAAAGTGCGAGCGTAGACGGCATTTTTCTTTAGCCATGCTCTTTGCCAGATATACGCTGCAATTTTTGCAATTCTGTTTTGTGTTTGTCATTCGCAATAATTTACTGAATGAAAGGAAAAGAAACGCCGAAAAACGATGTACTCACTGGACGGCTGATGTGTATGAGTGTGCGTGTGTGTGTGTGTATGCGTTCGTATCTGTTTTCGTATTTCAAACGTATCAAAATTTGAATGTCAAAAGCAAAAAACTCAAATTTTCTGTCGAATTACCAAACGCGGGACATGCTTGGAGAAAAGATGTACACATTTACATTGAAATTCATGATATCTGTTTTGCCCACCCCAAGAAGGGAATGCAAAACACAGTCGCACACATACATATGCGCGCGTATTCTGCACACATCACACGAGATACGACGCGTTCGTTTTCTGGCAGCTTTTGCTGGCCATTCATTGTGTGAGATCCATCGCACACACACATGCACACGTACTGATGCGTATTGCCATTGTCCTGTTTCTTTTTGGCTTATGAATTTTTTTCCTGTTTCGTTTGCGCGCACGCATCACACTCGCGCACACACACACACACACGTATAGCTTACGCCCCCAGCCTCGCCCCTTTTTTTGTGCCACTTGCAGGCAGCGTCAATATTTTTCATTTGCTTTTATTGCCGTTGTGTTTGCCTTTTTGCTCTTTTGACAGCGACATGAACGGACGCTCTCCCGCTCCCATTTCAGAAGCGCTCTCAGCAGCTGGGCGCTTACTTTAGCTTGAACTCGTTGCTCGGAGACAAATGAGTTTTTCTTCCTCTTTCGTGCCTCTTTTGCGATGAAGCATGTGGCAATTATCGCCGCTGACCAATTCGCGTGTGATCCTAGACGAATTCGCCGCCCACACAGCTTACGGAGACAATGAACCTAATTGCATATGTGTATGTATGTGTTGAGTATAGTTGTCGGTGTGCGTGTGTGCCTGTGTATGTACATAGTTTTCAGTGTGTGTGTGTTATTTGGGAACCCTTTCAATGAGTTCGAAAACAATTGCGTTGGTTGCGTAAAGGCCCCTTATGTATTAGTACTTGCCTGCTAATTGGTGCTTTTGTTTTGATACACATTCGCGTGAGGCGAAATAAATACGTAGATTAGAGCGCCCCTTATCAACGAGGCCGGCGGTGAGGGGCGCCATAATGCAAATGTCGAAATATTCAAGTTAATTTATATAATATACCTATGTGTTAACATCGTTATTATTATTAATTATAAACATGTGTGTGTGCGTGTGTGTGTTTGTTTTTATATATGCATAGATATGAAGCGCATATTATATTGAAAACATTTTGTTAGAAAAAGGTGGATTTCCTCGTTTTTCTCTATCGATGACGTAGACCTTGTCTCTTTTTATTGCTATGAGCTAAATATCTGTTCTGTTTACACACATTTTTTTATACACTTGCTCATTGATTTTTGTTGCCTTGTGCGTACGTCGTACGTCGTACGTTGTAGCAACAGCGTTTCTTTGTGTGTGTGTGTGTGTGTGTGTGTTTGATAATCTAATCTTGTCGCCGCGAATTTACCCCGCTTGCCGGCTGCCACCCACTTGCTACATGAATAGACATGTTAAACGTACTGTTCGCACTCTCTTTTGCTTATTTTCCGCTCTTTCGCTCTCCCTCAGGTTCTGACCACTCATTTTTTTGTTTTGTGTTTGTTTTTGTCGCGCGCGTGTTTGTGCTCGCCGTCGCTGTGGGTCGCTTTGGCGAAAGCGCGATAATAGTTTGCAATGTGTAGACTTCGGAAAACACGCACACACACGTATTTACAAGCCCACAATAACAAACGGCAGCGTGTTGTGGAGAGATTTGGAAAACTTGAATTGAGCGCACAATTGTCGTATAAGATGAGTAAAGGGTATAATGAAGTTCATATAACGTGGAAAGGATAATTTAACGTTTGCGATAGATTGCTCTCCCTCTCTCACTCGGTGATTTTTGCACTCACTCATTCACTACATACACTACATAAAGCACTGAGTACACGGTATCTTCTATGCGAATACTCTCACCAGGCATAATTTTTTGTTTTGTTTGTAAACAGAGTGAGCAAAAAATAGTTTTTGGCATTTCGTTTTGCGAATAGTTTGTATTTCTCTGCACATACACACACATATGCATGTGTATGTATGCTCACGCACACACATTCACTGCACATGCATCAACAACATAAAACGAAGCTTTCACAATTTCATTCATGCTGTCTGCCGTCCGTTGTTCGCATCTTCTGTTTTGATACGCATTTGTTGTTATCGTAAGTGTGATTGTGTGAGTGCAAAAAGTATGCGTATGTATGGGATTACTCATTACGCTTTTCATTAAGTGTTGTGAAACAATGAAAAGAGATATCCAAATCGATTGATTATAAGTGAAAATGTGTATCAATATATCGATAAGACTCGACATTTACTATCTGTGCTACAACTAAATCAAGTTAATGCAAACAATTTAAATTTGTACAATTTAATGACTTCTTGTTTCACTCTGTTTTCTAATTTTTGTTTTGTTTGTAGTTTTGTCGTGCGCACCTCATAAATCACAGCATAACAAGCTAACATGGATATGCGAGTCAGGTTTAGAGATTAGTTGAATGCTTTGAATTTCAAATTCAATATCCTAATTTCATTGTATAAGTCTAGTTGACTAGAATAAGCACCGCGGCTACAAGCCATCAGCGATTGAAAGCCACAACTGAAATAAGTTAATAGCGTAATTTTTGGTGCAACAACTACAAGAGACAACAAAAGAGAGGAAGAGCACAGATAAACCGAAAGTGAAACCATGACGACTGATACCCGCCGACGTGTTAAGCTCTATGCACTGAATGCTGAACGGCAATGGGACGATCGTGGCACAGGACACGTTTCCTCCACATATGTGGAGCGTCTCAAAGGCACATCGCTGCTAGTGCGAGCCGAATCAGATGGTTCCTTATTGCTGGAGAGTAAGATACAGCCGGACACGGCCTACCAGAAGCAACAGGATACGTTAATTGTCTGGTCAGAGGGCGATAACTTCGATCTGGCGCTTAGCTTTCAGGAGAAGGCCGGTTGTGATGAGATATGGGAGAAAATATGTCAGGTATTTAAAAACGCTTTAATTTCTTCGTGTTTCGATGAACAACATCCGAATTGTATTATTTCTATATACAGGTGCAGGGCAAAGATCCGTCTGTGGAGATAACGCAGGACATTGTTGAAGAGTCGGAGGATGAGCGTTTTGAGGACATGTCCGACACAGCACCGCCAATCGAGTTGCCACCGTGTGAGCTGTCGCGACTCGAGGACATATCCGAGACAATACAAAGTTGCCTTTCCACGCCGCTGCGTAAGGAGAAGTTGTCCATGGCCCTGGAATCGGAGAACTACATTAAGAAGCTTTTGAATCTGTTTCGCGCTTGCGAGGATCTCGAAAATACGGAAGGGCTGCATCATCTTTTTGAAATATTTAAGAATATTTTCTTGTTAAACAAAAATGCCCTTTTCGAGATAATGTTTGCGGAAGATACGATTTTCGATGTGGTTGGCTGCCTGGAGTACGATCCGACTGTTGCACAGCCCAAAAAGCATCGTCAGTATCTTAAACAATTGGCTAAATTTCGAGAAGCTGTGCCGATCAAGAACATGGATCTATTAGCGAAAATTCATCAAACGTTTCGGGTGCAGTATATTCAGGATATTATACTGCCTACGCCGTCAGTCTTTGTCGAGGATAATATGCTGAATACGTTATCAAGTTTTATATTCTTCAACAAAGTTGAGATTGTTACGCTCATACAGGAAGATGAACGTTTCCTGCTGGATCTATTCACACTGCTCACGGATCAAGAAACTACCGATGCAAAGCGACGTGATATCGTTCTGTTTCTGAAAGAGTTTTGTAATTTTGCACAAAATCTGCAGCCACAGGGCAAGGACTCATTCTACAAAACACTCACCTGCCTGGGAGTATTGCAGGCTCTTGAGCTGACGCTGGTTATGAACGACACTAAAACCAAGTCGGCGTCCATCGATATACTTACGGCCATTGTGGAGTTCTCGCCCTTGGTGGTGCGCAATTACACTCTGAATCAGGCCAATCGACCGGAGGGCGTAAGTAACATTAGTTTGGAAAACTTTGAGTACAGTTAACTGATCAGGGGTTTCGTAATATTGGTATTTTTTAGGAGCCGATGTTGCTGAACATTGCCATTGAGCAGATGCTGAATGATTCGGAGCCAGAGCTGGGCATTGCGGTGCAGTTGATGGGCATTATTAAGATCCTGCTAGAGCCGGAGAATATGTTGACTGAGAAGGGGGATTTCCTGAACTTCTTCTACAAGTACAGCGTCCAAACGCTAGTTGGTAAATGCTCAATCAGCAATCGAGTGTAACAGAGCAAGTTATTAATTGTTTATTTATTAAACACAGCGCCTCTACTGCTCAATACAATGGGCGATCGTCCAGAGAACGAGGATTATCAGACTGCACAGCTGTTGGGCATTGTGCTGGACATTTTGTCATTTTGCGTGGAACATCATAGCTATCATATTAAGAACTTTCTGTTGCAAAAAGATCTCCTGAAACGAATTCTAGTGCTGATGAAGAGCACACATACGTTCCTTGTACTTGGGGCCCTGCGGCTGCTGCGTAAGATAATTGCACTCAAAGATGAGTTCTACAACAGGTGAGTATAGCTGACGAGCTTCAAAGTATGGTTATTATACAAATAAATTAATTATGATTTTATATAATTTTAGACACGTTGTCAAGTGCAATCTATTTGCGCCTGTGGTGGATGCTTTTATTCGTAACAATGGTCGCTATAATCTGCTCGAATCGGCCATACTGGAACTGTTCGAGTTTATTAAACTCGAAGATATACGCACGCTGTGCGTATACTTCGTGGAAAACTTCAGCAAGATATTTGATGAAATCGAATATGTGCAAACATTTAAATACCTAAAGAATCGTTATGATCAGTACCAGGACCGGCTCAAGGACCGCGATAAGCTGGAGAATCGTACCGATGGGTAAATAGCATTAATGTGACTAATATATGAGAAAAGTTAATTCAACTTTGGTATTATATGGACTAGAACTCTGCCCATGATACGTAGCGGCAGTCGTTTTCGTCGTGATCAGCGTCAAATGGAAGAGGAGGAGGAGCTGTGGTTCAATGATGATGATGACTTTTCCGAGGAAATTGACACCTATAACAATGTGATGAAATGTAAGTGGATTGTGGCGCTAGCTTGAGAATGATGACTCATTTGTTGTATAATTTATATCACGTTGTACAGCTGTCAGCGAAAAAAATGGCCCCCAGCAAACACAAAATCAGTCGCCACAACAAAAATCATCGCCGCCACACAGCACGTCGCCGCATGGCGTCGGCCTTTTGGGCAATCTTAATTCCACAGCGACTGCAACTGCCACCTCAGTATCAGTGCCGACGGCAAGTGGCGGCAGTAGCCCCGAGGCGACGAGCTCTGTCGATGAGCAGACCCAAGCCGCAGTGCAGTTAGCCGCTGCTGCCAACATTGCGCTGCAGCAGCAGCAGCAGCAGCAGCAACAACAGCAGCAACAACAGCAACAGCAGCAGCAGCAACAACAGCAGCAGCAACAGCTCTCATTCCAGCAACAGCCAACGTTGTCCTTGAATAGCACACTTGTGGCAGCAGCCGCTGCAGCTGCCGTCGCCTCCACATCGAATGCAGCCGCTGCGGCGCAACTGGAAAGCCAGCAACAACAACAGCAACAAGAGCAACAACAACAGCAACAAGAGCAACAACAACAGCAACAAGAGCAACAACAACAGGAGCAGCAGCAGCAGCAGCAGCCGCCACAGCAGCCTCAATCCGAGATTGCGGAACTGCAGCAACAGTTGAACGCTGTTGTGGTGCCACAGAATTCGGAGCTGACGCAGTCTGTTGTATCAAATGGTTCCCCGACATTGTCCTCGACGGCGTTATCAGCGTCATCCACGTCACCAATGGAAACGTCCACTTCGTCAACGTCGCCGACATCTTCGCCAGTCACTGCGCTGTGTGACTCGGCGACGGTGGTTGCTGTGGCAGCGTCTCAATTCTTAACAACGATTGCAACAGCCATGGCTGCCTCGGTAACGGCAGCAGCCAGCACGCCCAGTCTAGCGACTCCTGTGGTCACCGAGGACATCAGCGAGCCTCAGATCCAGACACCCGCCACAGATGCCAGCGATGCACTTAAGTTGGATGAGGAGAAGACGGCGCTTAGCGCGGAATTGCCAACGGGCATTGACGTCGAAAAGGCGACCAAAAAGGTAACTGAACGAAGAACGACTTCAGCAAAACAATGTAGTAACAATGTCATTTTTATCTGTGCAGGGACTGGTGGACTATGAAAGCGATTCTGGTGAGGATGACTATGAGGAGGAAGAGGACGTGGATGGGCCCCAAGCACAAAAACGCGCGCGAATTGCATAGTTAGGGAGCATCAGGCGGCATCAATTATAAAATAGTACACCCACACACACACACACCTACTTCTCATATATACACACACACACACACACACACATGTATACTCACTCATCAACGAACGTAAGGGTTGAAAAGTGGGCGAGACAACAACACAACAACAACAACAGAGCTGCAGCAACAATTTAGCTGAGGGAGAGACAGCGGTACGATGTAAGATCGAACAAGAACAAGGAACAACAATTATAAAACTTGTCAGAGTTCGGGACGCTTTGACATGATGGGGGGCATTTTGCTTGTAAGCAATCATGTAAGAACAAGCGAAAAGTAAATTTTAGCGTAAACACTTATTTTAAACACAAACCTAAAACTAAAAAGTAAACAAGAAATTATAAAATCTTACTTTACTAAATTAAAAACGAAAAACAAAACTAAAATCAAGTAATATATATATAAATTCATGTATATATATATTTATATATATATGTATGTATAAATATATATATTTAAAAATGAATATAAATTATAGAATATACGTGCACACAAAAACAAAACACACTAATTGATCGTGTGAAGCGGCAAACAATACACGTTTTTTTGCATTTGTGTGCGTTGTGTTTGAGTGCTTTAAACAAAGTAAACAAAACAAAACAAAAAACGACATAAAAAGAAACCAAAATAAAAATACGTTTAGAACTTAAAACTTCAACTAAAATAAGAACAAGAAAGGCAGCGCAAAAACAGGCGAGAGGAGTGTTTGAAGTTCGGTGCTTGAGTTGTCCTAAAGCGCAGTCGCTCAACAAAAGCTCACAGATGAACAAACCCCCTAAAAACCAAAAACAAATCCTGATTAGTTGGCTGATCTTGTGCGGAAGAGTGTCGACATTGTTCATTCATTCATTCAGTGCAATATCATAAGTTGTGGGTATTACGAAAGCAATTGTAATTCTAGCTGTATCCTTTCTTTAAGTGGTAACTGTAATTCAATAACATATGTTAAGCGTAGGCTTGTAATGCTGCTACAACCTAACAGCAGTTTGTTCTTGTATAACTAACATATGTTAAGCGAAATATGTTAAGTTATAAAATAATCAAAAGATATTATTATCCAGCAGCTGTTACTTTGTTGCCTAACCTAACAGATATAAAATATGTTAATTCAAGCTGAAGTCATGTTAACTAACATACACGTTAGGGTATTACAAGGCTAAACCGCACTTAAATTAGAAAGGAAACTCGAAAATCAATTTTTGCTTCAACTAAAACTTAATTCAACATTCAGTGAATTCATTTTGCTTATTTAATTGTTAATTGTAATCTTTATAAATATTTTCGTATTTCCACAGGTTTTGACCGTCAGTAATAGAAGGTCAAAATCTTGTTGAAAATACGCGCGTAATTCATTTCATATAATCGAATTGCCTTTTGAGTGCCCACAAATGCAACGGCAGCCAACTAAACAAATTTTGTTTTATGCATTCATAGTTAAGCCATATTATATATTTGTAAAATGCCCTATTTAACAATACGAACTGGATAATTGAATAAACCTTGTATATAATTTAGCGTTATGCCCATATATATCGAATGACGAGCGTGAACACTTGCAGATAGTTGACAGGCGCAAGGATTTGTAAAATAGCAAAACAAAACAAACGAAACGAAACAAAACAAAAGGAAGATATGGACTATAAGGATATATTGCTAAAGGGGGAATGTTCTTGTTCTTTTTTTTTTGTTTTGTTTGTTTCTTAAACCATTCATAATTGTGTTAAGTACATTCGAAATGCTGCGCCACAAAATGCGTTCAACACACACACAGACAGACACACACACACACACACACAGACAGACACACACACACACACACAGACAGACACACACACACACACACACACACAGACAGACACACACACACACACACACACATAAATTACAACAAATAATGATAATTACAAAATAGAGTTAAAATGGGTTTAAATAATACGAAAGAAACAAAAACAAAGAAAAAAAACTACCAGAAAAGTCTTCTTGCGTTTTTTCCATGTAAGTGAAATAATTTTTTTTTGTTCTAGCCTAAAGATACTTTTTTATATAACAAATATATAGTTAAAGAAGCGCCAACAACAACAACAACAACAATAAACACAACATACAATAAAGTTATTTGTTAATAATTGCCATTTGTGAGCAGCTTTTGCATAAATATTTATATTTATTTTAGTGTTTATTTTGATAAACGAAAATAAGACGTGAAATGGTTTCCTCTTTTGCTTTGGAGCAGCCCGAACACCGAACACCCTTCATAGACCCCCCTCCCTTCCCTTCCGCCCCTCTACAAACTTACGTACATATTACACACACATATACATATATAACAAATGAAACGAAAAAGAAGAAATATAAATATATCCTTCCATGTTGTTGTTTTTGTTTGTTTCAACTGAACTGCAAAAATAAACGTAAAAAAAACGAGAAATTTTTGCATAAAATACAAAACAAACTATAGTTTATTACATAGTATTTATATATAAACGAATGTGTATTTGTATATGATATGCTGTCTAATACCCTCTAATCCTAACACACACTTTCACACTCACACACATACACATACACGATACCTAACATACGATACATACATATATAATTTGAAACATCTCTATATTATGATTGAGTATAATTAAAAATCATAGTTTTTAATAGTTTTTAAACAAACAAAAAACAAAAACAAAACAAAAAAAAAACAAAAAAATACAAAAACATCAATTGCAGAAAACTTTCTTAATGGCTTTACTTTTCTCATTTGGGTAATGGGTGTGTGTGTGTGTGTGTGTGTATGTGGGCACGGAGTGGGCGGAGCTAGTCGTCCTGGCAACCGCCGCAAGGAGCCAAACATTGCACCCGAGCTGACGACATTTTAGCTTGAATTTGTGGCAGGATTTTCGTGGATTTTACAGTCATTGCGTAGCACTCGCTCCGGGAATATGGCCGCTGAAGATTCTTGGGTATTCGATTCTCTGGTCTGCTTCCTGCACGGACCCGTCTGGAATGCTCCGCTACAGACATTCATCGAGCAGAAGTCTTTGGGTAAGGGATTGAGGAAAAATAGAAATTTCAGCCACGTCATGGACTTTGATAAACTCTTCTGGCTGCAGTCTTTGATCCCAACTTGCAGCTGGACGAGAACAATGAGGACATACGTCAGATCCATGAGGAGTACAAGAATCTGGTGGACTTTATGCTGGGCAGTTTTATGGAGGAGATGCACATAACGCCGGAGCAGTTTGAGCTGGCCTGCCTCGAGGGCCGGCAGCAGGGTCCGGGCGAGAATCCGTTTCAGTTTCACCAGGTGCTCTTTCAGCAGGTGAGGAATGAGGCAGCTTCAACTCCATTCATATAAGATGATCATAATTATCAATCTAGATCTGGGCTGCCAATGACTTGAAGATCTTTATTCGCATGATGACCCAGCGCAATGTGGAGCTGCAGCTGCAGGCGTTGGATCTCATCGAGAAGCATCAGTTGGCGCGCACAGCCTCTGCAGAGTTGGTGGAAACAGAGAGCGAAGCGGGCGCAGAGGCCAGGTAGATATATTATGTACTATATTCCACGTAATGCTTAGCTAATCCCTGCTAGCAATGGAGTGGCTGACCTGGATGTGGATGCACTGATTGCCAAAAGCGTGGCCAATGAGCTGGAGAGTCCCGAGGCTGCTTTGACGCCTGAGCAGGATGCCAATTTGGAGCAAGTCAACGATAAGTTTCAGCGCCTGAATCTCTTCTTTGAGCAGGAAGATCAGGTGGATCCCAATGAGGTACTCTCGCGTCAGCAATACTTGCGCCAGCAGCGCGACAAGATCGTGCAGATCAAGAAGCAGACGCGCGCCAAGCAGCTGCAGGAGACGGTGGCACGCAGCACGCCGCAGCAGCGGCTCGAGCCAGGCGCACGGCCCAGCTCCGCGCAGGTGGCGCAGAAGCTGCTCGAGAATGTGGAGCTGGGCAAGCCGCCAGAGGCAGTGGACGAGGCGGACAATGCGGCGCTCCAGCTGCGGCGCACGCTGGCCAAAAGGCTGCGCAGCGAGGTCGTCGAGCACAATTGAGAAGAGGAAAGGGAAGATAATATAATTATAATTATTTTGTTTAGTTTTTTATTATTTTTAGTATTTATTTTACTTTTTTTATTGCAAGCTTCTCGGCCAAAATTTTAACAGGGTGCGGCTCGTGTATGTGTGTCTGTGTGTGTGTGTGTGTTACCCAAACGCTGACTAGTTCACTTGTGTACGTGTGTGTTACAGGGTGTTCGCGGTTAAATCCTACAAGGTACTACGCGCTTCTGACGCCCACACACACACGCACACACCAACCCATGGCTATTGTGCGTGTGTATGTGTGTGTGTGGGCGCTGCTTTAATTTGGTTTAGCTTTTGTCTCACTTTCAACACAATAATAATAAAAAATATATAAATTAATTAAATAATAGATGTGTGGTTGTTGTTTGTTGTTGGTGTTGTTGCTGCTGCTGCTGTTGTTGTTGTTGTTGTTGCGCTCACTTTAAGTGGGTATGCGATCGCGCAGATAGGACATTATGGAGTCTGTGCCCTTGATTAGAATCTGATGGCGCGGCTGTCGAAACGGATTGCCCACCAGCTCCAAGTGACTGCAAAATACAGGGTATAAGATGAGTATAAGAGAAGTATAAGAGGAATATATACAACAGTTATCTAGTATACACTCACGTAATATTCGTTAGATTGCCTAGTGTGGGCGGCACATGATCAATATTGTTATTACGCAAATCGAGCGTGCTCAAGCGTGGCAAATTCTGCAATCCCGGCACATTGAGGGCCTTAATCTGATTATCGCTGGCCAACAGAATCTCCAGGCCCTGCAGCTCATACAAGCCATTGGGCAGGGCCTCAAAGCTGCAAATGAGTCCAACATTAGTCTAGCAATTAACATAAATGATATGACATTAGCTACCGATTGTTGGCAATATTCAGCTCACGCAACGTGTTGAGCAGCCCGAACTCCTGCGGCAAGTCCTTGATCAAATTGTTGGACAAATTGAGAAACGTTATGCGCGTAAATTGCGATATAAAAGGTGGCACAGTGTTGATGACGTTGTGGGAGAGAACGAGCTCTGTGACCAGCTTGGACATGTGCTGTAAACTGGGAAACGAGCGTTTGTAGTAGAGTGCATTTATGAGTGGGATAGGGTATGCTTACTTACCCTTTGGGCAGGGTACTTAGCTGATTGCGCGCAAAGTCCACCACATGCACTTTCTCCTCGCTGGCCAGCTCAAAGACGTGGCCGGGCACATCAGTGAGGCCCTCCAAATTGACAGCTAAGGTGCGTGTATGTCGCAGTTTGTATCTGTAAGATATATTAGAGGATAGTGTTAGTCGAGAGATCAATGGATGAGGGTGGGTTATATTCGTAGAATCGAAGGTTATATAGCCTTGCAGATATAGAGATATAGCTTCAGGCATGTAACTGGTGAGGTGAGGTATATGGGCTGATGAATACATAATATATATATTATTATTAATTATAATAGTTAAAGGTAAATGGTAAATTAACATCAGATATCGATGGATATCCCTAATACATGATATATACATGATATAGAAATTAAAATTAATTATAATAATTAAGAGTAAAAGCTAAATTAACGTCAGATATCGATAGATATCTTTATAATATTGTAGAAGACTTATGTTTACGTATGGTTTACAATCAGATTATGTAACTAGGATGGACTCTATCATACATGGACTTCACATCCATGTTTAATATATCCTCTCCTCTTAAACATATTCCATTCAATTGGATTTAGTCAATAAAAACTAGACTATATGCTTCAAGGCTATAAGAAACTCTAAGCTTATCCGAATTGTAACTTGGTGATACACTACACCCAACGAGGTTGTACAACACAACGATTGTACGGGTTATATGCATCCAGTTGACCCGCTGGCATGGCTGAGTAACCGGGCATATAATGGCCGCCAAAGTTGTCCCTATAGATCACTTGTTGCTGTGCAACATATTGATTCGATTGGCCAAATTGAAGATGCTCGAGTTGCTGCTGCGGATGAAGCTGCTGCTGATGGAGTTGTTGATGGAACTGCAGCTGTTGCTGCTGCTGCTCGTATTCATATTTCTCCGGATATTGCTGATAGTAAAAGGCACATGGCTGCTCCGGCGGCTGCTGCTGCCGCTGTTGCAGCAGTTGCTGTATAAAGTGCTGGCATTGGCATCCACAGTGGCAGCGCATGGATGGCGACTGGACGCAGTTGGGCTGCTGGTAGCTGCAGCGTCGTTGGATCATTGCCTGATAGAAAAGAAATTGTACCCATTGAGCAACTACTCACTTGTCGGTCATGTTGGCAGGCAACTGTTGCTGCTGCTGCTGCTGTTGCATGGCCAATTGACTACCCGCAGCGGAACTGGTGGATGGCAAGTCCTCGGCGCCGCCAACCACGCGCTCCTTGGCCTGGGCGCGATCGTGCAGAGTCTTGAGAATGCGCGTGGTGCCGCACTGCAGAATATCGCGACGTATGGTCTTGATGGGATTGCCTTCCACTTGCAGGCTGATCAGGTGTGCCAGCGTGGACAGCGTGACGGGCAGTACGCTGATGGAGTTGTTGGTGACATCCAGGCGATTCAGGTTGCGCAGCAGGCATATCTCATCGGGCAGCTGGGTGAGTTTGTTGTCGCGCAGATCGAAGATTTTCAAGTGTGGCAAATTGGCGCACAGATCCTTGGGCACGTGCTGCAGGGATAGAGAAGCATGACTAACTAATTTGGAAAGAGATATTCCTTCAGCTCACTCACCTCTATAAAGTTATTGCTGGCGTGCAGTTCGCTGAGCGTCTCGTTGCCCTCGAAGGTGGGCAGTTCCTTGATGTCGTTGTGCTGCACATAGAGGCATTGCAGCTTGCGCAACAGGCCCATGTCCTCGGGCAGGGCGACCAGATCGTTCTTCATCAGATCCAGCTTTTGCAGAGCTTAAGCCACAAGCCAGGATTACTAAGGCATTAGCTAAATTAATTAACGCCAACTTACAGCGCATATAGACAATATCGGGTGGCAGTTCCTTGATATGATTATTGGCCAGCAGGAGAGCCGTTAGACGCACCAGAAACCCAATGCCACCTGGCAAACTGTTTATGTTATTGTTCCCAGCATCCTTGTGTGATTACGTGTTAGCAAAGCAGTTGGATCAGTGGGTGAGTTGGGCAGGATTAATAAGATTAGGTTAGAGATTAATTAGAGAACCAGAACCACGATTGATTACAGCTGCGTCTGTCACCTACCAGAAACTCCAGCATGTGCAGATTGCTAATGTCCGGGTTGAGCTCTTCGAATTCGTTATGCGAAATGTTCAGATGCCGCAGTTCTGGCAAGCTGTAAAGATCTGGCGGCAAGTCCTTCAGCTTATTGTGGCTCAGATTCAGGCGCACCAGCTTCTCCAGCTTGGCAATCTGTGGCGGCAGCTCGACTAGAGCATTGTCATGTAGCTGGAGCACGGTGAGCGTCAGCAAATTCTCGATTTTGGGCGAAATGTGCGTCAAGGCATTCGAGCTCAGGTCCAGATTGTTGAGCGGCGCTTGATTCCACCAGGCGTCTTCCTCATTAATGGACAACTGCTCCAGATTGGCCTTCTTGCTGTCCGCATCTGCCTCGTTGATGTCATACAAACGTTCGGGCACTGCAACAGAAGGTGGATGAGGATTAGATATCATTGTCATTGTCATTGCTTTATTATCTCTACTGGCGGCGCTGGCATCTTGTTTGGGCTGCGGTACTGGATCATCCAGCTCAATTTCATCATCGGGATCCTCGCTCTCCAGCTCATCGGCCGACGAAGCCATTTGGAATTCACGGATCTGGTAGTAGCGTCGTCGTCGCGGATGCGGACCACACATACAAAACGATGTGAGCTGCTTGCGCGTTTGCCTCGAGGACGCAATCTTGAAGGATATTTTTTGGTACACTAGCGACACTTCTGTGGCCAACGAGCGCCGCGCACAAACTAAGCAGCGCTCGACAACAAACACAGCTATAGTTCGAGATTGCGTCAGTCGTGACCCGTGCGGCTGCCTAGTGAGGCGTGTAATGTGCATGGCACCTTCTATGGTCAGCCAGGGGCAAGTTCGAGATCTCGCTGACAATCGCATCTACATATAGAGAAACCATAAGGCGCTGCTATCCATGTATCTGTCATGGGCTGAACCCGAATACGCTCCGACCTCTGATTCAATTTGACGATCTATCATTGACTGCCTGATGGAGTTCCAGCGTCGCATTTGCTCTGCCGAAACCACAACACCTACCCTCCCCCCCCACACACACGCACACAGATTGCAAAAGTGCAGTTAGAATTGAAATTAGGTGACCTACCTTGCGCCATACCCTTGTTGGTCAAATTTAGTGTGCCCGTCTTGCGCGCCAGCTTCCACAGCGTATCGGTGAGCACGGTATCATCCTCCTTTTTGGTGCGCTCGTGGAACACAGGCTGGAATGTACAGTTGTTGCGCGGCGACAGACCTTGACGCGGCCTTGCCGCGCCCCTGGGTATTCGACTGGCGCCGGCATATGATGAGCCGACACTCTGGCGAGCGCTCATGTCGCAGGAACAGTCGTATTGATTGTAGCAGTCGCTGGCAGGCACCGAGTCCAAGTTGTAGTCGCCACAACAAACGATGGAGTTATCGCATTCGGAAATAGGTAGAGTCTCCGGAAAGGTATCGCTGCAGCAGTTGGACCACAAATTAGTTTCAATTTAAATCACATCTGCATTTATGATTCTCGTCTATTATTTACATTCGGCGCTGTTCTGCGCCGTTAAGTTATTTTTGTTGTCAGGCAACAGCTGATGCGTGCGTCAAGTGTTGGACAACAGCCAATTGTGCGTAAGCATTGTGCAACACCAACGGCAAATAGAGCTAACGTCTAATTAAAATACAAATAAATTTATAAATTGTGCGCAAAAAGTAAATTGGTGAATTAAATATAAAGATAAAAAATCAAATTAAAAGATAATAAATTATACAATGCATTATAACTGCACTTTGACCTTGATGCACGCTGTGCAAATAATGAGGTTTGGGTTTTTCTTTTTAAGTGCTATTTTTAAGCATATTAAATGAATGTTCATAAATGTAACACATTTGCATGCACAAGATAAATACAAACTGCGTCTGCAGCTGCGCCAGCTAAGACAATTGACATCAATTTAAGCTACGCCAAACTGGGGCAATGCTCGAGATGCACCTGACGAGCGCTTTTCATGAAAATTCATTTTCATGAATTTCAATTGCTAAAGCAGAGACTAAGCTGCTGGCTTTGTATATATAATTCAAATTGAAATGATCATGAACTTAAATCCAACACAAATGTGCGCGCGCCCCACGTGTCGTATGCGCAATTTATGCTCGCTCTGGCTTTAGGCTGGACCAAAACTGTCACAGAATATGGCACAACTTACTTCATCATCATGTGGCTATCCATTTGACTGCCGTTCCGCTATGCTTTGTTGTGGCTTCTGCGAGTCATATGAAAAGTGAAGTAAAAGAATTGCGTATTATAACAAGGTCAGACAGTCTTTTTAGTGTGTGTGTGTGTGTATTAAGTTTCTTTAAGCCCGCTGTAAAATGTTAGACCAAGAGGCGACAGTGCTCAGAGGTTGCCGAAGCGGCAAAAATGCATACACACATTTGTATATTTGCGCATTTCTATTTTGTTTTGGCTTTACTTGGGCTTTTCGGTGTGGCTTACGACTCTGGTGACGAGGCTGTCAATCAAAATTATGAATAATGCCAGCACACACCGAGGGTGCCGACCGACCAGCCCCCGTCCCACCCACAGCGGGAGGGGGCCAGCCAGCCCACTTAAACAGTTGACGAGCGGCTGCGGCGACTGGCTTGGCTAACTATGCCAGTTGTCATTTGGTTTTCTAGCTGCTTGCAAGTCGTGTGGCATAGAGACTGCTGTCAGGGTGTACCTGATTTCGAGATTTTTGTTTCGGTTTCGGTTTCGGTTTCGATTCTGATTCTGTTTATGTTTTTGTGTCGTTTGGCTATTTTGGTATCTTTTGCGTTTCGGCCACATCCGCTACCAAATGTCCGCACGCGTCTTCAAAAGCTTTATGCGGGACTTCTTTGCGGTTAGTTTTCCTGAATAATTGTAAATTTTATACAAAAATTTGAAAATTGTTTCTATCCGAAATTGTGCCAAAAAAATACTAAGATACTTGAACTTAAAATGAATTTGAAATGTGGAAAGTCATGTATGTGTGTATCCATGTGAAACAGTTTCTGTGCTTTGCTCGAGCTCGCTGGGAATTATTGCAGCTGATTAAGCGAGTGGCATGCGAAACCCGTGCGGCTAATCCACTTTAATCACCGGCTGAAATGCAGCTTATTTTGTCTCACAAAGACAGAATCGTGTCAATCAATAGTAGTTAATGCTAATGCTCTGCTCCTCTGCTTGCGTAGGTCAACTATGATGAGCAGAAGTCGGATCCGGAGGCAACCCGCCTGGATGGCAATGGACGCTACTATCCCAACTGCTCGTCGGACGTCTGGCTGCGTTCGTGTGAGCGCGAGATCGTGGAGCCCATCGAGGGTCATGTTAGCG
This sequence comes from Drosophila meridionalis, assembly GCA_035045145.1. Lineage (NCBI taxonomy): Eukaryota > Metazoa > Arthropoda > Insecta > Diptera > Drosophilidae > Drosophila > Drosophila meridionalis. The sequence goes on along the minus strand of JAWNPG010000020.1, from coordinate 14,675,633 downwards.
GTCACATACCCGATTGGCTGAACGGCAGCCTGTTGCGCAATGGACCCGGCAGCTGGAAAGTGGGCGACATGAGCTTTGGCCACCTCTTCGACTGCTCGGCGCTGCTGCATCGCTTTGCCATCCGAAATGGCCGGGTCACCTATCAGAATCGCTTCGTGGACACGCAGACGTTGCAAAAGAATCGCGCCGCTCAGCGCATTGTGGTCACAGAATTTGGCACAGCTGCCGTGCCGGATCCCTGCCACTCGATCTTTGACAAATTCGGGGCGATCTTCAAGCCGGACAATGGCACAGACAACTCGATGATATCGATCTATCCGTTTGGCGATCAGTATTATACGCTCACCGAGACGCCCTTTATGCATCGGTGCGTATACTTGATATATAGATAGGGATTTAGTATCACTATATAGACTATATATAGCTGTGATCACTAGACTCCTTCCTCTCCTAATTTAACTAATCGTATACTTGATATATAGCTAGGGGTATATTCTCACTATACAACCTATATATTGCTATGATCATAAGACTCTTTCCTCTCTTAACTCAACTCCTATCTCTCCACAGCATTAATCCCTGCACCCTGGCCACGGAGGCGCGCATTTGCACCAGCGACTTCGTAGGCATCATCAACCACACCTCGCATCCGCATGTGCTCCCCAGTGGCACAGTCTATAATCTGGGCACCAGCATGACCAAGTCTGGGCCGGCTTATGCCATCATATGCTTTCCCAACGGGCAGCACATGTTTGAGGATGCGCACGTGGTGGCCACGCTGCCCTGCCGCTGGAAGCTGCATCCCGGCTATATGCACACCTTCGGCCTGACCGAGCACTACTTCGTGATTGTGGAGCAGCCACTGTCCATCTCGCTGACGGAGTACATTAAGGCGCAGTTGTCCAATCAGCACCTGGCAGCCTGTCTGAAGTGGTACGAGGACAAGCCCACGCTGTTCCATCTGATCGAGCGATCCAGTGGCAAGCTGGTGCAGAGCTACGAGTCGGAGGCCTTCTTCTATCTGCACATCATCAACGCGTTCGAGCAGGACGGCCACGTGGTGGTGGACATATGCAGCTACAAGAGTCCCGAGATGATCAACTGCATGTACCTGGAGGCCATAGCTAACATGCAAACGAATCCCAACTACGCCCAGCTCTTTCGCGGACGTCCCCTGCGCTTTGTGCTGCCTCTAGGTGCCGCCAGCTCGTGCAGCTCCAGCAAGCGACGCCTGGTCAAGTCGCTGTCCCTGGTGGGGCTGACTGCGGCCCCGCCCACACGTCTCAAACACTCCGCCTCGCAGTACGCGGACATCACCTACATGGCCACCAATGGCAAGCAGGAGAGCGAGACTCCCAGCGAGGAATCGAAGCGCGCCAGGTACGACGAGGATGGCTGCGTCAACCTGGTCACCCTGCAGCACACTCAGGCGGAGGCCTTTCAGGGTGCCAGCAGCATCTTCCTGAGGCCCGAAATGCTCTGCGACTGGGGCTGCGAGACGCCCAGGATCTACTATGAGCGGCACATGGGCAAGAGCTATCGCTACTTTTATGCCATAAGCTCCGATGTGGATGCACAGAATCCGGGCACGGTAAGCTGAGAAAGGCCTAGGTCTACTATCCCTTTTAATGATGATTCTCTGTGCAGCTCATCAAGGTGGATGTTGTGAGCAGGACTTGCAAGACTTGGTGCGAGCCGAATGTCTATCCATCGGAGCCCATTTTTGTGCCCGCGCCGCATCCGCAAAGCGAGGACGACGGCGTCATCCTGGCCTCCATGGTCGTGGGTGGTGGACTCAACGATTGCTACGTGGGTCTCATTGTGCTCTGTGCCAAGACCATGACGGAGCTGGGACGCTGTGACTTTCATACCAATGGCCCGGTGCCCAAGTGCCTGCACGGCTGGTTCGCTCCAAGTGTCGTTTAAAGTGCATGTCAAATATTTAGCTTGTAGTTAATCTCTGTGTGTAATTGACTTAATATCTAGCTTAGCTCCTACACGAACTTAGGGTTAATGATGTTTGCAATAAACTCTTGCCACTTCTTTTGGAACACTCGACTGAACTTGCGCCTCTCCACCGAGTTGAGCACCGAATACTTCATGGAGTTCAACGCCAGCTGCTTGAGGAAGCGCAGGTCCGCGTCCACCGGCGCCATCGCCATGAAGGCATAGTAGAAGTCGTAGCTGAGGCCCTTGGCACCCCAGACGCCCGGATCGTCGGCTGATATGATAATCGGAAAGTTTTCGGCTATCAGAAAGCTGGCGGGATGATTGCGCAGATCCCAGATGTAGCCCAAGACCTGATTGGACAACGGATTCACCTCGATGGCAATGTTGCGCTTCTTAATCGTGGACCACAACTGTGGATGCTTGGGCAGGGCAAAGGCGTGTCCAATGCGCTTCGTGTTCAACAGTATCGCGTCCATCATATTCCAGTCCGTGCGACCATACCAATCTGGGGGAGAGTATTACTTTAGATATACTGTTGGAGAGATGCAGCAGCTCCACTTACTTGTCTCGCCCGCATGAAAGAAAAAGTGTGCCGTGCTGGGCATATCGGAGAACTCATTTACGTATTTACTTATCGGGTTTCCCGTGTCCTCGTTTCCAATCATATCGAAGCCGATTATAAAGTTGGGCTTGGCAGAGCTGTGAAATGAACATGATGCGTAATCGGAGAGATTGTTAGTATTAAGATATATATTAACATATGTATATATAAACAAATGTATACGAAAAAGAGATGAGGCTTAACAGTTGAGCTCGCCTTTGAGTGGTAGTCTCGCGGCCCTATAAAAAGGCAGCTGAAGATCAGAAGAGCAGCTTCTTGCAGCAGCAGCAGCAGCAGCAGCAGCAGCAGCAGCAGCAGCAGCAGCAGCAGCAGCAGCAGCAGCAGCAGCAGCAGCAGGAGCAGCAGCAGCAGCAGCAGCAGAAAGTGCTCTGATTAATAATATTTAAATTTAAAATATATTATATTTACATTAAATTAACATTAAGAGTATAACTTTTACATTTTCACTTAACATACTTAAACGATCGTTATAATAATTAATATTTACATTTAAAATATCTTATATATACATTAAATAAACATTAAAGGATAACTATTACATTTTCGGTTAACATACTTAAGTATTTTAGTACTTACCAGCAGACAGAAGAAGAGGAGAAGCACCGCGCTGCACTGGACGACTGGACGACTGACCACCAGAAGATGAAGAATGCGACTGAAGCTGCGCTGCAGCAGGCTTGCCTTTATATAGGGCAGCGACAGCTCCACTCAAGTCCCTTCTGAGTTAGTCTTCACACTCGACTATTAGGCGACCAATCAGAATACTTTCTGCTGCTGCTGCGGCTCTTCAGCTGCCTTTATACAGGGCAGCGACAGCGACAGCTCCACTCAAGTCGAGCTGAACTCACACTCGGTCGCCTAATGATCGAGTGTGAGGACTGACTCAGAAAGAGGCTCAAGAGTTGAGCTTGACTGGAGTGGAGCTCTCGCTGCCCTATATAAAGGCAGCTGAAGAGCCGCAGCAGCAGCAGAAAGTATTCTGATTGGTCGCCTAATAGTCGAGTGTGAAGACTAACTCAGAAGGGACTTGAGTGGAGCTGTCGCTGCCCTATATAAAGGCAAGCCTGCTGCAGCGCAGCTTCAGTCGCATTTTTAATTTTCTGGTGGTCAGTCGTCCAGTCGTCCAGTGCAGCGCGGTGCTTCTCCTCTTCTTCTGTCTGCTGGTAAGTACTAAAATAGTTAAGTATGTTAACCGAAAATGTAATAGTTATACTTTTAATGTTTATTTAATGTATATATAATATATTTTAAATGTAAATATTATTAATTATTATAACGACCATTAGGATAACGATCACATAACTAAGTTAAGCGAAAATGTAATAGTTATAATTTTAATGTTTATTTAATATAATAAAATATAATAAATATAATATATTTTAAATTTAAATATTATAAATTATTATAACAATCATTTAGCAAGTGCAAAGCAAGGTTTAGGTTCTTTACATAGCGAAGTTTCGTGTAATGCATACGGAGATTACGTAATCTTTAGATTTTGGACGCCATGCCCCATTCGCTTCACAGGACTCAGGGTATCTCCTAGTCGAGCAGTCTCGACTAGAGCACTCTTACTTGTTTTACAATACTATTATATCAAATCATCAAATATCTATTTCTTCATATCTCCGTGTTATGCCTGTCACATATATCATTCCTTCATTAATATTAATATATATAGAAATTATAAGATTGGTATTTCTATATATATTATTCTTATATATGTATATATTGATGACTCGATGATTTTATGATATGAACAATCGAAATGTGAATTATCAATATTTTATTTTCCATCCATCTAACTCAATTGCTTTTCATGCCAATACTTACTGTAGCTGCTTAAATGTGCGTATATTCTCGGCCATTTTCTCCTCAGAAGCGCGATTACGCTTCGCATAGATGACCTTGAGGCCCACAAAGTCCGGATGCTTTGCCTTAAACTCCTCCACAATGCGCTCCAGCTGATTGGCCACGTCCAGCGAGCTATACGTGCGATTGTTGTCATCGTAGAGCTGAGCAAGCAAATGAAATTTAATCTCCATTTTTGGATTCACTTTTTTCACAGCATACTTACAGGCGAGAGCGAAGCTCTGATCTCCGCATAGATGATATTATCCTCGCAGAGCTCCTCCAGCAGCCGCTTGTGGTAGGCGCAGTAGGTGGGCTGATATTTATAGAGACGATCGACAGTGTTGAAAATATTCTCGAAACGATTCCAGATCAACTTTTTGTTGGGCATTAGCGCTGAGGAGCAGTAGGATTAGAGTTGGGGTAGATCAGGGATGGCGCTGGCACTTACTCTCCGGCTTGGTGGTGTGCATATTGATGTGCTTCTCCAGCTGGCGCTCGTATTGGTGCCGATCCTCGGCATTGATGCGCTCCGTGCACACATTCTGCTCCTCGCTGTGGCAGTGGGAACTGGCAGTGTCGTAGGTGAAGATCAGCACGCCGTTGATGTCCCGACACGTGTACAGATTGTTGGTGTTCGTGAGATTCGTGACGATCCACTTTGAGCTGACCATGGCCGTGTTATGGCCGTGCAGGAAGGCGCCCTTCGGCATCTTCTGTATGATGCGAAAGACGTCGCTCTGGCGCACATATTGCTTGCCCTGAAAGAAGTGCATGGCTGGCGCGTATTTCTCCGGATACTTGATGCCCTCGGCTATCTCCGCCCGCTTGGCAATCATTAGGATGCTGTTGGCTTTCTCCTCATCCGCTGTCAGCCAGAGATTGCCGCCGAGCGAGGCCATCTGCTCCGCCTTCATAATGCGCTCGCGCAGCGTTACATAGGCTATGTACATTGCATGAGAAACAGAAACAGGGTATAAACGGGTATATCTGTTTTATGATTGCTACCTACGTTGATCGGCAGCCAAAAGCTGACCCAGCAGAGGCAGCCACAGGCAAACCAGCTCCAGTAGCATCGCACAGTTTATATATAAATTATTTGATTTACTATATGCTATATACAATATATTATATATAGTATATATGTGCCCGATTTGCCGTGTAGTTTCTAGTTCGCTCCGTCCGCTTGCTAACTGATAAAGCCGCTGGCGATGCGCGCACTGAAAGTCTCCACATAATTTTAGATGTTCAGCTGCTCTCTGGCTGGGAGAGATTAGCGCCAGCTGTGCCCAGAGTTCAATGCCAGAAATGTTTTTTTTTTTTGGTTTTTTTGTTTTGTTTTGCAAAATTGTGCATACTGACCGACGAGGGCGCGAAAACTATATAAAAAAGAATGTTTGCATATGTGAGTGTGTTTATTTGCATATATGTCAAAGCGCGAGCCCTGCATTAGGCAGGCCTAGCTGCTATGGGTATACCCTAACTGCATTTAGACGGAGGGGTATATAGATTATATGGCTTACATTTACCTAAAGCTTTGGCTATGAGATTTGGTAGACTGAATTAAGTAGCACAGAAAGTATACCCTGTAAATAACAGCAGCAATCTAAGAGAAGATATCGATTATACAAATTATACCCTCTAAACCTCTAAATAACAGCAGGAATCCAAGAGATCAAATCAATCATACAAACTATGCTAAGAGGAGATCTCAGATATCTATATATAGGTATTCCATATCATGTAATATATATCAGATATCTATATAATATAGATATATCATATCACATAGTATATATTCCATATGCCAGCTCGAAAAGCAGCTCATATGCTAGTCACGCATACCCATTCTTATATTTATATATATGTAGACATATGGAACAACTCAAAATATATTTTTTTGCATATTGTTTACTAACCCAAATTGTTTTGGGGCCACTAAAATTGATACTTGGCATTGAATGTGATATGTACAATTTTTTTTTTTTTTTTTTTTTGCCACATTCAAAGGGGAAACAGTTCAGCTGAACGGGGTAAATGTGCGAAAAGGTGAGCGAAAAAGAGAGAGTGTGAAAGAGAAAGAGAGAGTGAGGGTGTGTGAGATTTAGTAGGTATGTTGGATTGTCACTGTCAAGAGAACAAAGCTGGAAAAAAGTGAAATGAATCGTGGGAAATGAGGTATAGAAAATAGAAACAACATTGAACTGCGCTTATCATCGGCGAGGTTCCTAACTAAATAAAAACAGAACAAATTACTCTTACTCTTATTTGATTTTAATTTAAATTATAGTGATTAACTGAGCGCAGTTCAACACTTTATTCATGCGATTGCAATGAATGCAAATTTCACGTATTTTTACGATTTTTTTATGAGGTGCTGAGGAGTTCAACTGTGATTGATCTCTTTCTGTTCAGTGATTAGGTTTGAAACTGTGGCAGATATTTCTCTTATGATATGTAGGCGTCTTGAACAGGTTAGAACATTCAAAGAGGTGTTAAGGTAAGAGGTTGAGAAATATATGTATTTGCTTTGAGATAGAATATATATTCAATGAAAGGGAAATGTTTTTTTTTATTATTTTATTTCTAATCTTTTCAACAGCTTCATTACATTTCTTCTAACAGATGATCAACAAACGCTATCCTTTATGTATACATTTCTTCAATTTTCTAAAGATATTTCTCATTTTAGTCTTAAAATATTATGCAATCATTTAGTTTTTTTCATATTATATTTTAATTTAAAATTAGTTTTTATTACCTTCAAATTTGTAGGCCTCAGCAGTAATTGCTCCTCTTCTTGCCAGCTGCAATGACTTTGCATATATACGAAAAATTTTCCTTTTTTGTAACTATCAAATTATTTCTTATAAATAATGGTATTACTTGATTTTATGCTGGTGACAATTGATGTCGCCAATTACCGTTGAACAAACGTACGCCCAGTCCCTAATGCCAATTCTCAGCATTAGCATCGCGGTATATACGGGGGAACAGCTCATTTCGTATGCGATTAGAAATCAGCTAAGCGCGTCCGCAAACGTCAGTTGACAATTAAGAAAAGGTATTCGTATATGAGACAATGTTGAGATACCCTGTAAATGGGCAGAAAGTAAAATAAATAGAATATATAAACTAAAATATTGAGGTTTGTTTAGGTGGAAAAGTGGAAAAGTGGAATAGGGGAGTTCCAGTTGTTCTCAAGCTATACAATTTATTAAGGAAGTGACAGAATAATTTTTAGCTTGAGATGGAATATATGTGTGAATATTTTCTATGATAGAGCAAACACTTAAAAGGGTTTTTTAGCTCTCATGAGATTATATATGACAAAAAGTAAAATATATATAATACAATAAGTTAGTTTGTTGGTTTAACTCGTTTTTTTTATTACATTGTTGTTTTTATATATATTTTGTTAACGCTTATACAACATTTCGTTCATTCACCTGAGCTCATAAATTATTTTAACACAAGCAAAAATTTATTATAAAATACAGGCAATCAGTAATTAGTAAGTCATAAGTCAACGAGCTGTATTATAATTTGAAGCTTGTGTCCTATAAATAAACGTTAATGCCTATATCTATACAGAGATCTATCTTGTCAATACACCCCACTCGAGTGCACATGCCAGGGTATACGGTTTAAAAAGCTTTGGGCGCGCGTCTGTTTTTAGTGTTTTGATTCACTTAATATGCACAGCGAGTCCTCCAGTCAAAAAACTCGCGAAATACTCACTACTAGAACAAATTTAGAGACGAAAAAAAAATAAAATTAAAATAAACTAAACACAACTTGAAGAAAAACATTATTAATTGTGAATAATAGTTGTTCGTAAGCCCAGGCGTAATTTCGGTTCAACTATTTTATAATTTTGTGCGCTGACGACGACGCTTCGCACAGTTCTTGGCGAGCGCAGCTACCGAGCGGGCGCAAACACCTGGACGCGGAGAGTCCACAGAAACCAACTCACGTTTAATTAACTGCCGAGTCCCAACGTGTCAATAAAGCCACAATCAATATTTGCGTAGGCGGCTCAATACACAATTGGCCAAAACAAATCAGGGAACAGAATTCGGTGAAAATGAGGCGTCTATTGTTACTGCTGCTAGGATTGCTGGTCAATCCACTGCGAGCAGCTGTGGAGACTACCTTGAGTAAGTCTTGGAGAGTAGTATATGACCATTGGATACTTTTATGCATCGTCAACTTATAGGCTATGAAAAGGCACGCCAGGCTGTGCTCAGCGCCGAGGAGCAGCTTATGACTGGCGGCCGTACCAGTCTGAGCACCAAGGAGTCCCAAGTGGACGATCTCTTCATGCAGTACAAGCTGGGCGAATTGGCGCAGGGCTTTAGGAATGCCGATCAGAATGTGGCTGGAATGCACTTCTTCAAGGCCAAGCCGTTGATCGATCGCAGCGCCGTCTTCAAGTTTCTGCAGCAGATGCCCAAGGGAGCGGTGCTCCACCTGCACAACACCGCCGCGGTCAGCTCCAAGTGGGTGGTGCGCAACATGTCCTATATGCCCGGCATGCTGCGCTGCACCACTGCTGAGGGTTACAGCAAGCTGAGCTTCCGGCGTGCGCCCCAGCTGCATAAGTGCACCTCGCAGTACGTGTACGTGGCGGATGAGCGCAGGAGCTCCATTGATTCGGTGCTGTACGATGAGAACTTGGAGAAACTCTTCAATTTGTACACGCCCGTGCCGGAGCGTGAGTAGTTAGAGAATTCTCAATTCCATTCACTTCTGAATTCTCCTTCCCAGTCGAGTATCCCACTATAACTGCCGTCTGGACCAAGTTTCAGGCCATGTTTGAGACCTTGACGGAGGCCATCTATTACCTGCCCGCCTTTCGTGCCTACCACTGGCAGCTGCTCGAGGAGCTCTACAACGACAACGTGATGTATGCGGAGCTGCGCATTAGCCTGAAAGAGGTAAGCATTCCATTGAGCTGCTGCCCACTCCGATCATCTTTCATTACATTCACAGCTCTACGATGCCAGCGGACGCACCTTTCCAAAGGAACAGGCGCTGCGGGAGCTGCAGACGTTGAATGATAAATTTGTGCGCCTGCATCCTAATTTCATTGGCATCAAGGTCATCTATGCGACGTGGCGCGGCGCCGATGCGGAGAAGTTGAGGGAGAAAATCAAGGAGTACCGCATGCTGCAGTAGGCGTGATTGTCCTCGCTTGATCTTTGGTCCAGTTAACCAACTCCCTATTCCATTTCAGGGAAGCCTTTCCGCAATTTGTCATTGGCTTTGATCTGGTGGGGCAGGAGGATAAGGGCAAGCCGCTCTATGAGCAGCTAGCAGTGCTAAAGGAGCTGCCGCCCAACACAAATTTATTCCTGCACGCGGGTGAAACGAGTGAGTTCCATTTGTGCATTCCGTATCCGTATCCGTACACTAATTTCGATTTCATGCAGATTGGTTTAGCGCCTCGACGGATATTAATCTGCTGGACGCGCTGCTGCTGAACACGACACGTGTGGGCCACGCCTTCGCCCTCGTCAAGCATCCCATCCTGATGAACGCCGTCAAGACGCGCAACATAGCCGTGGAGCTGAATCCCATATCGAATCAGGTGCTGCATCTGGTCTGGGATATGCGCAATCATCCGGGCGCCCAGTACCTGGCACTCGATGTGCCCGTGGTCATTTGCAACGATGATCCTGGGTTTTGGAATGCCAAAGGCCTAAGCTACGACTTCTACTATGCCATCATGAGCATGGCGCCCAACAATGCCGGACTCCGGGTGCTGAAGACTCTCGTCTACAACTCCGTGCGCTACTCGATGCTCACGGACAGGGAACGGCAGCGGGCATATCAGGTGCTCGACTACAGTTGGTCGCTGTTCATGGACAAAGTGCTGCAGGGCAAGGTTTTTTAGAGAATGAAATCAAGATTAGAAAGTATTAAAAATAAAAATATAATTTTATATTTAACTAATGCAAAATTATTATCATTATAATTATACTTAAAAGTATATTATATAATATATTTGCACATACCGTTCAAATTGATGATCAAGGTAATGTATATACAACAGGTATAACAGTTGGATAAATAACAATTATTACAATATATCCATATATAAATTATAGAACTTTTCAAAAGTTGTAGTCATGGCACACTTAGTTACATTCAATAGCCCTCGCCAAAGATAAGCATTATACTTAAATTAACATATAATTATAAATTTTAATGTATTTTTATTGTTAGAACTAGATAAAACAAAAAGTTTTCCTTAGTTGTTTATGTCCAATACTAATGAGACCAACACCATGGTATTTCCCTTTAAGAGTAATAATATAAGTTGAAAATTTGATTAGCTATAAAACTTTGTCTCTGCCGCAGTAGGCGGGGCCTAAAATCGGAATTTCCATTTGTCAAATGGGTTATTCATACTATTTATGTATCCTAATTCATAGGCCTTTAGGGCGCTTGTCGATGCTGCTCTACGAAGCGCTCGCAACTCTTCTTAATTTGTGTGAATGCCGTATAAAAGGCGTACATGCCTTTGCTCTGCAAGTGGAAGCAGATTTAGTAAGTCATATAAAGTCACAATCATTGTAATTACAAAATATGGATCCTTGATAATCTGATCTTGATGGGGACTCAAATAGCTGCCCAGGAGTTGTATTTGGCATTTTGCCCGAGGTCGCAGTTCCTCGGCAATCAGTTGCAGCTCCGTTATATTGCCCTCATCCATGCCCAAAATAAAGTCATAATAATAGAAATCTTCCACGGTTATCTGTAACAAAAATTTCCATTAGCTGGTTGCAATTAATATTTATTATTTATTAATATGCTTCTTACTGTGCGCGTTATGTGATCTGTCTTTAGGCCATTTTGCTGCAGCAAATTCTGTGCTCGTCCCTGCGCCTTCATTCCCACATTCCAGTCTCTCAGTCCGGCGCTGTCCGTCTCCCAATTGAGCAGTTGTTGTTTGTCTATTAAATCATTGAAGACAGCCTCTGCCATAGGTGAGCGACAGGTGTTACCTGTTGAGGCAAGATTCAGTAGATACACTTTGCATAAATGCTCACTACTTACCCAAGCAAACAAATAAAACTTTCATCGTGTAAAATTTAACTAAATACAAAATTTTTAAGCTAAAAACAAGCTAAGAAATTTACACTGAACAACACAGAGCCTAACGGAATACTGAAAAAAAGCGAAAAGAACGAAGTTCTATTTCACCACTGCAAATCGCCCGAGTTGCCAGACTGCATAATAAAGTGCACACACACAGACACACATATGCATGCATTTGCACACATGACACAATACATACAAACAAACCGGTAATCGCACATTTAACAATTGCAATTTAATTAATCATTTTACAAATCAACTACATAGAACATTTTGGAACGGGAATCATTTCAGCAGCCGCTGCTTAACGAACGCTTCACAAGCTACGATGCACTGTTGATAAGCCGTCTCGAAGCCCTCTGCGCCGCTTTGCTGCAAGTAAATGAGATTAGTTTGCAGTGCAACTTTTAAACAGTTAACTCACATAGTAGGGATCCTCAATGATGCGCTTCTCTTTGCTAAGTCCAAAGTCGCCAAGCATCAGCAGCTCAGCCTTGGAGCCTTTTGGCGCCAAGCGTCGCAGATCGCCCATGTTCTCTTCATCCATTCCGAATATGTAGTCGAATTCGTTGAAGTCTTGTTTCGTAATCTGCCGCACAATATGCTTGCTCTCCAGGCCATGGTTCTTCAGGGTGCTCAGAGCTCGCGGATCTGCACGATTTCCCACATGCCACGAACCAATGGCGGCACTGTCTACAACAACCGAATCCAATTTAGCTTTGGCCAAGGCATCGACCATAACAACTTCGGCTATCGGCGAGCGGCAGATGTTGCCTGTGTTGAATAAATTAAGGAGTTTAAATAGATTACTGTTTTTTATATAATTTATTACCCAAACAAATCATTAATATCTTCTGGACCATTATTCAAAAAATTTGTTAAACAAAATATTTTATTAAATGTGTGTTGTGCTGCCGCTGTCATTAGCCAACACTGGCGCGCGCGCTGTCAGTCAGCTGTTGTCGCAACAGCTGTTGTTAACCCTGCAGTGGTGCCACACAGTTGAATTCTATTTTAGATTTCGTCGTTGCGCGCTTGATGTAAAAGATTCGAACACGCCTGAGTACACTGATCGTAAATCTTATCAAAAGGTCCTTCGCCCATTTCCTGCAAAGTATAATTGTGCCACTGTTACCATATATATTATGTTATGCTTCACTTTACGTAATATGGATCCTCGATAATGCGTTCATTAGGCTTCAGACCAAACAAAAAGTCGCCCAGCATCAGCAGCTTGGCCTTGGCATAATGCGGCTCCAGTAGCTTTAAGGATGCCATAATGCTCTGATCCATGCCCACAATGTAATCGAACTTCTCAAAGTCCTCCCGGTTCAGACGCCGCGCGTAATTGCTATATTCAATTTTGTTCTTATCGAGCACAGTCAGCACTCGCTCATCCGGGCGGGCGCCCACGTGCCACGCCTCGATCGCAGCGCTGTCCACAGACCACTCCGCCTCGAGACCATCCTTAACGATCATGTCATGCAGCACAGCCTCGGCAATGGGTGAGCGACACATGTTATCTAAGCAATTATTTATATATCCAATCAATTTCTTAAAAGTTGTATTATATTTTCCTTTAACGAACCCACACAAACCATCAAAACATATTTCTTGTTTTTGTTACGCGTGTCATCGTCCATTGTTTAAAATTGTTAGAGTTTTCTTTTTAAGTATTCAATTCATAGGTTGGAATAAGTGAAGAGAATTTTTGTTTTGTTTTTAGCTACCAAAATTTGACAGAAAATACGAGAGCTTAAAAAATTTAAACTTGAATTTTATATTAATGCTTTGGGTTTGATTTTGACGTGATACATTCTTCAAAATTTGAAATATTCCAAATCGGTGTCTTTATTATAAGAACTTCTATATAAAAGATGCGGACAGATAGAAGATCTCTTTTCAATTGGTTAAGAACGACAGGCAATAAAAAAATCAGAAATACGATTTTTATAAAGTATTTTGGATATTTTTCTTATCCAAAAAAATAAAAAAAATAAATAAATAAATAAAATGTTGATTGAGGTTATAGACAATTCTACAATATATCGAAAGCAGGTTATGAGTTTATAAGTATTTAATTATCTTGACAAAAAGTGAAGTATAGTAGAGTATAGGAGTGTATTAGGAGGTATATGTAAACTGGCTTAAGTCAGCACGATCCAGTCAACTCTCCTAACTGAAGACTTTATAAGAAGACTATAGCCTTATCTCACATAAATAACATATATATACAAAAAGTAAGGTTAGGATGGAACTGAGTAACTCTATTATATATATAGAAGTCACACACTCACACACATGTATAAACATCTTCAAACACTTGGAGCTCAGGCAAGCATTCACACCCGATTCAATGCCCGCTTAAGTCTTTCCTGTGCCTTGCGCGCTCCCAGTCCAAACAGAAACTATTTTTAAGAACAAAGTCAAGTGTTCAACTTTTCACATCTCGCGCTTCCGGAACGGAAGCACTGATTCGAGCCAGTCGAATTGCGAATAAGTTGGGCGAGCCATTAACATTTAATTAAAGTTCGCTTGGCCAGTTACCTTAAGCATTTCCATGGCCATAAGCTCAGTTGGGTAAAGTTGTTGCAACTGCCATGAATATGCAGCAGCCAGCAGTCGCTCTCTCTCTCTCCCACTGCCTTTCCCTCTCCCGTTCCCTATCTCCCTGTGAGCTGCAGCAGATGCACAAATTTTTAATGTCTTTTATGATGACGGGCGGTGTCCACAACTTTCGGAACTCTCGAGTGGCTCTCTTAGGGGTTGGGTCGGGTCAAAGTGCAGCTGCGGCTCAGGTCGAGTTTTGTGGCGGAAGATGCAAAGCAAGTTTTATGCAAATTGCATATAACAACAAGATAAACAAATGCCAGACGTACAGTTTCGGGTGTGTGTGTGTGGGGGGGGGGGGGGGGAGGGGCAGTGCTGGGGGAGTGGCATTAAAGTGAGCTTGTCTTGTGCCAAATGTTGTCATGCACTCGACGCATGCAAATTATGCTAGCCAGACCTTCACAACAATTGACAATTGTTCAAAATGCAAATGCAAATGGAAATGCAGAGACATATGCAGCAACAGCAACAACAACAACAACAAATGCAACAACAACAACAACATCTACAACAACAATCTCATCTCATGCATATGCGTCGAGCGTTATGTTTTGAGGCGTTGACATTGTCGAGTCTGACAGAAACGACGACATTTGCGGAGATAAGATAAACAGGCTGGCATTATCAACAGTCAGTGCAAATAGGAATGTACCAACAGCATTTTCAAGTGCAAATGAGCCGGTAACTGTTATGGGATAAAAGATAAGACCATAGAAAGGAAGTAAAAAAACTAAACAATTAGGCATGAACAAATATGGTCGAGCGGAGCTGAGCAGCCATTTTGCAAATGAAAAGCGGAAAAGCGGAAAAGCTGCGTCTGCCAACAGCCAGACGAACAGTCTTGCCAAAAGTCTATCTAACTGTCTGTCTCTCTGTATCTTTATCTGCCGCTCTATGTAACGGCCTGGCAGCTTCATCAAATATTTAGTGCCAGGCATTGTACATATTGTAAAATGTAAATACGAAACGGACGTCGAAGTGGTGGAGTGTATCTGTCATAGAGCAAGTTTATCTGTGTGTGTATGTGTGTGTAAATACAAACTACCCTGCGATGCTCTTTAAAAGGGAGTTACGACTCTGCAAGGGCGAGGGTGTAGATGCGACTGTGTGGGTGTGGGTGTGGCTGTGCGCTACGGTGCCAACGACCAACGATGTACAAAAACAAAAACCAACGCAGCCAAAAAGCCGGCAACAACAAGCGCCAGCAACAGCGCCAAATGTTGCCAGCAACAATGTTGATAAGCAAGCATGTTCAGGCGCGGCTGGAGGGTTGAATTATTGAAATTGTGGTGTAAACAATTATACTTAAATTTACAATAAAAATAAATAAAATGTACAATAATGAATATAATTTATTTCCTATATATATTTTGGAATATATATTTGTATTTATGTATATATATTTCTTAGATAAGACAAAATAGAAGTTTTGTAGTATATTTTATAATACACATTAATATAAATTTTTAATAATATAGAAATTTTGTATTATTTTTTATAATATAATATAATCTAATATAATATATTATATTATATAGTATAGTATATTAAATATTCAGAGAAGTCAAATATAAGTTTAATAATATGTATTTATATATATTTTTTATAAGATATTTATATTATATATTGAATTAGTACCACAATTATATCTAAAACTAGAACCATTGTAATAAATTGTACTTTTTCATTAAAACTACAAGTTATTATAATATATATATATTATTATAATATATTTATTAATATAAATTTCTTATGATATATTTCAATACCATATTCAATTCACTTTACAATAACATCTTCATTTCACTTTACATCAATTTCTACAACTACAATAAACCACTTATATAAATACAATATGCCATAAATATGCCAACCCCGTAAAATATTCGCCAGAAACACAGTCAACATGTGTTATAAATCCTAATGACCCACACACACATACACACGCACATCTGGGCGCAGGGCAGGCAGTCAAGTTCGCTCCTGTGCTCGCCTAGCGCACAGCAGTGCATGTGTCTGCTTGCATTTATCTCGTTTCGGCATGTTATGTTGCGACGCCAGCAGCAGCTGCGACGTCGACGGCGACTGCGGCAGCGCGACAGCGTTAACAGAAACTTGTTTTCAACGTAGTTGGGTTTAGTTTACTTTGAGACGGCGACGCAGGTGGACGTGTGCGCTCGAGAGACCCGGCTGAAGCGAATGTGAGACGCGTCGCAGACGAACGAACGAAACGTAGCGCGTTTTTAAAAATACAAACACGCACACACACACACGCACGCATACACATATACTAATAAACAAACAAGCGGCAACAGCAACAACAACAACAAGTGAAGCAGCGTTCGGTTTTTATGACGCGGCGGTACGCGTCAGGTAGTTTCTTCCGCGACTCCGATATTATTATTATTGTTGTTCTTTTTTCCGTGCATTTGTCCAGCCGAAAATCAAGCAGCGTGTAAATGCTGCTAACAAGTACAAACTGCGCGCTCTGTACTTAGATAAACAGATAAACAAAGTTCGACTTGTCTGTGTGTGAGATTCCGGCTAACCCGAAGTGTAGAGTGCAAAAAGGAATACAAATACAAATACAAATAGAAATAGGAATAACGAAACCGACTAACGGATACCCTTTCGCTTGGATTACTCATCCGCGACGCAAGGAGCAACGACCAATAGCGACATTTTCACTGTCGCGTTTTCACCGCAGCAAGCAGCACGCAGCATTCGCCATCTCGCTCGCACCGCGCTAGCTCCATACGAAATCAAAACCAGTATCTGAGCCAATGTATCTGTAAGATACAACGCCAGCTCCCAGCGCATATTGGAATTTACTTAAAGCGTATGCGACGCACGCACACAGAGCCACGCACAACAGAGCCCAGCTCTTGTCTATTGGATTTGTACTTGTTTTTGTAGGTAAGTGTAGATCGCACTCGCGGCGCCCTTTTCCCTAGAAATATACGATGTGTATGTGTGTGTGAGTGTGTGTTTTTCCACCCTCGATCGCTGACTAATGCAGCCTGACCTGAGCTAGCCAGCTACCTGTACGCGCGCTGCCTGACCCCGACCTGTTCGCTTTCCCATTAACAGTAGTGGAAAACAGATTTCACTGCATTATATTGAAATGCTATTTATAAACTTTATGATCGTCAGCTCAGCGCTCGCCCCAACGCAGCGCAGCTTGGCTCCAGGTATCCAGGCCTGGCCTTATGCTTTGTGCGTGCGTTAGCCACAGACAAGACAAGGCAAGGCTGAAGCCGGTTTTTAGCCTGGGCCAACAGCAACATCAATTCAATTTCTACTCGCTGAGTGAGTTTTGCTGCTGATGAAGAACCTCAGTCGCAGCCGCAGTCGCAGTCGTCGTCACAGCCACAGCGGCAGCTTCAGCTCCATTGGCGGAGCATCGACTCGTCTTCTTCTTCTTTAGCTTTTGTGGCATCTTTTTTTTCTCCATCCCAAGCAAGTTTTCTGTGCTGTTTTCTTCAGCTTTTCGTTTTCGTTTTTTATTGCTTACACATATTGTTGGCCAAGATTTTAAGCTGATTCTTCATCGAATTCTTCTTCTTCTTCGGCTGTCAATATTTATGCGTGTCTTTGGCCAAGAGGCTGGCTTGGCCTTATTAACACAGTTTGCGCTGATTCATATTCAGCATTTTGGAATATATTTTAATATTTGTATTTGTGCCAGACAGTCGTGCTTTTTTTTCGGGGCGCAAGCCACACCCAGCAAAAAATAATAATAATCATAAAGTATAAAAAAATATATATAAAAACTTTAGCTAAAAATGTTCATTAGGCGCTTTGAGTCATTGTTCAACAATGTGGCAGGCATGACTGGATTATGGCCGGAACCTAACAATGCAAAATCAAAATGCAAAACTTGTTGCTAAACAACAACAACAACAACAATGACAGCAACAATTGCTGGTCAGCAGCAACAACAACAAACAACAAACTTCAGTTAGCCGCTAAAAAATGCCATTTTCATACACTTTCAGAGGCAGGGTATTGTCACTTTAGCATGGCCTTTGTAACTATGTGTATTTAAGGTTTTCTATTTATAAACTGTTTTAAGAGCTGCGCTCATCTTGCCATATATTTCGACAGTGGTTAGAGCTTGTAATAGCGTTATATATATATATATTTATAAGACTTATAATAGAGTGATATATGTCTGATAAACATCACATATTATATAGCTAGTCTAGTTGACTATCTATCAGCTATCATTCAGAAATTAAATTTGTTTATGAAGAAACCTCTCAGTGTCCCACTAATTAACAGCCATAGCTAAAAGAGTATTAAATATTCGTCGGCATCCAAAATATTTTATATCTCGTTAAGAGTTGTTTGGCTGCCATGTGCCCAGCCCGTCCAGGTGAGCGGCATATTTATTGCTGCTGCTGCTGTTGCTGCTGCTTTGGGCATGTGAAGTAGAAGTCAATAAAAGCGGCTTACAGCCAAAGCAAAATGTTAGCACAGATCAGCAAGAGACTCAACTACTGCCAGCTGGCAACTGTGTCAGCAGTCGCTGCGTATTAAGCACACGGTTTAAGATTGACCCAGACTTGGGAGACTTGACCAAGTGCGCGAAGATGTCCAATTAAAGCTGGCAGGCGTCGGCATAGAATTAGCCGGCTAATCATGTGAGAAACTTAATTAAGGCGGTGCCTTTCCAACAGCACCAGCAGCAGCAGCTGCTTAGCCAATTAAAGCCAAAAATAATAGTATTTATGACACTTTCGCTCGAGGCAGCTGAGAAGAGATTGAACTTCAGTTTCTAGATTATATATATATATATATTTTTTTTTGCAAGCCGTCGCTTATTTTATTCGCATGCTTGAATGTTGACCGTTTGAGTGCATTGTAGTTAGTCTACCTGTCTGTCTGTCTGTCCTTCTGTCTCTGTCTCTGTCTGTTTGTGCGAATAGAGTTTGCTTCGGGTGTGGCAGGCAACCCAGCTAGACCTCCTCCTGGCTGCGGCGCACACAGCGTGCCACTTTGCGCTTGAATTCGGGATGATCTTCGCGCCATTCCTTGGCGGCGTCGACGTTGGCCGCCGACTCGTCATTGGGATCGGTCAGCATGGAGATGACAGACAGCAGGATGGTCTCCACTGTGTGTACGGGCAGCCAACGTTCCTCGGCCTTCTCGTAGCCCCACTTATCGTCGCCGGGCTCGTGCAGTATGGAGATGCAGACATCGCCGTTCTTCTCGATATTCGGATGCCAGATCTCGGTAACGAATTTCATGCGTGGCGGCCGCAATGGGTACTCCTTGGGAAACACGAGATGGGCCTTGAAGCACCCGCCCTCGTACAGGGTGTCCGGCGGGCCGATGATGACAACCTCCCATTTGAAGATGTCCTCGTCGTTGATCAGGCCGGCGGAGAAGCCTTCGACGGGGTTGCGATGCAGCTCAGCGAGCTGTCGCTTGAGCAGTAGCGATGCTTGCAGTTCAGACATGTCACTGGCTATGTGGATCGATTGGAGCGATGTGGATCGATAGTAATAGGATTAATGAAAATATACTATTTACTATTTATCGGGCTATTGTTGTTGTTGCCCGTGTTGACTTCTGTGGCGCTACTTACTGGAATTTTGTTCAAAAATTTCGATACGATGCTTAAGTTTTATTTTCTTTTTTTTCGGAATTTTTGTAGACTTTTTACGGCGCTGAACTACGCTGAATGTTACGGCCAACAAACATTGACAACTCTGACCTAGCGCCTACAACTAGTTGAATTTAGTTTTATTGATGTGTAAGTGTGTTTTTTTTAAGTGTCGACAGTTTCCACAAGGATCACTTTTTTAAGGTTTGAAGCAACAAATAGTTGCTTTGTATGATAGGGCTTTATAAACAGTGATATGATATCCAGAAATACCTATATTGTTTTAAGTACATATCTAACATTTATCGATACATATTGATATAAAGTAGAGGATTTGCATATGTCGATAATTTCGATAGAATATATTTTACTGTTAAGTATATATGTAACGTTAATTGAAAAACGTCGACATTTTGAAGTGTATATTTTATATTTATCGATAAATATCGATGGTCTAAATAATATTCAAAATACTTTATAGATTTTCTCTCTCTCTTTTTCTCTCTCCCATTTACATATAAAATAATAGTACCTCTTGAAGCGCAGTTTTCTTTTCAATTTCTCCCCCCAGTTCTTTAAGTTTCTTTAATGCAAGCTGTGATAAATTATCATCCCGAACTACTTGTCTTGGCCAAGAGCGGACAAAGCCTCCACTCCAACTGCTGTATTAAGCCATCTAGCATTAAATTGCTAAGTTGCTGCAGTTTGTCGCTAATGGATTTGCCTTTGAGTCTTTTGAAATTCTTTCGACTGCCCTGGCAAATGGTCGCAAACATATATTATCTCTCGAGCCGCAGACAAAAACCGCATGATTGCAATTCTCATTTTTCTGTGCTCTATGCAACTGCTATTCGCGCATTTTGAGTTATGAATGCTGCCACACATTGTTGCAACTGCCTTTTGGGCTTGTTGTAATTGCGCACAATTGTTGGCAAAATACACACAGACACACACAGACAAAGAGACAGACACATGGACAGACAGACAGACAGACAGTTAGACACGTACTCATATGCCACATGTGTGTATCCCACATTCTCATGCTTTTCACACACTCTGAGGCATAATTTTTTTTTTGCCAATTGCATTTTTGAATTTGCCGCAAGCGAACCGCCCGCCGCGCCTCCTGCTCAGCATCGCTAACTGAAATTATGTTGCTGCAAATGTGTGAATTGTTAATGTGTTTGTTTTCCTTTCAGCCAGTTTTGCCAGTTGGGCCGTTTTCATGCACAATTGCCATTGCCGGTTTTTCAAGTTTTTCATGTTGCAATTTTCACCAAATTCCATCAGAGTGTGTGTGTGTGGTTGAGTAGTTTTATTAATATTTACCTGCCAACAACAACGCCATGTGTATGCCCCACAGCACAGCAGCTAGCGCTGAGAACTATCTACATCTATCAGAACCAACGGGCGCACATGCATCTATCAGATACTTTTTGGCTGTTTCTTTCCGCAGCAAAACAGCCGTTAAACATGTTTGGCCACTGCACAAGACTGACAGCTGTTGTTGCTGTTGCTGTTGTTGTTGTTGCTGCTGATCTTGGCGACCCTCTGCATGCCCATTTGAGTGCCAGCAAATGCAGTTGCATGTCGCACAGCGCTTGGCACAAGCCAACAACAAATGTGTAAACAATGTGCGAGCGAACTCGAGTTTCCATTTCCATTTCGTTGAAGTGTCGCGCGACCCAATGATAAAATGTTGCTCACATTATGTTAAATTGATTTTCATATAATCAACATACACACATGCACACATACATACTAGCGCTGGTTTCCATGGCATTTGTTTTTTTGGTGGGCGTGTCGCTTGCGACAATTGCATTTCCGGCATCACGCAAACCTCTACCGGTCTGGTGGCCCACGCTCTTGAAAACTCTTCAATTGCTCCGCTATTGAAATGGTCTCTTTTCAGTTGCTGCTATATATATGTATGTATATATATTTTGGAACTGAGCAGGTGCTCCTTCCTTCAGTCGTCGCCGTTGGGTGCCCACGCTGCGTGTCTCAAACTGCTAGCTCATGTTGTTGGACTCATCGGGCAGCTGTCGGCGTCGATCAGTTCGAATTGATTGTGCTCGCACGCTCTCTTTGCCTCTCCCTCTCCCACTCTCTCTCCTTCTCTCTCTTCCCTTCTCTCTCGCCCTTTCTTTCTTTGAGCAAATTAGTGGTTGGTTAGACATTTGTTTGGTAATGCACTTGTGCCAGGAACTACCTGTTCTTGGTAAGCTTACATCATTTGAAATTTTGAATAAAAAATATGATCATTAACGACAGCTGTTCTCAATTTACTTATATATCTGCGGCGCCTCTCTTCGTGCTTCTCATGTTGATATAGTAACAGCTGCAATTTATTTACTTATAATTTGTACGGCTTTCCCTGCGCTTCTGATAGAGTTGAACTTAATGCGTTTCTCAGATGGGTGAGTTGCAAATGAATGCTGACGTTTTTCAGCTTGACTTTATAAAACATCTTTGCTCGCATTCGCGCCTTTCTTTGCGATTCTTAAAATGATACTCTTGCCTTGCACTCTGATATCAGTTTGGTTTAATATGATTACTCGTTTAGGCGCCTTTCTTATCACTTCTCATAGAGCCAACATAAATAAGTAACTTAGTTGCGCAATTTTACTTTATATGTTTGCTTTGGCACCTGCCTTTGCGCTTCTCATAGCGCCAACCTTAATGAAATTCTGTGCTGTTAATAATAACTGAGTTACCATGTGATATAAGATTAGTTCTTAGCTTAATATCTTTACTCGCTTTTTGTCGCCTCTCTTTTTGCGCTTCTGATAGAGTCAAACTAAACGCACTAAAAAACAGCTCAGTTGCAATCTGATATGAGCTTGGTTTAATATGTTTACCCGCTTGGGCGCCTCCCTTGCCGCTTCTCATAAATTTGACCTAAACAAGTGACCATTTAAATGCGGCTCGCTTATTGGATCTGTGAGTTACGAACTCAGTTTTTCAGTGCACTTTTATGCTGGCAGCGCACAAAAGTTTTCCATAATTTATTGTATTTTCTTCTGGCTGCCGCTGCTGCTGCTGCCGGTGCTTTCATAACGGCATAATGCTCCAAAGTCAAAATGCGAAAGAAATGGAGAGAGAACGCGCTGAGGAAAAACTAAAATTGCACAAAACGATAAAAGGAAAATGCAACACAAAACCTTTTCCACGTGCACATTTATATTTTTTTCGCTTCTCTTCTTCTTCTTCATCTTAATGTGTTTTATGCGTTTTGCCATTTTTATAATTGAGTTGGCAGTTGAGAGCGTCGGGTGGGGGGGCCAGAGAGTGTGGGGTGTGGATAGAGCTATAAAGTGCACTATATACATATATAGTATATATAGAGCTGGTATCAAGTGGAAGAGGGAGTGCCGAAGTTGTAGCCGTTGCCTGCTTGTTCTGGTTCTGGTTCTCGATTTTGTGGCTGAAGTTGCAGTTGCAGTTGCAGTTGCAATTGCATTCACTGCAGACGCGCTGCATTTGGAGTGTGCGCGCTCATGTGCACTGAATTGCGAACGAACAAAAAATTCTGCACTGAAATGCGATATTGTATATATACATATTTATATATATATGTGTATCTGAAGTGAGTGCATTATATGCCGCAATTGAGAGTAGAAAGTTGTAGGAAATATGATAAGCTGCTCTGAACTACTCTCCAGCAGTTTCAAGGTAGACTGATTTTTACGATTGATATTTTTGCAATATAAACTCGGGTCACGTTTATCACAACTCCACATGTGATTAGATAATACTTTGAAAATAAAATATAATATATAAAAAGTGTTTGCTTTTAGCTTACCTAAGTGAAGTATTACGTATGTTTGGCTGAGCTCAGTTTCATTTAATTTTTTCAGCCATTTGTTGATGAAGGTTTGCAAACTCATTACGCTAAGGGCTTTGAATTATGCATTGAAGTGTATTTAGTTAAACATTTACTGAGCTTTGAATTATGCATTGAAGTATATTTAGTTAAATTTTTAGTGAGCTGCGAGGCACTTTACTAGATTTTACTCAACAAGTTTTCACAAATAATAAAGTTTTTTCTTTAAATTTAAAATTGTATATTTAAATTTCTATTTTAATGCAGCGTATTATAAAGTTGCTCTAGCTATTCATTATATATATATATATATATATATATATATATATATATATATATATATATATATATATATATATATATATATATATATATATATATAATTCGGCATATTTTATAATAATTATTTTTTAGTCTAACGAAAGGCTTTTTGGTTAGCAGCTGCATTGAAATGCAATTGCAGTCAGAGCGCTCTGGCTCTAGTTCCAGCTGCACACACAAAAACTTAGCACCATAAGCATTCCCATCGTCATCATCTCCATCATTATCTCCATCGGCATCTACAGTGTGGTCCCTAATGAATGCTTCCGTCAACTTTTGCTCCAGTTGAGTGTGCGCGCGCGCGCGTTATTTGTTATTTTTTCCTCTTTATGCGAGTGGACCGCGTTTAAAAACGCATTTAGTTTTTCACGCCAGCGACTTTAAAGCGATTTGCCTATGGCTGAGCTTGGTTAATAACTCAATTTGTCCTTTAACGGATTTGGCTGTTGGCTAAACCTAATTGAGGTAAGACCGTTCCTCTGGCATTGCGTAGCCGCGAGTAGAGTTACATAAACCACCTGGGCGACGCTGTCTGTCTGTCTGCTCTCCGGTAGCCCCAAATGGGCCGTTAGACATCGTGCTTAAAGTTCATTTACTTTTCGAAGAAAAACCCTAGAGAAAAACCCGGAAAGAACATCGCACTGAAAATGAGCCAAGCGCAAAATGTCATTTATAGTTTCTTTTATTTCTTTGGGTTTCTTTTTCTCTGTTTGTTTTTTGTTCTCTAGTTTTTTTGTTTTGCCTTTTTTTCGTATTTTGTTTTCATATTTTGCCAGACCATTTCATTTTGAAAACGCTTCGCTTGTCGTTTTTGTTGTCTAGTGCTTTTTCATACAGGCGGACTCGAAAAATCCAAGCTTGGCCTAAAAAGCGCTTATTAAATTTAATGACAGCACGTTTGCTTGCGAAAAGCGTTTCGACTTCACTCTGTTTTTTTTTCCTGAACCTCAACTTATAGTTCGTTTTTTTTTTATATATTTTTTCTCGTTTTATTGTGGGCCGCAGCGCATTGGGAGCAGAGGCCATAATGGCACAGACTTCACATTTAATTACGTGGCACGGCTTTTTATTGAGCCGGAGAGACCCTCCAAATGAACGCATCATTCACGAAATTGTTGCACAGCCTCAACTGTAATTGCGGCTAATTTAGCGTTTTTCTCAAATTTGTAACTCTTCGAATCTGTTTGGTTGATAGATACAATGGGAATTACTCTTGAGGTGAAGTGAAACCGGACATTAAATATAATTGATAGAAAATGATTAGTATTTTTTGTATTATTTTCAGCTATTTTTAGCCGCTTGAAAATTATTTTTCTTTTTTACTCAAACAATTTGTGTGTATGAGTAAATTATATTGATTGAACAATAGTTTTTTCGAACATTAAATTTAATTGATAGAAAAATATTTTATTACTTACCTTTTGCAATTATTTTTAAGCGCTTCAAAGATATTTTTGCTTTTTATATAACAATCTTTGTTATTAATAACACTGTATTGATATAATATACATATAGGGGTATCAAAAGTACTAACTTCATTGTTTTCTTAATTACTTGAATATACTTATATGGGTATACAAACTCTTTATTCTTTCTTAAATACTTTAATTCAGAGTTACATATATGTGCTTATTTTGATATATAAGTCTAATCTAGATTTTTTTATTTTCCACCGAAATTAGGCTCTAAAAACTTTTATTTAATGTATAGTGTCAGAGAGGTAGTTATACGATTTTTTAATCAAAATTTGTTTATATTTCAAAACTTATATATCAACAACATTGACTCTAACTATTATAGATTTCGACTTATGCTAAAAAAACCAAAGGTCAAAAACAATATTTATTCATAACAATTTCATGCCTTGAAAGAGGTAGTAATCACATTTTACCCACTGTTTGTTACCTGTTTGCAGATCTAGCCAATTAGTTGAAAGGAAATGCGCTAATAATTGAGCTAACTTTCAGCTAAATCTTTGCTCACTTCAGAGTGTCGTCGGCTGCAGTTTTGTATAAATTAGCCTTTCATAATTATGGACAACAATGGCGCATGGTGCCTGCCACTCCAGCCAGTTGGAGTAGGCAGTGAAAGTAATTTAAAAATTTAAATTAATGCGCTCAACAACAGCAGCAGCAACAACAAGGGCCTTTTGCACATTTAGACCTCGGGGGGTTATGTGCCGGTAATTTGCAATTTCCCTGCAAAAAAAAAGAAAGAAAGAAAGAAACCGCGAAGACCCAGTCAGAGATATGGCTGACTTGGTTATTATTCAACTATTCAACTGGTTTCTTAGTATGCCAGAGATGCATTACACTCGGACGGACGCCCCCTCTATGCTGGGGGTTTCTGAATTTTGTTTTTCTTTTTTTTTTTTTATAGAGCGCGCTCGTTGAACTTCAAATGGCGCGAGCAACGAAACATCTACAAAAAAACAACAAAAAAAGTGAAATTCACTTTCAGTGTACAGTGCTCACTGGCAGTTAATGAACTGCAGCCGCAGAGCAACAGGAAGTGGACGATGTAACATTAGCACAGTGGTGTCTATTAAGCAAAAACTATGCTAATTTCTGAAGTTAGTTTCCCAGCTTTATGAAATGAATTCATTTCACGGAAGATCTCGACGGGCCGAGCCGACGCGTCGACGGTCATGAGTTGCTGTCAAGATTTGTTTGCGTGCCCACAAATTGTTGTCTTTTATTCACACAATTACAGACGGATGGAGAGAGACAGAGAGACAGACAAACAGTTGGCATTTGCATTTGTTTCGATGCTGTTTCCCCTCTCTCACTCAGTAGACCTTTGCTTGCAGCACCTGTTAACAATTAAGAGACGATCCCTTGAGCCCTGCATTGCAGTTACCCCACAGATAACCCGGCTAATTAACTTTCTTTTGACATTCGCCTCAGTTTCATTTTTCCAATTAGCATTCCCAAATAAAACGCCAAGTGGACAATGCTGTAGATCGCAGTCCAAACACGAATGAAACAACTTCTTTGATCATAAATTATTCAAGACCTGTTGCCTTTGTTTGTTTACCATGTGACGCGGCCAAAAACTAAGCCCTGTGGGAATGTCTCGATGTAGTCATAAAAATAACAGTCCAACGGAACGGAAATCACCACTAAGACGTGGCCCTTGTATCCGAGCACTAGGCGCCCATTCGAGTGGCATCTCGTTGTGTAAACATTGACTTTGTATCTTTCCCCAAGACAAACGCTTTATAGTTCAGGTTGTAGATGTTGAGATTGGAGCGGAGATTGAGCTAAAGCTGCCAGGTGCGATCCCATGTTTACGCTGTCCCAAATAGTCATCAAAAGTTGGCATTGAATTGGGTTAATATGCGATTTAGTTGAGGTGTACAGTTATTGGCATGACCGAAAGCTGTCTCTGGAAACGTGAACAATTGCGATTCTTAGTTAGAATTTTACTTAAGGCAACAGGAAGTGAGTAATTAAATGGAGAAATTTAACTAGATCGCCACTAATTCTTATCGATTTTTCTTATCAGTTTAACCTGCATTTCCTGCCCCTGGGCCTTGGCGCTGCTCCCATTCGCTATTCGCGCCACTTGCCACTTGCCACTTGCAACTTGCTGAAACGAGAGTAAAATGTGCCAATTTTGTACATGTTGTAAATGCAATTTATATGGATCTAAAGAACAAGCAAACAAGAGACACGGCCACTTCATCACGCAGTGCTGGCCAAGCGTGAGGCGACTGCCGTTGCATGCGTGTCTTCTACTTGTTATACCCTAAGCATGGGGAAGTTCTTAGCAGGGTATATATATCTTCTTTTCTATCTCTCTCTCTCTCTCTCTTTCTTTTCGAGAGACTAACAGATAAAGATATAACATTTTAAGCTTTTTTTCTGTCAACTTTTAGTTGGATTATCTATGTCTATGTTTTTAACTATCAAATCTCTGCTTGTAACAAAAACAGATATATTTGACTTTTCTCAAATCTCTCAAGAATTATAAATTTATAAAGAGAAAACTTTACAAATTTCCTCTTCTTCTGCTTAAAATATATATAAACTTCATTTGACAAATTTAAGCAACAATATATTATTTTACACAAAAGATTGACAACTTTTTTGATAATATATATATATATATATAATGTATTACATATAAAGCATTATAGTCTCTATATATGTATAATATCTCTCTTCATATATAAACTTGTACAGCATATTCGCTAGTCAGGCATGCATCACTATAGAATTTGTACGTGTTTTAGTTATTCTTGTTGCTGCTGCGAGTGCAACAAAGCGGCAACAGTCGGCTGCGAGCACCATCCGTTCAGCTCGTTCCAGTCGCGGCTGCATCTATTGTTCTGGCAGCTCGTGCTTGTGCCAGATTAATGCGCCGACTGCCAGACAGTCCGACATCCGACCAGGCAGGCAAACTCGGGCGAGTCAGCACCAGCAGCAGCAGCAGCAGCTGGCCCACAGGTTTCGATTTCAATTTAAGGCGGATGTTCGGTTTAATTGCGAGTATGGTCATTTATAATTCATAGAGCGGCGCATGAGACCTCCGCGTCCTCGGCACTACGTAATGCATCTCAGGTTGCCGCCAAATGCCGTTGAACTTGGAGGTTAGGCCGTGAGGCTGTGAGGCTGAGTGAGCTCGATGAAAATCAATCGCTTGGTCAATGGAAATTGAAAGGCATCATCGTCTTGTTAACGGTTCAGTGGCCGCAATTGCCATTGCCATTGCACTTGACACTGCAGCCGTAATGCTGGCCGCAGTGAGTGCGGCTCCTTGCAGCATTTCGCAGCTGGATTACTTATTGCTGCTGGCTGGCCAATTGAATTGAATGGGACACTGAGGCAAGCGGGCTTACTTTCACTGCAGCTGCAGCGGGCCAACACGTCGTATGCTTGATCGAAAGCGTGAAGCCAAAGTTTAATTGAATCTGTTCGGACAACAATATAGATAGGGAGAGAGGGAGAGAGAGGGAGGGAATGGGAAAGAGAGAGAGAGAGAGAGGGTATACGCAGTAGCAACTTGTAATTGGCAACTTTCAAACTTGGCCATTTCTTTAAGCCATTTGAAAGTTATTGAACAACAGTTTGTAACTTTGCCTAAACAAGACTCAGGTAACTGAATGAAAGTTTAGCATTTTCAAAAATTTTCAGAAATATATAAAATTATATTTTTTTATAAAAGTTAAAAGGAATTAGGAAGTGGAACTCCATTTTGAGATATTTTATGAATCAATTATAAATTATGAAAAAATATGTTTAAATATATTTTAAAATTTAGTTAGGAAATGAGAATCCATTTTGAGGTATTTGACTTTAGGATATAATGTATTTTATTATGAGAGTAATTAAGAAATGGGAAACCTACTCATAGCTAATGACAGTTTTTAGCTCCAAACAATTTCTATATATTTTGTGTTTATAAAATATCATTCGAATAGAAGTCAATATCTTATTGTAATATAAAATAGCTGTAGGTAACAAAAACGTTTTCTGTAATTTGACTATATTTTTGATTGAAGATTTTCTTAGTAAGAACAGAGTAAATCGATATCGTAACTTAAATACCAAATTTTAGCTTTGTAACTCTAAGGTTTGCCGAGTTCAATGGGCCTATATATGGCTAACGAACTCTTAGAACAGCAGAAATAAATAAATTTAAGAGTCAATAATATTTTAACTTGACAAAGTCTTGTCAACTCAACTGTCTCTCTAAACAACCCTTTGCAATCATTTAACCATTTACAGGGTATTTTAAACTTTGTTCTGCCTGTTTGTTGAGGCCACAAAGTTTGCGTTGACTCCGCAGCTGCGACAAAATCAATAAGAAACGCACCTAAGCCACGCACGGCGGTCGTGTCTGTAAATTGAGGGCGTGGCAAGCGCTGGCATGCTGGCTCTGTTGTCGCCATAAAATTGGGTCAACAAAAAATGTGTACAATTATGTGGTGTTGCGCGACGCCCATAAAATGCAGCTCTATCGACCAGGTCGAAAGCATTTCGGTTTTTTTTTTTTTTTTTTGGGCTTTAAGCGAGCGAAAACAAAACTCGTTTGATGTAACTGAGATTTGGGTGCCGCTTGCAACACAGCTAACAACGGGTTTTTCGGGCGCCCAACATGAACCTTTGAGCACATATGAGAATGCGACACACACACGCACACACACACACACAGACTCGACTGGCTATGTGTGCTCTGCGACTTTCCCATTTGCGGAGATTTTCATTTTCACATTTCACATTTAGATATTTCAATATGTAAACGAACGAAATTCGTCTCGTTTGGTTTGCATAGCACCAAATGGGATTTGGGCTTATGAATATTGACAGCCACACACACATACACATATAACTCTTCCTCTTATAGCAAATATTGAGCTTCCTCACTCACTCCCGCCTTCTCTCTCTCTCTCTCTCTCTCTCTCTCTCTCTGTATATTTTGTGCGTTGCTGTGGGGCTGCTGCTATGACAAATCAGTGCTGTAATTGCAGGCCCCAAGTTTGATCGATTTGTTGCAGTTACAAATCCCGCGCCGCTTTGCCCGCCGCCGTCTGGCTTTCAACAAACTGTAACTGTTGCGGTTAGTTTGCCCTTCGACCCGTTCGACTGCAGCGCTTCAGTGGGCACGCATAAAGCTGGGGGCAGGGCGTGTCGCTTGGTTAAATGTCGGAAGCATTTTGTGTGAGGGGGGAAATGTCGCTCGTCGCTTTTCATTATTAAGTTGCTTCTCTCTCCCTCTCTGTGTGTGTGTGGCATTTGCTGTTATTTGATTTGAGCTGCAGCATTGAACTCTCTGACACATCTATCGATGGCCCATCGGCATCTCCATTCGATTGCCCCAGATTTTGTAGGCGAGTGTTGATACTTTTTTGAAATGTGTTATTGTCGCTTATCAGCTTTGGCATAGTTTTCGCTGCGCGTTGATAATGCCGCATGCATCGCATGTTGCAACAAGCTCTGACAGCAATGTGCTGCAGATTGCTAAATAGCTAAATGGCTCAGAGAGCTACAACATCCAGTCAGGCAGTCAGCCAGCTGCTGCTGCTGTTGGCCAATTTGTTAGCCCAATTGCCGGCAATTCTCGCTGGCGCCGCTACCCACTGAAGTGGGTGTCCGTACTCCTCGCCTGGTCCGCAGATCGCATGACAAATGACTGCCACAACAAGTGGCAGCAACTTCAGATGCCCTCTCAATTCCACTTGGATTTTTATCTAGCTGCGCTGCGCTGCTTGTGTTCATCCGCTTTTACTTTTTAAGTAGCTGTGTTTTCTCAGCTATTTAGCAATGCATTTCCTTTTGCCTATACCCTGTATGAGGGGCACTTGGCTGAACGGGTGGCATGATTGGGGATAGTTGTACATGTACATATCCAACACACACTGATTTTATATGTCCTCTACTTGTCGTCGATAGTAGTTGCTATCAGTTATACGTAACATGCATTTGATCTACCCTATAATCATAGGAGCTTTCCAATTTGCAATGCATTCGATTCTTATAACAAAACGTTTTCCCTATTCAAACACTGTTACACCAATTCTAGAGTATATGCTAGTCTAGCATTACTTTGAAATTCTTTCAACTGCAGCTGTGCAAAGTTTTGTATAAAATTTGGACTTTTATTGCATTTTCTATGGGGATTTGGCCTGATGATTTGTCACTGGCATTTGGTGAGCTTCATTTACTTGAGTGCAACGTGATTTTGGTGACTTTCGAGCATTTAAGAGGCAGAGACAGAGCAAGAGAGGAGAGACGAAGAGAGAGAGAGAGAGAGAGAGAGAGGGGGAAATTAGTGTCTGGCAGAGGAAAAATGCTGATTACCAGCGAAAAATAATGGCTTATTATAAAGTTGTTTTTCTTGTTGCTGCTGTTGTTGTTGTTGTTGTTGGCATTAGCGTAACTCAAAGCTGCGACAAAATGTGCTGATCAAGCATTAAGTGGCTTAATGAAGCGTGGCGCATGAATATAACGGACCTGCTCTGAGAAACTGTTGACTCAGTGCTGCGACTAGCGCTTAGCTTAGTGCCAGCAGACTGGTTCACCCTCGCGGAGTAAGCCCCTGGTCGCTCAGCAAATAAATTGCGACACTTCAGTTGCACGAACTGCGCGACGATCATTAAAATCGATCAGCGGATCGAACCGAAGTCCGGTTGCAGGTGCAAAGCCAACTAGATTGTGCAAGAGTTAGCGATGCAAAAATAAAGAAAAAGCAAAAATAAAACTAGTGACGGCAACGAAATACATTGAGCTAGATCGTGGCTGGGACGTCAAATGCCAGCGCATTACGTATGCGCCACGTTGTGCGCTCATTGAAATGGAAAGCAAACGGCTAATGGCACAGCATGCGACACATTCACAATATTCTAAGCGAACACACAAAAAGCAACCTAATTGCAAATGCAAAAAAATTCTATAGAACAACAGCAACACCAACAGCAATAGCGACAACAATAAATCTACAACTGTTCGTTTGGCACTCGGCGGCGCGACCAACTTGCCGGCATTTTGCGAGTGTTACGCGACTTTGAGCGCTCTAATTGTGCGCTTGTTTAGTTTATATACAGCACATCTATATACAACAACTGCAACAACAACGCCAACAACTAGTGTAGCAGTAGCAGCACAACACAGATAACAACAACTCAACAACAGAGGGCGACATGCAACAGCGCACAGGCGTTGAACGTTTAGCAGCGCTGAAAAAAAACAGGGTATAAAAAGATAAGAAAAATTAAGCTAAATGAATTTTAAATACTCTAAAAAGTGAAAATTGCAAACAGAGGAGTTCTGATATCTAGTATGTATTGTTGGATATGGTATCTAGTATCTAGTATATAGTATCATAAACTTCTTTTGAACTTGCAATCAACTGCAATCTACAATGAAGACTTATATTGGTACTTAAATACCTTGTTCTTTTATAAACAAATCTTTATTATTATATTTTATTATTATATATTAATATATTATATAACATCTCTTTTGATTCAATACTCAGTTAGAACATTTGTGTAAATAGAACATGAGATCATAGAATAAATTGCAAAAACCAACTGAATAGACCACACATATATACATACATATAATTATATGAAACTGTAGAGTAAATAAGTAATTTCCTTTCATTAAACACAGAGCAAACAATGAATTTTCTATATCCAATTAGTGTAGAGTATCAAAACAATAGCAAACAAAACGAAAAGTAAAATCATCACACTGCAGCTACATGTGTAGTTAGTATTTTTTTTTTATTTCTGTTTTTGCTATTAAGTGGAGTGGAAATGCGTAGGAAATTATGATATAATCATATACCGAGAATGGGCGTATGTGTGTGTGTGTTTGTGTGTGTGTGTATATGCATATACATATGGTATGCATGGCTAGGCAAATGGAGCTAATTTTCAAGATCAAGTTCAAGTTTAGCAACTGCATGATTTATGCCACAATGCAGTTGAGTTTTGTGGCGTTTTGTGGCAGGTAGCACGACACAGCGTCGCTTGATGGGAAACTCGGCAATGGCATTTTCACAAAAGCGTTCGACAAAGAGCGAGAGAGAGAGAGAGAGAGAGAGAGAGAGGGTAAAGAGACAAAAAACCTTGATGTGCTGGGCAATTTGCCAAAGAGGAGCAGCAAAATAAGAAGAGGAGAAAAACAGTGTGTCTAGCGGCTGAAATCACCTTTTGACCCACATTGGGCACAGCAATTCGAGACGTTGTGATTGTGCATAATGTGAAAATGATGTTGCTGCTGCTGCTGCTGCTGATTGATGCACGATTGAAGAAGAAGAAGAAGACGAAGCAGAGGAGGCCAAACCAGCGACAAATCAATCGTGTGTTTGCGGCTTGCATCTTGCGGCAATGCGAACGGAAGTCAACCGCACAAATCGAACAATTTACTGTTGATTGCCGCTAGCCTAATGCTAGTTTTTTTTTTCTTTTTTATGTATACAGATCTTATATATATATTTGTGCCTCGGAAAATGTCAAATGTGAAAACGTTTGCGGTTTTGCTGGCGATTTTCTCGCACGGAACGTGACGTTGGCAGCGGCTTTAAATGCAGCTTTAACTGTGTCAGTTGCTATGTGTGAAACAAAGTGGTTGGGTGGTTGGATGGCTCTGAGGTGCTTGCTGAAGCATATTTTACGCATAGTTAAACACAAGTGCAAAGCGTCGCATAAACACACACAAAGCACACACCCACACACACACACACCTAGCTCGTGCACTTAATTATGCATTAGGCTGCACTAGAACCTGGCTGCAACTAACTACAGTTCAATGAACTCTCCGCTGAAAGGATGTGCCGTTGGGGGCGTGTCCACACACACACACACACAGGTCGTTTGACCTGGTCTTTTGGCTCATCTTCATTAGGGCCCAGCGACAATCAATTGCCACCTTAAAACGACCGTCACGTGGTTTCGGCCAAGTAATTGGCGAAATGTACATTGTGGCGCTCAACCTGAATGTAGCATGCCAATGGAGCGCGGCAGGAGGTGGAGCTGGAGCAGTGTATGGCCACACTTGAGTGCACCACGGACGGCGGGTGGGTGGTTGGTTGCCGGCAATTGATGTGCCTAAGCCACGCATGTGTGGCCAGTTTTGTGTGTTTGGCATTCAATTGAATTTATGGCCGCCGTATGTGTGTCTCTGTCTGTGTGTGTGTGTGTGTGTGTGCGTGTGCAAGCTGTTTGCCAAATTTATATTGCCTACATTTGAGGGCAGGCAACTGGGCTTCGCCTGCAATTGATTTTGTTTTGCTTTTGAACTGCTGCTGCTGCTGCTGCTGCTACCCGCACATGTCCACAGCAGGCAACAACATTGTCTCTGTCAGTAGAAAACCCTCGAGACAGCACGCTCCGTTGCACACACACAGAC
Source organism: Drosophila meridionalis (assembly GCA_035045145.1). NCBI lineage: Eukaryota > Metazoa > Arthropoda > Insecta > Diptera > Drosophilidae > Drosophila > Drosophila meridionalis. The sequence goes on along the minus strand of JAWNPG010000020.1, from coordinate 14,640,873 downwards.
ACACACACACACATAGACGCTGTCAGTGTCCTGGCTTGCACGAGCGCCTTGTTTATTGAATTTGGGAGCTTTTATGCGCTGCCACAGTGTGCCCGGTGGCACTGCAGCCAACCACCGCAACTGGCGCCCACAATTGGCTCCCAGCAGCCACTCACTGCAATCGAGGATGTAATTTTTGCATGTCTCCAGCATTAAATTTGCGCCTAGTTGCAACTCTCTGCAGCTGCAATTAGGCCTATGACATTCCGCTCTAAATCTCCTGCACACTTTGCTAATTGTTTTCAATTGCAGACAGACAGACACACACACACACGCACACACTCACACACACATGCAGAAAAAATGTAATTGCTCTTTGATGATGGAGCTTAGGCCCCCGGCTAATTAGCTGTTAGAGCTCATGGCAAATATTTCAATTGCACAATTGTTTGCCCTAATTGCTTTAATGCTAACTGCTGACCAAATTAGTTGATTGCTATTGGACTCGTTATGTGTGAGCTGAGTGCATCCCATTGGTTATGTAAAAATCCCTGGCTCCACGGTTCCATTTGATGATGACACCAAGCGCATGTATTCAAGTGCAAATCGGATTTAGTTATGTGGCTATACGAGAATATTCAAATTGGATTTGCATAACTTTGTGATACTTCTATATTTCTGATATATCTTTTCGACTTGACTTCATACTAGAATTTCTCTGCTTGAATATTGTTTATGTATAGGTCTCTAGTTCAGTTTATAAAGATTAACTTGATAGTTAGGAAGCATATCTTTGTATAATAACTTACACTCAATCAAAATGAGAAATCAGAGCTTACTGGTTTGGTGAAAATCTATGCAACAGGCAGAAGTAGACATGAAGTATATGCAAAATATTGTTGAGGCCGACTAGAGTTGATCTAGCCATATCCATCCCTCCGTCTGTTAGTTTTCTTCGATAGCTCATCATATAATCATTGTCATTGTGTTGTATTCATTATTTTATTTATTATCATTATCAGCATTTGAAGGATTTGTTATTATGATACAGCTCATACATTGTAGAACAAATTATTCAACATTTAAATTCTTATAGTACAATTCAAGGACAATAAAATGATTGGATTATCAGCCCAGGCGTCGGTCAGTCTCGAGAAGAGCACTATTCTTTATTTATATTCTTATTTATATTACGTCCATTGACACTTTATTGATCGATTCATACATAGTCGTATAGCAGTTATATTATATGAATTATATATATTATTTTTAAATAAATAATATCTTTACCTAATTTCACTTCCACGTTACCTTAATTATTCCTTCATTCCCTCCACAATTTATAATGGCCATTTCTTTAGTTTTCCATAATTTACGCAAAACATTCCTCTCGCTTAGCCTGCCTAGCCCCGCTGGTCACTTTCTCGCACTCAATTTTCACTAGTTACGCAGGGCAATTACCAAGCAAACGGAACGTAAAACGGGTGCGAGTGAATGCAGTTCTATTGAAACGTTTGCCTCCGTTTCTATTGTGTGAGCTGCATATGGAATCTGATTCCGCACCCAATATCCAAAACCAATGCCCGATGCCCAAAGCCCAATCCGCAGCGACTTCATGTGCGGCACCATTGAAGACGCGTGTTTTGTCGTTTCAGCCTGTTCGGCTGCACGTGACTTGTGTGAACAATGTTCGCCCAGGGGCGTGGCAAGTGGGGGGCATGTGCTGCTGGTATTGTTTTGCATTTGCGTGCAACGATTTGTGTGCAGCCTTTGTCTTACACTCGTTGCTGTTGTTGTTCTTGTTGGTTGATGGTTGTTATAGGCTTTTAATTGACATACGCGTCTCTTACACGATTTCTCAGTTGACTTGGCCCCAGGCCTAGCCCAGCTGCATACTAATATCTCTTTGCTCTCGCTCGCACTAACAATCATATATCTCTTTTTCTCTCTCTTGCAGCTTGTCATGATGTCTGAGCGCCTGAATTTATTGGCCACACATTGATTTCCATATCGCTAGCGTATTTGGCCCCTTAAGGTGAGTTGACTTGACTTATTGGCCTGCTAAGTTTAGATAATTGCTCTCGCATGCGCACCAAATGTTAATTAGCGCCAACAACAACAACAATATATATACCAGCAACAACATCCGGACTGGTCTTGTAGATTGTAGATATTAACACAGATTTTATGGCCTTGCACGCGGCGCACGCATCGCACGAAAGCCCCGCGCGTCAATATAAAATCGCCTTAAACCATTCACCAGATAGCACTCAAAGCTATTTTCATTAGTTAAGCGTTGGGCTGAGTAAGGCGATTCGATTGCAGCTCTGAGCTTTGGCCCCAGGAGGTGGCAGCAACAGAAGCAATAAGAAGAAGCGGAATGGGAATATAGAAAGTCGGACTAGATTATGCCCTTTACTTTAGAGAGTGGAGTAGATAAGACGAATAGTCTTATCCTATGTTAAAAGGAAGCTTGAAGCTTTTTCTTGGGCATTTCGCATTTAAAAATATTTTGGAAACTTTTTAACTTTCATATTTCAATTAGAACTGTTGGAACTCAAAATTCGAAGAGGTTGGTTATATTTTGCATTTTATCTGCGAGGCCAGATAGAAGATGTCGCGTTCTGTTATGTCATCCACAAGCAATAGTTAACTTGAATAATATTATTATAATATTACTTGGCAATTATTGCTTGTATTTACAAATTAATCGAAGTCATCTTATATTATGTGACTGATTATGTGACAGTAATATTAGTAGTCGGACAAAGCAATAATATATTCATGAGTTGCAATAACATGGAAAGTAGCGGTATTTTGTGCTTATAATAATGTTCTTTTAAAAAAAGAATAGAAAAAATTATATAAAATATCATTAATAGTGAGTACAGGGAATTTGTTCGATTGTATAAATTGTCATTTAATCAAACGAATTCGTGCTTTCCCTAACTAATATTACTCAACTTAGATACTATACGCTCTCTGACTCATTTGAGAAAATTATGAAATTTATATAATACTTTTAGTATTTCTACACATATCAAATAAAACATGGACACATTCAGCCATAAATATATTTTTATACATTTTTAATTTGATTATAATTGTTGTGCAAGCAGTTATAATTCATGCCAGTTCATGCACGTTTAATCATTTTTAATGCATACAGGGTATAAAAAGACCTACAACAACACCAACAAAATTACCCGCTTTGATTATGTACGTAGGTGTAAGCTGTGCAGTTTTTATGCTGCCGGTGTTTTTGCTCGTTGCTCGAACGAAATTAGAAAGAAAAGCTCTTTTTCTCTAATGCATAAACACAAGGTAAATACACACTGACACACACATACACACACACACACTCAGAGAAATGTGCTCAGCTGTAGTTAAAGCTTACTTTGAGCTAAAGTTAAAAGATAAAAAATCACAAACTTGAGTTTGAGCATATAGAGTTTTGCGCGTCACACACGACGTATGCTTAATCAGCAATTGCTTGGGCAACCCACGCGCAGCTTTCGACACAGAGCTTTCACTCAGCAGAGCTTTCGCTCGCAGTTGTGCTCCTGCTTTAGCCAGTGTCCTGTGCGCCGAGCGACACACGAAACGATTTTCTTCCGCAGTCTCCTCACGAATTTCGCCAGCAGCGGCTGGGTTCCAAAGGCCCAACAGCGGACGGTTGGCAACGCGCGTGTTTGGTTGGCAACTCAACTCAACTAAAAAAAAATACAGAAAAAGAAAATAAATAAGAAGAAAAAAAAATAGAAAAAAAATAAATAACCAGGCAGTCAGCGTTGTGGGCTTTGGGCGTTGTGGGTGGCGCGCAAAATAAAAGTAAAATGAAAATGAATTAGAAATTTTTGTGTATTAGAGGTTCTCTGTGTGTGCGAGTCTGTATTTGTGTGTTTGTGTATGTATTTGTGTGCGGTGTTATGTAAAGCGAACTGGATTCGCCTTAATATTCGAGCGTCCAAAAAAACGAAAGCACAGAAAACCACGTCGCGTCCTGTGAGAGTGAAAATATAATGCTGCCCAAGTGTGCGAGACGCTGACTCGTTGTTATCGTTCATTGTTGTTGTTCGTTGTTTGTTGTGGTTGTTGTTGTTGCTGCTGCTGCTGCTGATTGCGCACACGTATATTATGTAAATTATTATGTGGCCGCCCAACGAGGCGAGCCTCGATTTTACCTCGTCGCCTTGCCAAGCTTTAGCCATGTCCAGCTCCACGTTCACGTCCACGTCCATGTCCATGTCCATGTCCACATTTACGTCGGCTACTACGCTGCACGTTTATGTCGTCATCAACGTCCTGTCTTTGCTGTCACATCACAAAAAATAAAGTTGAACGCCTGCTGCGCGTGTGGAGACAGCTCATGCCTTATATAGCCTCCTTCAGCAATTGTCCTTGTGACAAGTATCAGTTCATGTGCCTTGCTTTTGGCCAAAAATGCGTTTGAAGTTTATTTTTAGCTGAGTGTGTTTGTCTTACACCTGAGTCTGACTTTCTGTATGTATGTGTGTGTGTGTGTGTGTGTGTGTTAGTTGGCAAAAAGCAGCCGCACGACGACCGACTGCTAAATTGTTAGTAAGTTTTGAACGTCTGCGGCGCCATCTTGGGCCGCTTTTAAAGCAATTTATTATGCCAAGCAGCGCATTATTTACACACCCAATACACAAGGAATACACACACACACACTCACACAGAGCACACACATGCCTCGCTTCTAATGAATAATGTTATTCAAAAGCGTATCTACAGCATTTGCATATCCAGGCAAGTCGACAACAGCCAACAATCAGCCAAGGCATAGTCGGAGCAAGGACCCCATATTTTAGCCAAAGTCCTTAGTCATGTAACGAAGTTATCATAATATAATATATATATAGCTAGATACATACCCTGTTAATATAATATATATACTTATACATACTGCCAATGGCAGTTGAAATCAATTTTAAATTCCTATTTTGATTAATTGAATCATTTGGCCAACTAATTGCTTGAAAACGTTTATTCACTTCAACTGCATAAATACATAATTATGGCTATTCAGCACAACTCATTGCAAATTGCTTAATTGACATATTTTGTGACAATTGCAATTTTGAGACTGTCTTAACTTCGCTCATCTGACAGCTGAGTTTTAATCAGCAATTGACCATAATGAGACTTGCAGTTGAGCTGCATTCAATAAATTTGTAATCAACTTGATTAGATTTGAGCTTTGGAATATCTGTAGTTGAGCTGAGTTAGGCTTCTCATTGCAATTGAGTAGAGAGAGAGTAGAGTTCATGCTGGATTTTTATAGACGGCTTTTTGCATAGGAACTATACGAAATTTGTTATTTCTCTGTAGTATCAAGTCCCTTTCAGCTTTAGCCATAAATCATTGTAATTTAAATTTAATACTTAATGAAAACTATTAGATAAACTATTTATATGTATAGATAGTTATATAGCAATATTCATAAAATGAACTGTAAATAGATGTGGCTTTATTATAAGTTTTCCTAAGAACTTCGAGCTCAATACATTCTTTGTAGTTTGAAGTTATTTTCCTTTTTGAATATAAAACATTGAGGATTTTCTTAAAGAAAGTTATATAAATGTACAATAGCCTTTCTTTATTTATACAATCTCATTTCAATATTCTTAGAATTTTTTGGAGCTAGACCACGATCATAGACGGCTCTTTGTATATGTTCTATACTACAAACAAAACATGCATATATCTTAACTAATTTGAATTTTTTGTTATTTGAGACTAATGTTAAATGAAGATTTTATAAACATGTTGAGTAGAAATTCTACAGTAAATTCTTAAATACTGTATATTCGAACAGTTGAGAGTTCGCTGGAACCATAGCGTCCGCAGTATTAATATTTTGTTTTTGCATACAATTTTCAGGTAGAATTTATTTGTTTTCTTTAAAAAATCAGCTCAACATTATAACTTTTTTAGCATAATGCTAATTTATAATTCAATAAATATCATCACTTTATGTTAATTATCACAAAAAATTAACTTAATAGAGATCAAACTATATAAATTATTGTTGATTACGTTTTTCGGCAAATAAAATGGTTTTTATTGAAATGAACTCGAAAATATACACATATATATTTATTAATTTAATGAGGAATATTTCAATAATAATACATATATTACAGATAAATTATTCGATGTATCATATGACATGACTATCCCAAGAGTATTTAATATCTTTTTCTATGCCAAACTTTAACAATTCAAGTTAGACTCAATGGGAGTAGACGATATTTGAGAAGGGAAGTTAAACGCAAAATAATATATTCAAAATTTGTTTTGCTTTTTACATTGGAATATTAAAAGTATATATTTCTTATAAAACCATTAAAAGAGTAGAAACATCTCAAACTGTTCAATGCTTCATTGATCTCTACATAAAAACTCTTTTCTGTATTTACATACAAACATATATTTACAAAAATAACTTTGGCATTTGGTTTGCTGACATTTGAAAAGGTCTAGATCTAGATCTACTTTTAGATATCTTTGTTGAATATATGTATGCATATACATAGATATTCAGTTCGACTTTCACTTGAGGCCACACACAGGCTGAAAGTTTTGTCAGATTGATATTTTTGATCTCTGCACGTAAATCTTAGCGTAATGTGTGTAAAATGCTTGCGCTGCGTCACGTCAGGTCGTTTTTCGTTTATTTCAATTCTAATTTTCATAATTTCATAAAATTGGCCTTGCTCAATTTTGGGCTAGCACAAAGTGGGCCCCAGCCGCTCGACGCTTCGCCGTGATTCTCATTTGCATTGGGCGCCCATTCAGTCGAGCGTTTCCCCCGCTCGGCGCGGGCTAAATTGTAAAATTAGATTTGCATGCGGCAAGTGAATTACGACGCGTGTACAACAAATTGCAGTCGTTCACTTTCAACGGCCACGCCCCCCTTCAACCGCCTACTTAGCAACATCATCTTCGTTCCCCTCTCAGTGCGTTTGTGTTGATTTCGCTGTCGCGTTTGCTGTCTTCGCATTTATTTCGCATGTAGCTGCAATTAAAAGTTAGAGACTCGATTCAGCAGGTAATTGCAAGCGCCAAGGCAACAGGACGACGCCAGGACATTTCGTATAATTGCAAAACTCATTATGTGTCCTTGTCACGCTGCCTGCCTCAACGTGTGTGCCACATTTACTCTCGAAAAACTTTTGTGTTTAACTGCAGCAGCTGGAAAAACTCCAGCAGCAGAGGCAGCTGCAGCCGCTTCACCCAAAAAACTCAAACTCAACCTCAACCTGAACCCGAACCCGAACCTCAGCCTCGGCCTCAACCTCAGCCGTCACCGCACACCCGAAACTTCGACTGCAGCCGAAAAACTTCTAAGCCCCAAGTCAAGCAGTCAAAGTGCATTTTACGGTGTATTTATGGCCTTATGTTCATTCAGTTGCCTGACTATGGCAGGGGTCAAGCAAACATTGCTTCTGGGTCAAAAATTCCAAAAACTCAAATTTATGAATGCGTGTCTGCAGATGCATGTGTGAGTGAGTGAGTGTATCTGCATTTGTTTAACAATTTTTAGTTATATGTGCAGCATAATCAATAACAATTTGCATTTACATACAATACATAGAAAGCAAGTTAAGCTGAAGCAAAACTTGGTCCTTCACACACACACACACACTCACACACATTCACAGACAAATACAAATAACAATAGGCAACACAAATGTATATAAAATATATATCAAATGCCGAATGAATTCGTCCAGCATGGCTGCCAGCAAAGAAAAGAAAGAAAAATAGGAAACGAAACAAAACAAAATAGCACATAAAAATAACGATGTATCGCAGATGGTGTTACACACACACACATGCACATACATTTATACATGTATTTATGTATACATATAAAGAAGCATACGTGGGTAACTCGAAAAGTAGCGCAGTTATAGTTGATCTAGGTTAAAATTTTGTATGTTATAAAGGAAATCTTAACCTTAGAGGGAAATAGAAGCCTGTTCTTAAAATAGATATTTTTTGGAATTCGATTATATTTGATATTTTATCCGAAACAAGAGTTTATGAGTCCACACATATGCAAATTGATCAGAAAATCATTGCTATGGATCGATAACTTTGCAAATTACTCAAAAAGGCATAACTAAAATTTGATAAATATTGATAGTCTTAAAAGTTGTTATCAAAATCGCTCAGAATATTATGAATACATTTCGATAAATATCGATAGTGTTGAATATATATGACAATTTATTAATAAATATGACTAATAGAATATAGAATTTATTTCAATAAGAACAAGCTGCCTGAGAATTCATTTATGATATATTTTATAAAAATCGATAAATATCGATACTGCTGAATGTATGACAAACTACGAATTACCATAAATTTTTTAAATATAATCAATTATAATATAATTAAAATATCAAATAAACTATATTTGCATATTTGCGCATAGACTTCACTGTTAACTACAATTCCCTGCATACAATGAGCTGAAATATGCATTTCAATTATGGCATTAACTGTATATTCACAATGGACCTACACTCAATCCGTTAGCTGCGTAAATTGTGCAAACTTTTCAAATATTTAGCTGCGAATTATTGCAGCAAGGAAAGTTTTCATTAAAAATTGTTAGAGCAACTATTTGCGCTCAGTTTGCTTTAAAATTAAGTTAGTTTTCAGTCTACTCTTACTCTCGCATTCTTATTTCATTATAAAAGCTCATGCTCAATTATAAGACCCTTTTAAGCTCTGCTGTGCTTAAATGGATTTGCTTCAATTCATTCATTCGTTCATTTCGCTTTGTTCATTTTGCATTTTAATGCAATTCTGACGCAACTCTCGTTTCGGTTTTTGGCCAGGCTGTCCGGCCAAATGCAAAACAAATATACCATAAACAAAGGCTACAACAAACACACTCACACACTCGCACACACACACACACTCGCACACACACACACACACTCAAGCACATATATTTACAAACTTCAGCGACAACTATTAGAGGAAAATATTTGTGCTCGCCTTTGTTTCCAGCAGTTATACACGTGCGAAGCTCGAAAGAGAGAGAGAGAGTGAGTAAGACAGAGAGTGGGAGAGGGATAGAGTGTGGAGCTGTGTATAGGAAGAGTCAGTTGTGGGCGGCAGTAGCCATAAACATGGCACACATCCTGCAGGCACACGGCGGACCCGAGAGTGGCTTTTGTGCTGCCTGCCAAAAACGGAAATGGGTAACAGCAGCAAACGTCGTAGCAGTTTTCTCTCTCTCTCTCTCTCTCTCTCTCTCTCTCTCTCTCCCTCTCTTTCCCTCTCTGTGTGTGTGTGCGTGCAAAGTATTTAAATTGGTATGCAACATGAATGACAGCCGCCGTTGCTCATGTTTGTATGATAAAGTCCTGGCACTTGTGTGAGCGCGTGTCCTTGCCCTGCCACGCCCGTGCGCCTTGATTTGAAATTTTTCACCGTTGACGGCTGCGAATGAATGCGAGGCATTAGCGCATGCCTAGGCGGCAGCAGCAGTCAGGAGCAGTCAGGAGCAGCAGCAGCAGCCAGGAGCCTCAGCAGCAGCAGCAGCAGCGGCATTCATATCCTGCGTCAGGGCCATGTCATCATGTTGTTGGCGTGATGTAATTTCAACTCAGCTGCTGCAATGACTTATTTGGCTTCCAACTTTTGCCATCAGCCTGTTTACTCAATTTACGTGCCTATGCACGTGTGTGTGTTTGTGTGCGTGTGTGTGTGCAGTCGATAATCACCTGGCCTGCTAGGAGTTCTGACTTGGCTTAATGGCCGCCCAGCCGACAGCATTGGCAGCTGTCGCAATTGCTTGGCAGATACCTGGGCCATGCGCTTGCCGCTTGTCAATTTCATATGCATAGGACATGCACAAAAGGATGCCCCACACACACACGCACAACCATACACATACCAACATAAACAGGCACAACCAAGCACACTCGTAGGGCCAATCAGGGCAGCTCGTCTAGCACAATGGCAAAAGTGAAAGCAACAAAATCTTCATCATCAAGTGTCATTCTGGGCGGAAGCTGGCATCCACTCAACACACACACACACACACACACACACACACACTAACAGCTGTCTATTAGTGCATGTGTATGTGTGTGTGTGTGTGTGTCTATCTCGGCATCGCCCTGTGGCTCGCAATGAATATTTATGTTTGTTGTTGGCTTCATGTTTTGTTTTGTTTTGTTTTGTTTTGTTTTGTTTTGTATGCCAACTGGCAGCACTATAAACTGAGGATTTTTAGCACAACACCCACAGCAGCAAAACCCTTTAGCCCCGCCTATCTGCGTAACCCTTTCCGGGTTTTCTCCTTTTTTTTTTGGTTTGGTTTGTTTGCTGTATGCCTGCGAATTGAAGTGCACTGTCAGCCAAATCAAGTGTACAAGTTTGAATTGGCGCCGGAGTGCCGGAGCGCCCACCCTGATGGCCACCAAAATGAAATTTGAATATGACATCTTAACCCTTTTTTTTTGCTGTTATTCCGTTAGGCTTTATTGTTTTTGTAATGAAATGGGCTTCGAATTGCTTAATCAAATATTTAGCATTCAGTAGGTGGACTGCTTTAAGTGCTTGAGATGGGTTTCAATCAGTTTGGGCTTGATATGACTGCCTAAAAAAATCATTAATGAATTTATATAGTGAATGTCTAAATCTTTATGATTTGTTTATATATAGTTAATTTTTATTTATTCATAACATTTATTTTGTTTATAAATATTTCATTTTTATTTATTCATAAAATTTATTTCAATTCAAAGACAGTCTATACTTTATAAAATTCTCTGTCAGAGTTGCAGTTTAATCAAAAATATATAACAAATTGCATCCAGCTGCTTTCATTCTCCGAACTTTTGCTTGGGTTTAATATGAGTCTCCATGAAATACAATTTCATATTCAATGTATTTCCATAGTGAATATCTATTTTTCAAGCTTTGCTTATAGATATTGCATTTTTATTTATTCATAAAATCTATTTCAATTCAAAAACTCTGCAGCAGTTCCATCTGAAATTCCTTTAAAAAAATTTAATTTCATTTTGCGGCTCGTGTGAATTGCCTCGAGATGCACTTCAAAAAGTTTATTTAGCAAATGCCACTTGGGCTTGCAATTTTGAAGTATGAATTGATTCACATATGCGCTTGAGTGCAGCCATTGAACTATATGATTATGGCCATATATACGAGCAATTAAATTCTACTGTCCATTCGAACCGAGTGCACACATACATAAGTGATATACAACACGATAATGCTAGGTGTGCATATCGAGGCAATCGAGTGCAGAGCGGCTAATTAATAATGTGATTGCTGCGTGGCCAATGCTGATTTATGTCTGAGTGGGGGAAAATCGTACTGGACAGCGGGAGACCGAGCTGTTGCTATTGAAGAGCAAAGCAGATGACCAGCTATACACACACACGCACACACACACTTTGATTGAAATGCATTTAATTACATTCAATTGTTGGGCAATTGCAAATTTATGGCATTCACATTGGCTGCTGGGTGAGATTGGGTTATTTGGTGGCACTGCCATGTTAAGTAAATGTATTTTATTTGCAACTTTTGGCCAGGGTGAAATGAAGTGTTTACGCTGGATGCCAAGTGTCATTGCAAATTGTTGGCCATTTGCGCTAGCGCAAATATTATGCAACACTTTGCGCCCCAATAAGTATGCCAAGTCCCAAAGGGCAGCGCACACAGCGACACACACACACATACACACTGTCAAATACGTTGACAACTCATCAAAGCGTCTGTCAGGCTGTTTGGGGCAAGGTCATGTGCCAATAGCCCACAGGCGCTTAAGAAATGCCAAAGGAAAATAATAATAAAAAAAAGTAAAAGGTTTTCCTTCTTTTTTTTTTACTGAGCTGCTAACCCGCAGCGTGTGACTTTTCAGTCACTGTACGAATATATATATATGTGTGTGTTTGTATTTGTATTTGTCAGCATATTTCTAGCTGAGGCATAAGCATACACACATACACACACATATATACATCTATATATCTGTGTATATCTCTGTGTACTGACTATCTTTTGCCTGCGGCTCGACTCGTCGTTTATTGATTTTTCCTTTTGTTATTTTGTTGCAAGAAGTATTTTACACATTATTTTTGCTGCTCAGTTCCTTTGGCTACTTCCGCTTCCACTTGAGGGCGGAATGATGAGTATTTATAATTGCACTTAACGGCATACAAGAGGGCGACAGGGAGAGATGAGAGTGAGTGAGAGGGTGGCCAAATGCTTTGCGGCATCCTTCACAATATTAATTAAGTTGGCCAACTACTCGCTGGCCCGTTGGCCCGCTGGCTGCTTGAGCTTGCAACACGACTTCAAGTGAAATGGCTCTTTGAGTGGGTCATTGGCTGTGGCTCTGACTGTGGCTGTGACTGTGGCTGCGGCTATCTTGGTCTCTCTCATTGCTGTCCACTTGCTGAAGTGACACTTGCTGCCAATGATAATGACGTCATTGCGGCGGGCTGTTTAACATGCATGTTGCATGTGTGGCTGCCATTAATGCGCGACTTTAAAGCCAACTCTGTAAGATGGCCGAGCGCTATAATGGCTATAATTGCTGCTCAACTGCTTGTCTTTCAGGCAAGAGACCGTTGTATATATATAGAGTGATATGACTGTGAGTAACTGATAGATTGGGTAGTTGTTTGGCAGCTTAAAAGTTAATTTTTAATTCAATTTCAATGTATCTTAATGCCAATTAGTGAAAACTTTTGATTTTCCACAAGTTGATTGATTCGATGTCAATTTTCATTTATTAACTTAAAAAATCATAGGAAAAATCAAATTATATATACACAATTATAATAAAATTATGCAGCATAAGAGATATATTCCATCAACTGCAAATAATCCACAAAAAAAACTCGAACTGCTTTAAAATTGAATTAAAAATTGATTTGCCCCGGGCAAAGCCGTGAAATGCACGCGCTGCTACATTCATATTGACTTGGCTCATATTCAAATCTATTTTTAGCGCAAAAAGGTCGCATTTGTATTTGTGTTTGTGTTTGTTTTTGTATTTGCCTGCTGTGCGGTGCTCTATTTATAGCTCAGCTAATTTGTGCGTAACACACTGCGTATGCGCAATAATGAAGCTACAATTTGACGTGAAATGCCCGTGGAGTTGGGCGCTCGCTTGTCAGCTAATTTTTGGGCAGCTGCAAAATGTTTTGCTGCTCCCCTATAAACACCAAATCCCACCCCCTTACTCTCCTCTTTCTGCCATTGGCATGACTGCATTTGCATAGCCGAACTAACCGAATGCAAATATTGCAGAACTCTGGCAAACACAACTGGTTGCCAGTTGGCGCAAGTTGAGTGGAACGCAAACATAAAACCCAAATCGACATTTACAGAGCTGATCCCTAATCAGTTTTATTGTAATGCGTTAAGTAAATAATCGTATAGGGCCCGATGTCATAGAAGAGCGCTTCATTGGATGAATAATTTGGCTGGCTTAAATATGCATGCGATATGCATGCATATGTTTTATATACAATAAATGTGTGGAATCAGTGCCATTTATATGCACATAATTTCCGGAAATGGCAACGGCACTTCATTTCGTAAGCTGCATAAAAAATATGCTTTGCGGCTGTATTTCATGTTCAAATTAGCGATATCCGTCAGAGGATTCGCTTGCTGCGGGCTGAACATGCATACAATGCCGTTTTCCAACACTGTTTGTATGTTGAACTGTGTGTGATAGTGAATGTGAATGTGTGTGAGAATTAGTAAGTGTGTGAGTGTATGTCTGTGTATGTGGCAGCCAAGTCCTGGCCCAGACGTTGTGGTCGTTGTTAAATAGCCATCGATTTTTTCATACCATACAACAATAAAATTGATGTAGAAGGGTTTTATAGACTGAGATGGAAAGAAAAACGCAATAGAATTTGTGTACATATATGATATATATGATATATTTATTATAATGTATAAAGTATATAGTATATATTTGCCAGATTTTGGTTTTATTTTTAATTTTTATTCATATTTATATGATGGATTATAACTTAAATAATAGTAGATTCCATAATAATAGTAATAATAATAATTAAATAATATTATAATTACAAAAACAAATTTTTCTAATACATATTTTTACTTTTTATCTCAAGAAACAAATTCCCCATCTGCTCTCTAATCTACACCCATTCATAGATACATCATCATTCATATCGACACACATATAATATATATGCCCACAGGGTATCTGCTAGCACATACTCCAATCAACTTGTCCAGTTCTACTTGTGGTCTTTTTTATTGCTACTCTGGCTGTTATTATTGTTTCCCTGCCAATATTTTATTTGTGCGTTTGCTTTTGGCTGCATCTTTCAGCGAGGACTGCGCCGCTGTGTAAAATGCTGGCTGGAAGCGTTAATTGAAAGCCATACAAATTGTGGCCCGGCTCGAAGGCAATTGTAAAATGGCTTTAACGCTCTTCGCACTCTACTTTGGTCAGCTGCCAGCCTGGTTGGCTGTTGATTGTAGCGTGAAATGGCTATGGCAAAGGCAGCTAATGCCATGATTTAACATTTGTTGGCAGCAAAACAAATGATAGCGACTCACCCACACACACACACACACACACACACTGATACACACCGACACTGATACTCACACACACACAAGCACATGACGTCGCTTGTGCTTAAGTCCCGGATCAATTGTTTGTTTATTGCGCAACATTTTCAACAGGATTTTGCTTTTAATGCACAAACGTCGACATTTGTGCCAAGTTTTATTGTGCTGTCAGGCGCTGTTAACTTGGCTCTCTGACGCTCCCTTACGTCACGCCCAGCGCCCCCAAGTATGCCATGCTCATATTGCTGTTTTATTTTTTTAATCGATTCCCTGCTGCATTTACACAAATGATATTTGCAATTTATAATTCATGCGACAACTTCAATTTCGCTTAATTTATGTGCTGCAGACAGGACCACTCACACACACACTCAGACTCGCACATATGTATATACTCTCATATATTATATATCTGCTTGACACTCATTTCATTTGGGTCACATAATTTGGATGGCGCTGGTCAATTGCATTAAGCACATTTTCCCGTTGACTTCGTTATCCAGAGCAGTTCATCGGTTCATCAGCTGCGCTTCTCTGCCTGCGCTGCTTGCCGCACTCTCAGATCATATATTATATTATATATATATGCATATGTAGTTACTTGTATTCGCACATCAATTCTCATGCTTAATTGCGGTTGCGGCCTGCCAAGTCGATTTGCCAGAGACCAGAAACTTTAAACGCTCTGCTTAAATAGACGTCGAGTGTTGCCAGCTTCATATCATTTAACGTGGTTTATATAGCTTCTAAATTTATTGAAATGAATGAATGGACATTTTGGGCAGAAATTGTAAACGTGTTTAACAAATCATTTGATAATTCAATAGTGGTGAAGTTAGCAGAATTTGATCATCTCTGGCTTCAATGCCGCTAAATAATGTGGATTATGCATATATAACTGGCTGGACGATGAGAACTATTCTGCTTGTTTTCGACTGTTTTTCGTGGCGATGAAAAGATTGCTTCTCTAATGCTTTTGGTCAGTATGAAAATCCCGTTCCTTTCAATGGCCTCAAGGGAATGGTGTGTCTAGCGAGTATATTGTAGTGTCTACTTTAGCTAACATTGTATCTACTAGTGTGCCTTCGACTGTATACGGAAGCAGGGTGGGGTTACTGCAGTTCGAAATTTGTCGCCTGTAGCGTTTGTGTTTTATTCTCAAAAAACGCATATTTTTCAGCCGGATAAGAGCTATACAGTCTACATAAACTGCCCTATTGACTCTCAGCAATAAGCTGT